>VDFB02281492.1:897695705-897847062 GCA_007258455.2 Sequoia sempervirens
TTCTTTTGCAAATATCCCTTGTTCAAACAAATTTGGCATAACTTTTTCATTAAAGATCACATCTTTGTTTTGTGCAACATGTTTGGAGATGGGTCCCACAGCCTGTAACCATATTTCTCATCTCCGATCCAATGAAGACGTGTAACCTATTTGGAGATGGGATCCCATAGCTTGTAACCATATTTCTCATCTCCGATCCAATGAAGACACACCTTTTTGATTTGATATCTCGCTTCGTTCTTTTTACCTGTTGGATATGAACGAAGGCTTCACCCCCAAACACCAGCAGATGATTGTATGAAAGCCTCTTTCCCAGCCACTCCTTGGAAATTTCAAAGTCTAATTGAGAAGATGAACTTCTATTAATTAAATACACAACTGTATTAACAGCCTCTGCCCAAAATTGTTTTCACAAACCAGCATTCAAGAGCATGCTCCATGCTCTTTCTAGGAATGGTCTTATTCATCCTCTCAGCTGCACCATTTTCTTGTGGTGTAAAAGTGTAATAACCCCTCCTCTCAAGTCCTTTGCCTTATGAAATATAAAATAAAATATATCCTATTTGGGCCGACTCCCATCCTTTGTGCCCAAAACAAAGTCATTTATTAAGTGCTGGCTGACTCTTTTTATATTGGTATATATGGCTGACTTTCTCACTTTGGCACCACCTTTATACTAGAGAAAACAAATTTAAATTAATATTTATTACGGGCCGACCAAGACAAAGAACATCTATCGCCCAAGTCCAAGGCATATTCAAATGACTTATTCTCCCAACTTAATAAGTTAATAAGGTACAACGATTAATGTTTTGAAAGGCAGTGAGTATGATAAAGGGCGGCGATGGTGACTAAGAGAAGAAGTTAAGGGCAGCGATCTTTAAATGTTTGAAGGCAGCGCTTGAATTTATGAAGGCAATGAACTCTATTTAAAAGGATATACGATAGCATTTGAAGATAAATAAAAGTATTTAAAAGGCAATCAGCATAAAGGAATTGTTAATAAAAGGTGATGTCTTTTCAAAGAGTTATCTCTATTCAAAGAGGTGCCTCTTTTCATGGAGACATAAGGATATGAAAAGAAGAACATTTCAAATGAAGAGAGGCAGCAAATAATGAATGGAAATCACTTGGAAATCTGAATAAAGCAGCAGATTGGAAAAAATGGAATAAGAAGATGGTTCAATGAGAGATATGTGAAGACAAAGGATAATTCAATAATAAGGAAAGTAAGTTTAATATAATTACATATACATATATATATACAAATATATATATATATATAAATATATAAGTTCACATAAAGTGATTATTGGAAGATCGGAATCAATTATATATATATATACGATTATGAAATAATGATGCTTGCAGCAATTATTGAGCCTTATAATTAATTCTGATTCTTTAATCTAAATATGGATAATAGATTCCTATAAAGCAATCATATTAGGGTTGGCAAGGAAACATGTTACGGAAGGGCGGTATAGGAATTGGCTTGGTTGATGTTCCTACAGGAATTGTCTTGGTTGGATATTCCTGCCAATTGGATGTTCTCACAACGTAAGTACACCACCCTAAGTTGGATGGGATTGTTTGGGTTGGAACTTGGGGCCAAGGGGGGTATGAATACGCCCTTGGGCTTACTTGTGATGAATAGCTTTTCTAGCGCCCTATCATGCGTTTTCCCTCTAATCCCTACCATGATTGGTTATTGGAAAAGAGTATATATATTGGATTCAAATTTAAGTTGTTATTCATTATTTCATAAATGTTAATAGTTTATTTGTTCTTAAGTTCAATATCTATTATATAATTTACTATGGAATATTATTTGTAAAACAATTTTATATTGTGTAATTGCCCCTTAAGGCAAATTCAGGCATACTCGAAGTACGGGACATTACAAAAAGGAACAATTTTAATCCTTTTAATACCATTCTCTGTATAAAAGTGATCAAATTCTATTGAACAAAATTCACCACCATTATCCGTTTTTAAGCATTTAATTTTACTACCGGTTTGGTTTTCTACAAATGCTTTGAAAATTTTGAACATATCAAAGACTTCGGATTTCTTTTTCAACATGTAAACCCAAACCTTTCTAGTGCAGTCATCTAAAAAAGTGACAAAAATAATTTGATCCACCAATTGATGTCACCTTTGTGGGGCCAAAGATATTCAAATGCACTAACTCCAATGGTTGTGTCTTCTTGTCATGTTCCTTAATAGAGAATCTGGTCCTCTTCTGTTTGTCGCACATGCAATGCTCACACAACTCTATCTACTGATTTCAGCCCTGGAAGTTGATCCTTTTTGTGTAAAATCTTAAGGCCTTCCTTACTCATGTGACTGATCTTTTTATGTCAAAGCTCCATACCACTGTCTGCAAATCCCATTGCAGCTCCCACTTCAGCCTGACTCTTTAACACATACAAAGTGCCTGATTTGCTTCCTCTAGCAATTACCAAGGCTTCTTTGGTCACCTTCCACATACCTGACTCAAAGGTAATGCTGCAACCTTGAGCATCCAACTATCCTGCTGAAATCAAGGTTCTTTTGAGTTGAGGGACATGTCTGACATCCTGTAGCAGCCAGCTATTTCCATTTTTCAGTTTCAATAGAACATCTCCTTTGCCAACAATATCGCAAGGTTCATCATCACCAAGATAAACTTTGACAAAATTACCATCTTAATAGTTTTTGAAGAACTCCCTACACTAAGTGGCATGAAATGATGCTTCAGAATCAAGCACCCAAACATCTGTTGCAGCTTCTCCTATAGTTAGAACAAGAGCACCTGCATCTACTTCATATGCTGCATTCACTTCATTTCCTTTTGGTTAATTTTCAGCCTTCTTGAATGACTAGCAATTTATTTTAATGTGGCCTTCTTTACCACAATACTAGCAACTAATATTTCTGCCTCGTGACTTAGATCTCTTGCTGGACTTTGATCTTCTTCCATGGTTATTCCTCCCTCATTCTTGTGATCTTCCCCTATCGCAGGTTATCAAAGCATTTCCGGATGAAGTACCTTGATTCTTCTCATATCCTCATTGAGAAGAATCCCAACCACATCATCAAACTTCAGCACACTTCCCTTCTTACTAGATGTTGAGTTGCTCATAGCCATGACAACTCCTTACCAGCTATGATGGTAGAGAGCATAATAACAAAATGGCCTTGATTTCACATCCAAATTTATGCAACAGATTTGGTGTGTATTAGGATTGTACGGGAAGCTTCCTCATTAGCCAACCGAATAAACTAACTGAAAATAGATGATTTGGAGACATATGATATCCTCACCCTAATGAACCCAACAAACTTACTGAAAATATAAGTGCTTTTATATTTCACAGAAATTTTATGTGATGCATGATGTAGGTCTATGAGAGATTACAACGAGATTTGATAGTGACAAAATTATGGCTACATGATTAGAAATACACAACAAAAAAATGTGTTTCTAAAGAAATTTAAGCAATTTTTTAAGTTGCTGAGCTTTTTTCCAAGTCATAGATTTTGCGTCTGCTGGTTTTTGCCGAGTCAGAGTCTACCAAATATGCATTTAGTGCCCCCATGGGTTCTCCCTGTTAGATCATTTGTGTTGCTTTCTATTGCAATTCCTATTACTGGAACAAGGTGGAACAGTTCGTTTTGTGGTCACCATCATTGTAATTTGTAACCACACAATGGGTACTTAGGCATTTGCATGCTATGTGCCTTGGCTCATTGCATGGATAGCAATATATGTTTTGTTTGCCCAATAAGCCACCTCCTCGACCTTAGGTTTGCCACCTTGCCCTTGCCAATGAGGCACTCCTTGCTATGGCAGCAATTGTGGTTGTGCAATGATGCTAAGCACCTGCTTCCACTTTGCTTGTGCAAAGTCTAAACAACCTTACAATTTGTGGTGTTATGCATGCGACTACTACAAACCTCACACTAATAGCTGATGTTGACTCCCTTTACTTTTTATAACAGTTGGTAGGATATGACTTCATGGTTTTTGTGGTAGATGGCACAAATAGGAATGTGTGGAAGTAGGGAAAGCAAGGCCGCACTAATTGCTTGGGCTCTCACCATCAAACAATTAGTCACCATATTGTTAGAGTAATAAGTTGTTTTACTTAATTAATTTAATCATATTGGTTAATTAATTAAGTCACTTATCACTTTAGTTACTTAAGCTAAACTTAGGCACATTAATAATTAATTATTTATTAATTATTAAGTGTGCACACTAGGGTTTCCCTTTTAGGGTTTCTTGATCTCCTTTTATAAGGATTGATCTCATTGTAATTATCAATGGGAGAATATCTGTAGCTTTCATATCTTCTTGAAAGTTTTCTCTCTTCTGTAGCTTTTTCTTGTTGAAGTTAATTGCATACGTTTGTTTTTGCAGATCTTTTGTGTGGAAGGTGTATTTGTTTGTGTTTGATCCCGTGGCTCGTGGTTTTGTGCTTGTTTCACAATTTCAACATGGTATTAGAGCATAGAAAAGAGAAAACTTTCAAGAAGAAATGAAATCTGGCGGACCTTCACATTTGGAGGTACTTTTGCTAAATTTAGCGGGGATCACTTTTTGCTCTTCTCAGCCCCTCTCCATTGGGCTTTTCAGTTTTGCACCTCAACTTCCAGAGGCCATATCTCAGCCATACGGTGGTCTTTTCGCGTGCAATTTTTTTTGAAATGGGGTGGAATTTTATGCTCTTCGCAGTGATGCATGTATTTTCCAGTTTTGACTTCTGGTTTTTTCCAAAATTCTATTTTATCAGTGCTGTAGCTGTTCAGTTCTTGTTTTGGAGACTTTGACATGCCATATCTTTTGCATCCGGACACTTTTTTGGGTGCCTTTTTTTTTTAAAGTTCATTTTTTTTGTGTACTTCATCATGGTGCTACCAGTTTCCTCTTTTTCTGTAAGAGAATTGTATTTTCAGCATGTTGTCCTATTTGGACATTGTAGACATTATGGGCTCACATTGCATGTATTTCTCTTTTGTAAACGTACTAAGATAAAGTGCCTCAGTATTGTATGTGTAGTATTGGGTTTCTTGCACATCACTTTGTGCCTTATTGTACTCGCACTATGATCTAAAGTGCCATGGGGGTTGATGTTTGCCTTTGTTTTCCTTCATACCTTTCTCATGCGTATGTGAATTTTGGTTTCACATCCTTTCTATCAGCTTGTACTTTCATGTTTGCACCTTCAGATGCTCTTGGTTCCTCTTCATGCACTACTTTCTGGCATTCAATTTCAGTGTACCTGTCACGCCTCTCCCTTTTCAGCATTATGGGGGGGTTTCTACTGTTGGTGTTAATGCTTCCTTGGTTTCTAATTTCCTAGCACCTTCTATCTCTGATCGTCTTCTATTCATTGGTACTTGTGCCATTTGTATTTCTGCCTGTGTGTGTTTGCCTTTGTTTGCCATCCGATCTTAGTGTCATAGCACTCATGATTGTTGTCTCTTTGATCCTGATCATCCTATCTCGAGGAGGTTCTTCAAGATTGTAGCAGTTTTCATCTTTGACACAGAAGCTCTGGGTGCTTCTTCATGCTTCTGTGATGTTCTACATGTTCTTCTTTTTTAGGACATTTCCTTGATTTTGAGGCTTTTTAGACCTTCAATCACCTTTGATCTCTTCTTGGAGTAGAGTTTTTTTTTCCCATGAGGTTTTCTCTATTTCTCTACCTTATAGAGATCTTTTGTTTGTACATGGGTACCTTCTTGGCCTTGTTTGTCGGGACCCATCTTTGCTTGCATGCATCTTTTTCTTAGTGTTTTAGCTACTTCCTAAGTTCATCTTAAGGGGGGGTGTTAGAGTAATAAGTTGTTTTACTTAATTAATTTAATCATATTGGTTAATTAATTAAGTCACTTATCACTTTAGTTACTTAAGCTAAACTTAGGCACATTAATAATTAATTATTAAGTGTGCACACTAGGGTTTCCCTTTTAGGGTTTTTTGATCTTCTTTTATAAGGATTGATTTCATTGTAATTATCAATGGGAGAATATCTGTAGCTTTCATATCTTCTTGAAAGTTTTCTCTCTTCTGTAGCTTTTTCTTGGTGAAGTTAATTGCATGCATTTGTTTTTGCAGATCTCTTGTGTGGAAGGTGTATTTGTTTGTGTTTGATCCTGTGGCTCGTGGTTTTGTGCTTGTTTCACAATTTCAACACATATGACCCTCACTTCAAAAATTTGGGCACTAGATCCCACCTTTGATTTTGTAGTGCTTGCAAGTAGCTCTATGTGCCCCACCATTTAAATCATTTGCTCCTCCAACCATGTAGTTGAACCATTGGTTGGGGCCTTGGCGAGAGCCTCCAACTGCAAAGCATATTCTAGAACATCCTTATGGTTAGTGATAGAATGCTGAACAAGCTCACATTGGATATATGGTGCAAGGCCACCAATGAAACACGCTTGTATTATGGGTTCCATATTTTGAGTAATCTTTGAAACCAGTTTCTTGAAATGCTGGTCGTACTTGTGCTGATTCTTGAGTTAATTGTTTTATTTCCTTCAGGGCTGCAATATTGTTGTGCACTAGCTCTGGTTAGTTGAATTCTATCAGAAACATGGCCTTGAACTTTCTGATTTCCCTTGTTAATCGTATGATAAAACTGGGAGTATTGGTTTGGGCACAACCACCAAGGGTGGCTGCAAACAACTTGATTTTCTGGTCATCGTCTACCACGTTCTTAGCTCATCAAGCAATTTTGTAGTTGTTCCAATGCCATGCTGCACCCTCTTCTCTAGTGAAAGACTTCATCGTTGTTAGGGTGGGCTTATAATTCACCACAATATTTTGCTTGATGTTAGCTTTGTCTACTTCCTTCTTTGCAACTCATCCTTGTTCTTGTTTTGCTTTACATGCAATTTGCTCATTCAATGTATTCCCATGTGCGGTGGTAACATTAGCAAAGTCTCTAAACTTTCATACAATTCTATCAAATGCACTACTGATTAACTGATCTAAATCGTTCAGCCTCTAAGTAGATTGTCCAAACCTCTTTGTAGTTATCTATTGTGCCTTTCACTATCACTAACTACTCTCCTATGATCTGATTAATCCATATAGTGGCATGGTTGTGGATTGGAGCATAGTTTGTCCCCGTCACTACATACATACTCCACCTTGGTAGCTGATACATTGGCATCACATTACATAAATTACTGATCTGTAGGCATGTGTGGTCAATCCACCCCTCATTGAATGACACTCTTGAGCGATCACCTCTATCAATGTTTCCTCCTTTGCACCATTTCATTAGCGCGTGGTGTGCCTTTTTGGACTAATCCTCTTGAGACTCAACAATTGTGGTGTCTTGTCTTTGACTGTACCTCAATCCTTGTTCCTAAGTGGAGTTGCTGGCATCCATGCCTTCGTTTTACTAATCTCCTTTTGATGAACTGACTACCTCCTTAAACACGTGCCTCCTTGTGCAATAGTGACTATACTCTATTCTAAGGGTCTTGACGTGCTTTTCCACCAACATCTTAACACAAAGAGATAATTGTTTTAGGAATTTTCGCCAAATGGGGGTTAGAAATTTGTGCAATGCTTCATCCACTGAACTATATGTTGAAAAAGTAAATTGCAGAATATTACTATGAACAGCACACTTCATGAAGGTATCAATGATGTGTGTCCACATTGTCTCTAGTTGTTTTAGCTGGGCAATGTTGTTGGCTGTCCACTCAACTGTTCTTTGATACTCAACCCTGTGTTGCTACATCCGTGACACCAACCATTCTAACAAATGCTCTAGGAGTTCTACCCAAAACTCCTCATACACTTCATCAAATAGCTCAACTTCACAATGCTACCTTAGGCATGCCTTGGCAGGTGCCTCCGCTGGGATGAACTCAATTTTAGTAGTGAACCATCTGTAGACATTTGTGTGCTTGACCTGCCAAGGCATCCCATCATCGCAGCTCACAAGCCTCAAGATGGTTTTGACAACTAAACCAAAATGTTAGCCATCTGTACCAGCACGCGTGCACGACCAATGGCTAAATTCTTAATCCTTTGCGTACTGGCTTCCGACATGCATTCTCACCTGAAGCACGCTAAAGGTTCTTCACCCTCTATATGATATGCATTATGCCATGAACATGCAAACATAATATGCAGATAATTGTGCAAATATATTAAGCACGATGAAATGACAGAACTCTGTTACTTATTCATTTCTTCGACAACCTTCGATTCACATCATGCAGAGGTATATATAGATTCCTCTGTTACAAAACATACAATGATTTGGATACAAAGTTTTCTCATGTAGTAGCAAATATTAAATGCATGTGCATTTCCTAGGTACATATTAATGAATGATTTGTGCCAAGATGCTTCCTAGGAAATTACATATTTCTCTGTGTATGATTACAATGATATGGTGCAAACAAGTAGTTTGATGTTTAGTCTAGTTTGATGTTTGTTTGGACCCTCCAACATCCATTTAAGAACATGAGGGGGTTGGATTGAGTCATTTCAGGCATTCCATAGTGAATGTATCTTCAATAGAGGCATGAAAGAGTGAGAATGCAAGCACAGTAAGAGAGAGAGAGAGTGCAGCACAGAAGGAAGGAATTCCAGGCAGAGAGCACAGCTCATGTGGCAGAAGGTTTCCAATGCTGGAGAGCACTAGGAAGATAGGAAACACACGGAGCAAGTTGGACAGTTGTAATTGTTTCAATGTTCCAAGGAAGCTAGGAAGATGTGCATTTGCCACTTTTAACTGGTTTTTCTTGCTGTAAGGTTTCTAGAATAAATCTGTCTCTTGATGATCTGATTTATTTCTGTTCATGCTTGTGAAATCATCCTTCCATTTTGAATGTACAATTTAACTCTAACTGTAAGGAATTCCTCTATCATTTGAATGGGAATCCAAGTAGCAGAGCATGGATTAAATTTATTTTGATCTCTAATGTACACAGCATATTTTTGTAGAAAATTATGTATCATCCAACCTCAAGCTGCTGGTGTTCCCCTGCACTGTTTCTGGCATAGAAATTATTCATCCACTTCCCCTCACTATTTTCTGCATCTTCTACCTCAGTTCAATGTTGCTTCTTGGAGGGATTTTAAACAAAACTAGTCTCACCCATTAATGCCATACCTACACCATGTATAATACACATCTGCCATGAGAAAATCAAATTTACCTTTGTTAGAAAATTTCATGAAACAAACCCATCCTCATTGCCTAATTTCCATTTGGGATGACTTGGGGCCAAATTTTGCAGCAAGAATGAATTCCAGTCGGATTTTTTTGAACTAAACATTTTTGATAATTGAACCATGGCTACTTGACTGAATAGATGTTAATTAGGTTTTGGTTCACTGGTAATGTCGTCTTGGCTGTTTAGTCCACTAGTTTCCATTAGGCACAATTCTAGACCATGAACATGAGTCTTCTAACCCATTACTAATTTTGAAGGAATAGTTACCCTTCATGCCTTGACATGTCAGCCAAAATGGAGTTTGATTACTGTAACAGCCTTTAGAGTCTAAGGGGCTCCTTTCCATGACAGCTTCTTGATCAAAAAACATTTAATGGGCAAATTCATCTTTAAGAATCTGAGCTTAAGCAGTTTTATAAGTCAAATTTGTTGTGTGATATGTTGTTAGAAGCTACTCAATTAAGTAGACATTTTTTAATTCTTAACTACATAATATTGTTATATAATAATTTTGTGTGAATTGTTACATAATAATTTTGTGTGAACTAATATTTTTTAATATTACCAAGCTTTCAATGTTTTGAAAATACCTGCTCATTGTTTTCTTTTGGCTTCAGCTCTTATAGATTTTAGTTGAGCATAACTTGATACCAAAAATGATATCTAGACTTTAGACATACGAATGAGCAAATACTTGGTTTATCCATTTGCCTATACAAGAGCTATACTTACTATTTTTGGTTCTGAATTGTGCAAACAGGTGTGTCATTAAGGCCCAACTTGAATCACCCTAGGTTGGTAGGGGAGAGGGGCAGTCTTCTGAAAGTAAGAGCAGGTAAGCCTGCCCATGGTTGCACCAAGAGATCCAGGTCTCGTAAGTCAAGAGCTCGAACTTATGGATTTCGAATTAAAATGCGATCTCCAGGTGGAAGAAGAGTGCTTAAGAGAAGGCGAGCAAAGGGTCGCAAACGGCTTGTGCCTCAAACATTTCCTAACACCGGAAAATTTTCTTAACAAATGAATGCATATGTGAACAAGAGTTGTCTTTTAATCACAGACCTTGTGCAGAAATGAAATGTATACTTTGGCATTTGATTATGTTTTTGCATGTTGATCCAGATTTATCCATGGTTCATTAGCATTCATTTTAAAGTAAAAACTCTTGCAATATGACAAGCATTTGGGCATTTGTAAATGATAGACATTTTTTGAGGTAAAGCCATTCTTGATGTTATAAACTTTGTTTGCTTGCCTTCTAATATTTTCTGTGGGTGCTAGGTCCAGGGTTCCTCTCCTTTTAGCCATAGAAAATCATTTACAAAAACATAAGTGCACTGTAAATGTTAGTAATACTACAATGCAGGTTGATGAATTTAGTACTTGCTGCGTACACATACATATTGCATTATAATGGGTAATTTAAGAGTTTTGCTTTAGTAGTATGCAAGGTCCTTTTATGGCTTGTGAAAGTGCAATATTATGCCCATATTGGTAACATGCTGATTTAACTGTACAACACTTGAGAATAAAGTTTCACCTGCTAGGGCCATCATGCTATAGTACTTGGTGGAAAACTTCATGAACCAGGTATCAGAGACCCTGCAATCATGCCCAACCACAAACAAGAACCATTAAAGTGCCAAAATCTACAGAGAGATCTTTTCCTTTGTCAATTTTAAATTCAAATATATTTTTAATGGGAAAGTGATTGTGGGTTGGGTGTTCATTTCTATTAATATGGGATTGCATTCCTATTCATGAATTATATTTTGCTTCTACAACTAAGCTTTTGAGCTTGATTTGTTTGCTCTGCCTCATTTCACTTTGCTGCTGTACAAGGGAGCCTCTATGTACGTTTTTGGAGGATTTATGCCCTTGTAGTTATTAAATAATCAATTAAATTAATAATAAGCAAGTTATTGGCCCAACAATTCTCAGCCTTATCTTTGTTCATCTTTAATTGTTATATTTATATGTCTTTCTATTGATTATTACATCATAAGCTAATAAGTTTTGCTCTGATGGCTAAGACCATATCTATTTGGTCTGAACCTTTATTATGCTTTATTTTCTTTCTACTACTTCTCTTCCTATTCAACCACCTTCGCATGGAACCTTTAGTCTTAGCTTCGGATAGATACATTTTAGTCAACCTTCCAATCCCAAAGATTGTCTTGCAGGATCTACCTGCATTGTTGCCTGCAAGGCTTTCTGCACTCTTGGTCGTAAATGGCATATTGGCCCTTGAATAAGGTCTTTAGACTAATCAACCATGACTACACAAATCACTATAGTGGTTTTATAATTACTACCCAATTAGAATTGGCAAAACAAAAAAAATTGAGGGGCAAATGAACCAAGAACAGAAACTAGGCAAAAAAGGGATGAAGCACACATGAAGATGAGGAAAACAAGACTAAGGGGAGTGTCTAGGCACCATAACTAATTTTTATTTTTATTCCATAATGGTTCTTTGAATGGTGTTTGTCATCATCAAACTCAAAATTATTAACCCTACGTAAACATGCAAAAATAGGTACTTACAATTTAAAGTTCGAGATAGAACCGCAAAACATTTTTAAAAGTATTCACACATCAAATAGGATAGGACCCATATTAATGTCATCTGATCTACTCATGGAAGGCTTGCATCCCTCCTAGAGGATTCCAAGGCCTTCTTAGAACGTTGCATGTTTTTTATTCAAGTGTTGGAGACAATTGAGGGGGCTAAGTCTTTACAACACCACCTAGATGTTGTTCCGTAAAGTTTAATTACTTTGCTAAAATCAATTATGACTTACCTCTCACCCTTAATGAGCTCCATAATACTCTTATGTAGATGTGTAATGACAAGGCACTTGGTTTGGATTGCATCCCCTATAATTTTTTAAAGCTACTTAACACTTCATTAGTCTTGACCAAGTCTACTAGGATGCTCTATACAACAAGTCCTTAAGTAAATTCATCAATTGTGGCAATAGTAAGTGCACCTCATAATTTTGGGATCCATAACTTACTACTAGTTGGTAGACCGTCACATTGCTTGATATTTTGACAAGATCCTAGCCAAGGCCCAACCACTTTGCATCTATCAACTTTTTCCTCACAGTATACATCCTAAGTAGGTCTGCTTCATTAGGAACCAACAAATTCTCAATAATATAACTATTGTATGGGAAGGTTTGGAAATGGCCACATCTTCTTGGCATCAATGCGTCTTGTTTCTTAAGCTAGATTTTTAAAAGGCATATGCTATGCACAAGGTTTTTTGATTTGGAGACTTCTTTCTAATAATTTTTCAAATCCTCTTTGCCAATGCTTCAACTTACCTCTCTATCAATTGTAAGGTTTATAAAAGTTTTGGGCTCTTGAGATCCATCTAGCAATCTTGTTTGCTTAACTTGTCTCTCTATGTGTTGGTTATGGAAGCTTTTTGCTCTCTTGGCTAAAAAATCTTTACGAGGACTAGTCAAATGTAGCACTTTTTGATGAAGGCTCTCCATGCTCTGATACCATTGATGTAAGATGGTCTAACCCTCAATCACAAATCCCAACAATCTGAAAATGTAACTCAAAAAATTGTTTAAAGTTAACACCAAAAATCTGCAAGTAAGGTCTCATGTTTCTCATTCAAAAACTCTTGAATTGATACAACACAAAGCATAATTGAAGTTACTTAGTTTTTGCAGCCATGAGGGCTGATGGAAACCATAACAAAACTGAAATAAATATGATTTACAATAGCAAAGATCAATACAAAAATTATCTTCTTCAATTTGACTTCTTTTACAAGCCTCTTAACATTTTCAATCTGCAATCTTTGTTAGAAATCATTGTTGCAATCAAACCATGAAATCATCAATCTTCTTGCTGTTGTAGCACACCTCCAAACCTGAAACAAAAATATCTTCTTGGTCTCTTTCAACCTTCTTTCAGCCGAAGCTCTCAAGCTCCCTTCACATGGACTTCACTAGCTCACTATCTCCCAAAACGTGGAGCTTACTAGCTCCCAAAAACATGGGCTTCTATGCAAATAGGAATCTGCAACAATGGAGTCTTCAAATCCCCTCTTCAATCCGACAACATCTCCCCATCTCAACTTGCAAAAAACTCCAAAACCATCTTCCCAAATGACAAGGCTTGAATATATAGATTTGTGAATGAGAAAAACCATTATGGTTTTCCAAAACCATGAGCAAACCACCTCCTTGGAAAACCCACACCCCATTTGGAAAAATAATCATAAAATAATAAAATTAATCAATGCTCCCATGGCCTTCACATGGGCACCTAAATCATGACCAATCAAATTTGGTCAATTTTAGCGTCTTCATTGATCTTCGATCGCCTTGATGGCTCCAAATTTGAACATGCACCAACATGCAAAGCTAGTGGCTCAACATGCAAATGCATACACAACATGTAAAAGAACATGCATGCAAAGTGGTCCCCACCTAGAAATAGACGCCCCAAAGAGAATATTTCAATTTAAATGCCTTGGAAACATTTACCTCAGCATATCTTTCTTGTGATCTTTCTAATCCGATGAAAAAATTGAAAGAACCCAGGGAGGGGGTTCGGTGGAAGGCTCCAACAGTTGGATGGTTTAAAGTTAACTTTGATGGAGCATCTAAGTGAAATCCAAGGCGTGTTGGTTGTGGGGGAGTGTTACGTGATGAGAATGGTAGGTTTGTCTTTGCGGTGGCCCTCCCTTTGGGAATCTAGACAAACCATTTTGCGGAGGCTGCTGCAACCTATTATGGCCTTGTTTTGGCTAAAAATCAACAGGTTTCTAAACTTTGGTTGGAGGGGGACTCTCTTAATGTTATAAATTGTCTCTTGAAAAATTTCCCTCCTTCATGGTCTATTGCTCATTTTATCAATGACTCGATCTCTATCCTAAATTCTTTTGAGGAGATTAAAATCTCACATGTTTTCCGTAAAGCTAATATGTTGGCTAATGGTGTTGCCAACGTGGGAGTGGTGGAGAGAGCTGATTGGGATTCGTTTGAATCTCTTCCTCTTAATTTTAAATGTATCTCCAAAATGATCAACAATACAAGATTGACGTTATTGTGAAAAGGCTCATATTATGTTTCTGGCTAGATATGCACATGAACCCTCAGCTTGTGGGTGCCCCATTATTATTTTGAAGTCGATTATGAAGGTCCGGCAGTTGTAGGCAAGGAAGCACTGTTCGAGGCTCAGTACAGGGTAATTTGTGTTGTTTTGTGGAGAGTCTGATTTATTTCACATTTTATTAACTCTCTGGTGTCGTTGGGTTTTGCAACTTTTCATGCCGCCATGGGTGGAGACTACTATAGAATTGAAGCGAGCTCATGTGAGGAATTTCAGAAAAATCTTGTTGTGTGGGAGTATTTGGAGTTGGGCAGGGTTACACAGTACATGCAGAGAATTCAAAGTCCAAACCCTAATGCTACGGATTTTTTTGTGAAAGGATGGAATGGGAGGACATTGCGTTATAAGGGTGTGGAGTTTAAAATTGATGAGGAGTTTATAGTAGAGGTCACTGGTCTTGCAGTTTCAGGGAGGAAATTCTATAGAGATAGGGGTGTTGCCAAGAAGGCCTTTGCGAATTTTTTCAAATTCGATGAGAAGAAGAAGCTCTAAGAAATTGGGAGTGGTGGCTACGCTCGCAAGTCTTTGAAGCCGTTATGGAGGGACCTCGTTTTGGCCATAATGCACTATTTTACACTTGAAGGTAGATTCTTTGTTGTTTACAGCTACCATTTCATGATTTTGAATTATTTTAGGCACAAGGTGTTGGTCTCCTTTCCTTTTTACATGTTACTTTCTATGGAAAAGAGTATTGAAGATCACTGAAAAAACCCTAAGAAGGTGATTTTGCATGAGAGTCTTATTTAGCCCTCTTTGTTTCATGTGCTTTGGTTTAATTTACTCTGTAAACCCAGCAATGTGCTGGCACCTTGCCATGGATCGTAATCCCGCTTGGCATGTCATGAGGTGATCAAAATGCCTGAGACAGCGTCGAGGCGATGAGAATGGAAGATGGCTGGCGCTGGACCACGCGCCCGCGATAAAAGACCTTGGTAAAACGGGCCCCAAACAGCAGCGCCCGCCGGGGTAGGGAAGGGCTTTGGCGCAAGGGTTCCGCCTGGCGGAGAAACCAGGTTGGCCCTCGGCGCAGTGGGGAAGAGAGCCTGGCCTCCATGGCACCGAACGCTACCGAGGCGGTGGATTCCAGCCTGGAGTATTGGGCCTGAAATGGACATGACCTGCAGCCATGGCGGTAGTCAGGCGGAGATGATGGAAACGGCGAAATCACAATAGCCCATAAGACTCAGCGAAAACCGGCACCGGTTGAGGGGAGTAAATGGCTTTTGCAGGCTCCTTGGCCTGGCGGAAACCCGCCGTTCCGGCGTGCAGCTGATGTACCTCTGTGATAATCATTCCGATAATGCCGGGTGTTGAGAATGCCTCTGAAGGGGATCCTATTCCGGGAAGGTGGAAATTTCCTCTGCAACTGGTCTCAAGGTTCCTGAAGATGAGGGTTTGTGTTCGAAAGCTCCTGGTGGTGATGTCAATACTAGTATGGATGAGATGTTGAATGGGACCGAGCCTATGGAGGTGCAGGGGATTGAGTCAATCAAGCATTCTCAGGTTTTTTCTCCTATTGAGCAGGCTGTGAAAATGGAGTGGTTGGAAGTGTTAGCTGATTTGGCTAATTTTCCAGATAAGGAGCAGATTAAGGTGGAAGTTGTGGAGGTCGAGGACTCCCTTGTTGAAGAGGATGAGGAGCATAAAATGGAATGTTTAGATGCCCCTGATAACATTGAGCTGAATGATCTGCCTCCTATCAACTGAGATGATGTGAATATGAATATGTTATGTAAGATGGTTGAGGATGGCAAATAGAATTTGTTGTCTCTGGTGAAATAGTTATTTTCAAAAGTTAAGGAGCTCAATATTTAGATGGAAAATTGGCAGGATGTTTGTGTTGCTATGCTCCAAGGCAATTTGAAGGAATGGGCTATAAAAGGTAAAGTTAAAACTATGAATGTTATGTTGGATAAGTTGGTTGTTGATGTGGATCACCTAGGGGTTTCTCATGAGGAGAGGCTTTCCTCTTTGGACATGTTAGTCAATAAAATTTTACAGGACAAAGTTGCTAATCTTGAGGATAGAATTGGAAAGTTTTTAGAGGATTTAAAAACTATGGTTAATATCAACAATAACTCTTTGAAGAACACAACTAGGGGTCTCTCTGTTTTAAACGAGAAAGCCCTAAATTGGACTGGTAAACCTCTTGACTTGGGTGAGATGGAGAAAGTGATTGATGAGATCAACTGCTCGAACTGGGTGGAGAATGTTGAGGAGTCTGCTCCAGCATTGGAGAAAGATGTGCAGGTTGGTCTGTGTCTTAGTTGGTCTGTGTCTTAGGATGAGGAGCAAGACTAAAAAGAGAGTTGTTTTTGTGGATGAGTTTAAAGATGTTGTGGATATGCATGAGGAGGTCATTAAGGAGAATATGGCCTCAGTGAATTTCTTAGATAAAATGTTGTAGTTGACGCTTTCCTTTTTGTTGGTTCAGCAGGGTTGTTGATGTTTTTTGCTATTGGTCTACTGACGGGTTCCTTATGTTTTATCTTTTGTCAGCTTTTTGTTTATTGAGCTGCTGGTTTTAATTGCTTAGTTTTTCTTGCAGCTTGTCGTCATTGTAAAGGGTTTCGGGGCCCCTTCAAAACCTACTTTTCCTTATAAAAAACATTTACCTCAGCATATTTCCTCCAAAAAATGCATTTACATATCACCACAAGGGAAAATCACACTATTGCAAATTAAAATATTTATTTTCCACACCTTAGCCTTTATTGAAAACAACAAAAATAAAATAGCAATATTTTTTGGTGATGCAAGATTGCTAGTACCCCTAGATGCTCTTGCATCAAACACTCGGGGTAAGAAATTTTTTGTGAATATGGATTCACAAAATGGAGTTGAATGGTAGTACCACCCTTTCAGATTGCAAGCAATCCTCAACAAACTCCATCACTAAATTTGGTATCTACAATTGATTCTTTTTTCTCTCTTCCAACATTTAGCTAGAACAAGCAACCTCCTCCTCTAACAACTCTACACTCCATTCTTCTCTCCTCTTGAGGTCTTGTATCCACCATGTACCATCCTCCTTCTAATACCATACATTCTCCTCTCTGCTCTTGTGGGATTCAACCCACCACAAACCTACCACCTCCACCAAGTTCCTCTTGCTCCATCATCTACAACTTCTATATGCAAATATGTATTATCCAAACAACAATCAAAATATGCAACATCCTTATACAAATCTGTAAATACTACCTCATGGAAATTAAAAATCCTTCTGCATGCTCTCTTCTTGCTCGACATCCTCTTCTAATCTCATCAAAGAAGGTATAGAATCATCACAACTAAATTCAAAATTAAAATTTACCTCATTCTTGTTCGTTGTCCCATCATCTTTTTCCTCATTCTTTGTTGAAACATCCATCTTCTCACCTCCAATGACAAGTTTTGCAAACTCCTCTTTGTGTTTGTCCATCAATTCTCCTTCCAACAACTTGTTGATTCTTTCCATCTCTTCTTTCAACAAGAAATCATCTTCATCTTCACCAATCTGTTCGTCAAATTTTGGACCACTGCTGTTCACAATTTCAAATTGCAAACTTTCTTCATCTACTTCACATAATGCACTTCATTTACACGCTATCTCTGCAACTTGCGCCTCATCATCTTCTCCATTTGTGTGGGCTGCCCCCCCATATTCTTCCTTGCATTCAATCCCTGCCAAAGGGCTACAATACTTTTTCTTTATATTCTTCTCTTCCCTGTCCTCTTTCATTAGAACGTTCTTCTTCCCATGTCTCCCATCCCACGCTCTCACTTCCTCTTTAATCTTCTTTTTTAATACATTTACTTCAGCTTGGATCTTTTCATATTCTTCAAGGTACTTCCCATTTTCCTCTTCTTCCTAATATTGTTCCTAGAATAAAATTCTTACGAGCCTCCTCAAGACCCATCCCATCCTCTCAATTATTGCAATTTTCTTAACTCACATCACATGCTCTACAATTTGCAAATACATTTCCTTCACATCTTCCTAGCTCTCAATTGCTCAGGGCTTCTCTCCTACCTACAACAATCCTTTTGAGCTTTCCACAATTGCTTCCTCTTCTCTACCTGCAGGTCCTAGTGTAGACTGGCTCACGTTCGACAATTTGTCCACACACTCAAGATCACTAGCTATACCAATGATGAAGGAGGGCTCCCATGCTCTGATACCACTGATGTAAGATGATCCAACCCTCAATCACAAATACCAACAATCTAAAAATGTAACTTAGAAATTGTTTAAAGTAACACCCAAAATCTATAAGTAAGGTCTTATGTTTCTCATTCAAAAACTCTTGAATTGATACAACAACAAAGCATAACTAAAGTTACATTGTTTTTGCAGCCATGAGGACTAATGAAAACAATAAAAAAACTGAAATAAATATGATTTATAACAACAAAGATCAATACAAAAATTATCTCCTTCAATTTGACTTCTTTCACAAGCCTCTAGCATCTTCAATCTACAATCTTCATTAGAAATCACTGCTACAATCAAACCATGAAATCATCAATCTTCTTGCTGCTATAGCACACCTCCAAACTTGAAACAAAAATATCTTTTTGGTCTCTTTCAACCTTCTTTCAGCTGAAGCTCTCAAGCTTCCTTCACATGGACTTCACTAGCTCACTATCTCCCAATACATGGAGCTCACTAGCTCCCAAAAACATGGGCTTCTATGCAAATAGAAATCTGCAACAATGGATTCTTCAAATTCTTCTTCAATCCGACAAAATCTCCCCATCTCAACTTGCAAAAAATTCAAAGCCATCTTCCCAAATGACAAGGCCTGAATATATAGATTTGTGAATGAGAAAAACCATGATGGTTTTCCAAAACCATGAGCAAAACACCTCCTTAGAAAACCCACACCCCATATGGACAAATAATCATAAAATAATAAAATTAATCAATTCTCACATGGCCTTCACATGGGAACCTAAACCATGGCCAATCCAATTTGGTCAATTCTAGCATCTTCATTAATCTTCGGCGGCCCCGACAACTCCAAATATGAACATGCACCAACATCAACGTTCATGGCCCAAAATGCAAATGCATGCAAAAGAACATGCATGCAAAGTGGTCCCCACCTAGAAATGGACGCCCCAAAGAGAATATTCTAATTTAAATGCCTTGGAAAAATTTACCTCAACATATTTCCTCCAAAAATTGCATTTACATATCACGACAAGGGAAAATCACATAATTGCAAATTAAAATTTTTATTTTCCACACACCTAATAAAAATAAAATAGCAATATTTTTTTGGTGATGCAAGATTGCTAGTATTCCTAGATGCTCCTACATCACTTTTTCTTCCACTTGTGAGCAACTTATTAATGAGAATTTCATGGATGAGTCTTTCCTCACACTTGTTGAAAATCAAGATTCATCTCAGGAAGCCATGCCTTTCTTCAATATTTTTTACAATGCCTTTAATTCAAATATCCTATGGAGCAAGACTTAAGCCTTCTAGCAAAGTCTTTTTCCATTGTTAGATTAGTTGAAAAACTATATTAGAAGTGGCTTGATAAAGAGATGTTCAAATTCCTCATCATTTTTATTTTCTTTGATAGCAAACCCACCACCCTTTGGTAGTATCTCATGCAAAGAGTTGAAAAAATCTTTCATTCTAGATTATTGACCTCTTTCCTTGATGGCTACCTATCAAATATAGTTACCAATTTTTATTATTCTTGTTGGGCCCCATCTATAGCTATCTATGATAAGCTTATAAATCTTATGTAAGATTTTACGTGGGTCAACACTACGAAAACTAGAGGCTTTCACCCCATGGCATGGGACACTTGCTATCTTCCTCAAAGATAAATGAGGCATTTGCATCGTTTATGTCCATAGAAAAAGCATTGCACTTTGTTTAAATAAATGGTTGTTCATGACATTTTTGAGAAAATTGGTGAACAATAACAATAAAAGTATAAACTTAAATTGTACAAATTCAATAAATCTAAGTAAAGGTACATGTGACTAACTATTAAAATTGAATTAGAACATAGATAAGAAGGTATAACATCGATAAAAAAAATAGAAAACACATGACAATAAATATACATGGAGAAACCCTTTAAAAAAAAAACTCCAATGCCAAAAAGATGTTGACTTGTATTGACCAAGTAGAAACAAGTATGACAATAGATCTTATGAAATCTTCTTTAATTTGACAACATTTGGATAGCATGCGAGTACCTACATAATAACCATACCTACTCCATACCAATCCCTCAATATATAGACTTAAGGAGGCCTAGAAAACCACCATCCATGGACCCAAACATGGTCTTAAAATACCATGGTAAAAATTCTCATGACCAAGTACATGAGAGTGGTCTCCAAAATTGAAGGTAACTCCTCTTGCACATTGATATGTCATAGATTATATCATAATATTCTATTAAGCCTATTTTCTTGTTTTTAGGTGCTCCATGAGTGCAATAATTGCATTTTCATTGCCTATTTTAAGAAAGATACTCCATAATTCCTTATCTTTGACCCCTTTTGTAACTCTCCATATTTAATGTCATTTCAACAATAACTCATATAATTAAAAGAATAATAATAAAACAATATCCCTCAACTCCTCATGGGCATCCGAGTTACCCATTCTAAGAAAGTTGGAGACCTAAAATTATACATTAAGATTACAATTTAATATCACATTATCCTAACACTCTCCCACTTGATAGTATGCATTACAATGAAATACATAGAAAACATGAGATGAATTAAGTATAGGATGTGGGGCATGTGGCCTTTCTACATTAAGAGAACTTATTTGTGCTTATTTATTTCATAAGTGAGCCTACACCATTATCCAAAGTGTCAACTTTTTGAATCATGGCCTTACCACTCTCCACCATCTTGCAAACAAAGTGATAATGAACATCAATATGCTTCATTCGAGCATGATGCATGGGGTTTCTAACCATAAAATAACCATTTCAAACCAAGATGATTATTTCAAACCATAAAATAACCATTTCAAATTACAAAACACATTTTATTTCCCTTTTACCTCAAACCCATTTGGCTCTCACATGTAAATTCCTCTTCAAGATCCCCATGCAAGAAAGCAATTTTATCATCGATTTTCTCTACTTCAGAATCACAAGTAGTAAAAAGAATTAAGAATGTAATGGAATATGGTCTAGTGACATGAGATAAAATTTGACCAAAATCAACTCCCTCTCTCTGAGAGTAGTGGTCACTAATCTAGCCTTGTACTTCTCTAGACAACCATATACTTTATATTTCTTTTCAAACATCCACTTGCAACTAATGGACTTACTTCCCTTGGAAAAACTCATAAGATCCTACGTGTCATGTCTATACAAGGGCATCACCTCCTCCTATATTCCCTCCATCCAAGAATCACGCTCATCAAAAGAGAGAGCTTCCTTGAAAGATCTTTCTTCGTCATCAATTTATGACAAAAAAAAATACATAATAGAAACTAGTGGGCTATACCTATTAGTTGGGTTACATTTGTTAGAGTCCCTCAAGGACTCAAGCTCCCAAGTTCACTACCAAAACCAAAATATTCTCCCACAAGAGAGAAAAGCAAGAGCCCAAATTTGAAATAATGGATGCAAAATATATTACATCAAATATGATTAATGATGTGCATATACAATGCAATACTAATTGTATATATGAGACCTTTCTTATATAGGCAAGGTTGAGAGATATGACTAACTAGGATGATAACAAGTGTCTTAATCATGTCATGTGACAACTAGGGGATAGGATCACATGTCTAGAAGATACTTCTAGAAATATTCTTAACTCGCCAAGTAAACCTAACATGTGAACATGTGCAAAATGGTCCTAACTAGGAACTAGCTAGATAATGTACTTTGTTCACATTACAAAGGGGGAAACCGAATAGGAAATGGCACTGTTCAAACTAACACCCTTATCTCAAGGATGGTATCAAGAATGGAGTAAGGGATTCTATCTATTCCTTTCCACACTCAATCTACTAAAAAATCTCACCTAAATTCTTTTCTTCCTTTATATCATTTAATCCATCATTATGTTCTTCATCATATCCATCTTCCTACTTCTCAACTGTAGTCTCAAAATACACTATTCTTTATTTTTTCTTTGGTTGCACAAAACTTGAAAATACTCTAAGCTCCCTAGAAGTCACACCCTTAGAATAAATTATTTTCAAGGTTAGAGGATTCTAAAACCTACAATATTTTACACTCTCATAGTAACCAATAAAGATGCATTTCTAAACTTTTAGATCCAACTTAGATCATTTTTCCTTGGCAACATGAAGAAAAGCCTAATAACCAATTACCCTTAAATGTAAAATTAAAGGTTTTTTACATATCCACAATTCATAAGGAGTCTTTTCTATAAAATTTGAACAAGGAAATTAATTTATCAAATAACAAAGAGTACTCATAACAACTAACCAAAAATACCAATCTAATTGTGTACCACTCATCATACTTCTAGTTCTAAATCCATTGAGGTTCAATTCATCCTCTCTACAACCCCATTCTACTAAAGCATACATGGGGTAGTTTTCTACCAAAACAATACTTGCATGTCTGTAAAATAATCAAAATCTCTAGAGCAATATTCACCACCTTTGTCAGATCTCATCACTTTTTTTTTTGAATTTTTTTACTATAAGAACCTTAAAACCCTTAAATTAGAAGAAAACTTTAGGTTTAGAACATATAAAATAAAGCCAAGTTTATCTAGGGTAGTCATCAACTAATGTAACATAATAACATGATTTACACATTAAACTAATATCCACTACACCAAATGCATATGAGTGAATAAATTCATAATACATTTACTTTATTACTTCCAATAAGAAATGAAAATCTTTTCTACTTACCAAACACACAATATTGATAGAAATCAAAGTTCTAATTGAAGTAAACAATAAAGTCATCAACCATGTTATTAATCAAGGTTTGAAGATGGTTTTACCAATGGGGCCCAAACATTGGTGCCACAACATACAAGAATTTTCAAAAGTGTTAGTTACATTGGTAATATTACAAAATATGGAGACATCAAGCCTAAACAAAGCTCCACACTATGAGCCCCTCACTAGCAAAAAATTTCCTCTAACCAACCTACAACAAAACTTTTCAAATATCATATACACTCCAAAATTATCAAACTTGGAAACTGTATAGGAGCGAATTTGTACCCTTTAAGTAAATTCCCCTTTCACATACCCTCACCTTAGAAAATCAAATCCGAAGGTGAAATTCCACATCACCCACCTAGCGTTTGTCTTGTGCATCGGTGGGAGAATATTTTTTGGGGACGCATGCACAATGCACAAAAGTCCACGTGGCGCGTTGTCGTCCCTAACGGATTCCTGCGTCTGAAGTTGGCAAAGGCATTACACACTCGATTGTAGTCGAATTATAATGTCCCTCTTTGACCAACTGACCTGAAAATGGAAGATTCTTCTCATCCCACCTTCAAAAACATTCTCCATTCATTCATTTCATCTTCTAGCAATCTTCTACACATTCACTTGATCTTCTTTCACATTCTCTTAGCAATTCATTCACTTCTCCACACTCTCAAGCAACATTCCAACACTTCATTTTGAGCATTGCAACTACTGCATTGACACTCCATCAACTATAAATTGCAAGTGTGAGGTAGCCATATAAGTGTGGGCTTGGAGTCTTGTGAGACCTCCCTTCATCACCGTTGCGACTGTGGTGACTTTTCCAAGTCCATACCTTGCTTTCTCTTTCCATTGGCTAGTGAGATTTTGGGTGGAGGTGGTAACGCTTCACTCCTCTCCTTTGTGATTTGATAGAGTAGCATTTGTCTTTTGTAGTGTTCATTGTACTTCTTTCAATATTCTTTATCGTATTATTCTACTTCGTTGCTTTTTGGCTGTCTGTGGAGGTGGAAAGACCAAAACAGGGGTTTGACTGACACAGACCCCTATACAACCCCAACAATTTTCCCCTCTTGATTATGTGTAGGTGAATGTGTGTGTGGAGCTAACTGGCGAATTGATGCTTTTGTGAGATCATCTTCATCATTCTAGCTTTCATCTACTTGCTTTATCATTTCTGCCTTTTATTTCCTGTACTTTCTCATTATGTTTTTCCTGTCAAAATCTACTAGCTAGGCTGTTAGTAAGTTTTAGGTAGTTTTTACTGTACTTCATGTTTTTTGGCCATACAGACACCAAAGCGCCAAAGAGATGCCAGCGTGTTGTGCTATCGTCCCAGAACTGTGCTGCCATCCTTGGACAGAGAGTTGTTTGAGGTCCAATACTGACTCCAAAAACTAGCTTGCCTAGCCTAAACCTGAAGCTCAGGTTTATAGAGTGACATAAGTACTACATAGTGCTCTTCATTCTCAATCCTCATCCCAAAACATCCCTTTAGAGTGAGGTAAGTTAGGGAAGACCTCTGCTCTTGGCTCTCCATGACCTGGGGCCTTGATGTGGTTGGTCCCCCTCTCTTACATTTTTAGTGAACCCAACATGAACAATGTCTTTCCATTCACCTATGTTGACACTTTTTCCCCGCGCCTAGTGGTTGTCATAACCTTGGGTGTTGTGAAGGTTTATGAGCATCACAACCTAGTCCACAAATTTTGGGTACATTGTTTGAAGAAGCGTACGACACTTACCGATGGAGAAACGAAGGTCACTTCTAGTTTTGCCTCTAGTTTTTCCACTAGTTTAGCTAACGAGTTTACCACTGGTTTTCCTACGGGCTTCACTAACGAGATGGGTTTTGTGGATGAGACCACTCGCATTCCTACCCCTCCAGCATCCCCTACGACTTCGTTGGTGGACAAGGATGAGGCTGTGCATGTCCCTATGGAAAGCCTTTTGGCATTGGATAATAGATTGGCAGAGCTTATGAATCATTTGGAGAAAGCACCAAACATGGTGAGAGCCGCTAGGCTTACTAGAGAAGTGAGACATTTGTTAGGGAAGGATCGAACAAGCATATATTTCTTACGTGGCATTTTCGATCTAACTGAAGCTTATGTCCCTTCATATAAGACTAGATCGGGTACTACCGAAGGGGAAGTACTTGATACTTATGAAAGACAGATAGGCATTTCAATGCCTACCACATCTATATACATGGCCAAAATAGGCCCCTCGATCAATGTCTCTTTTCTTCTCAAAATCCCCCCACTATCAAGGCAAGTAAAACACCCCTTGGGTTCACTTTCACCCCTCCTACTGCCCCTGGCAGTGGGGGTTCTGGTGGAATCAGCGGTGACGACTTTGGTAGTGTAGGTGGTACTAGTGGAGGAGGCCTTAGTAGAGGTCATGGTGGTGGTTTCGGTAGTGGAGGTGGCTTTGGTGGAGGGCCTACCAGTGGTGGGGGCTCCGGCGGTGGTCACAGTGGTGGCCCCAGAGGTAGTTCTAGAAGTGGTTATGGCGGCAGTGGTTCTGGAGGCTCCACTAGTCTGTTGTCATCTATTGACCCTGTTTTGAATGCCCTGCTTTAGAATATGGGTCATATGCAAAACCAACTGGCGAGTCTCTCCCAAGCCTTAGACCAACCTATCTTTCAACACTTTTTCCAACATAGCCCATTGTCGGTAACAATCCTAAGTACTCCCTTCCCACAAGGAATGGAGATTCCCAAATTTGAGAAATATGGCGACAAAGGGGACCCACAAATGCATGTGTCCACCTTTAATGCCATGTGTACAGATTTATTCCATCACAATGTGTTGATGGAAAAATTATTTCCTTGATCTCTTAAGGATACATCACTCAAGTGGTATTGTTCCTTACCTGACAATTCTATCTTCTCATTTGATCAACTTGTAAATTAGTTTCTCTGAAAGTTCCAAGCTAACATCAGATCGAAGATGACCTTTATGGATCTCATCCAATGCAAGCAAGGGGATAACAAGAAGATAAATGATTTCATAGCATGGTACCAAGCACTCTTTCACATATCTCGTACCCATTGCCTGATTCTGATGTGCATAAGGTGTTCATAGGAAACCTGCAGAGATCATGGTAGGAAAAATTTTCCCTTATGAAATATCCCTCTTTCACACATCTATGTGCAACATTACGAGAATATTAGCAAAAGGTAGTTTAGTTCAAGGATCCTCCTCGTTTTCCTGCTTAGAAGGAAGATCTATTGTGTCAATCTTAGGAAAAGGTAAGGTCATTGTGAAAGTAGTAGCCGCAACGAATAATAATGACCTCAAACGTAACAGAAAGTTCACAAAGTTAGGAGAATCTTATTCTTCCATCTTGCATAAGTTGCTGAAGGATAAGATCATAACCTTAGAGAACCCTTGACCTCTCAAGGAACCTTACCCTAATTGGTACAATGCAAATGCATTCTATCAATACCATCGAGTCAACGGACATGATACCAAATTTTGTATGTGCCTACATCATGAGATACAGGACTGCATCGAGGATGGTACTATTCATCTCAATGGGAGTAAACAAAATACAAATAAATCGGTGGTGAAAGCAAATAGTGAGTTGCAAATATACACGGACTCGTTTCTGTCGCATTCTGCCAACTTAATTATTGATCCCTCTAATTCTACCACTCAACCCTCGGTGTACGTTAACATGGTCATGGTTACTCCTTCCATGTAGCTTGTGACTGGTTCACCATATGTGACATTCACCTCGCATGACCTGCCCTTGAATAAAAATCCCTCTCCCCTTTACATTCCTGCTCGCCTCAATGGGAACACTGTGACGGGGTTCTTAGTCGACCCTGTGAGTCGAGTGAATGTTATCACAGAGGAGATGTTGTGGATGAATTCATTGCAAAAGGAGGAGTATAAAGAAACAAAATCTATCATTCGTATGTACGATGGCCTCTTTCTCAAGCCGTATGGCTCAATAACTCTTTCCGTCCTAGTCGGGCCTAGGGCTGTGAACACAACTTTTGATGTCTAGAATCAGATTTGTTCAGGGTGAAGTTAGGAATACCTTGGCTAGCTTCCATGAATGGAATTGCTTCCGTCATTCATAAATTTCTAAAGTTCTCCCATGAAGGTGTTGTGCACGTCATGCATGACATTGGGTACCAACCATTGGTGTCTCGTGGGGGCTACTCATTGGATCATTTTTGGCTTGCCTCGGTAGGTTCGCTTCCCCCAAGAATGAACCTACTTTACCAAAACTATGTGAAGTATAATACCGGAGGCAAGGAACAACCGAAATTGACCCTTCCTGTGGCGCAACAACAAGTTGCCTCCTCTTCTCGAAAGGGAAAGGAGAGGCTTACCCATCCTTAGGGAACCCCTTTCGCTCCTCTTTCTGAATAATTTTTTTGGATGAATAATCCTAGATTCTACATGGGAAGTCTGATGGTGCCTGCTTGGCAAAAAGCTAAGATTAGGATATCGAATCTTCCCACTGTGCCTCCTGGACCTTGGCCCTACCTCTACGGTAGAAGGAAGGGTCCCCACGGGGAATTCTCTATGTCTTGACCTTCACGACTTTCTACCACTCCTGCTCCTAGAGTAGTGAATGGGAAGAGGCCCGCCGCAAAGGTGCTAGAACTGACTCCTCCCACTTTATCTCAAACTCCTCCTGCTCCCATTCAAGAGCTTATCCCTCCACCAGAGACAACTGTAATAGACACTCCTATGGTTGAGTAGGAGCCTCTTGTCCCTTCACAACTCTTGGACTCTAGCTCAAAGAGTTGCAGAAACCAAATTGTGTGTGAGCGTAAGCGCCAGCGAAAGGCTTTGGCGGTTGAGCAATCTACTTTGTAGAGAAAGGAAGAGGAATTGATCGCCCCTGTTTCAGGGCCTCCTAATGTGTCTTCCTCTCTTCTCCCCTCTGCTTCCATTCAAACAAATTTGGTTATATTGTCAGCTCCCCCTATGAGTGTGAATGCACCTGACCCTAAAAAGGTGCTGATGTTTATCACTCCTTCAATTTAGCCACCCCTTTTGATGTCCCTACCAGACATCCCATCATTTTCTAAACCCGTGGACATGCTGAATACTTCGGTGGTGTCCATCGCGGTTTTATCCTCCTCTTCCATGCCTCTCGCCTCGTCCATGGGGATTTTACATCCTCCGATGAAGCAGAGAGCAGAAATTGGCATTTCTAGCAATGGAGGGCATAAGAGGAGCCCACCCTCTCCAAAGGGTGGTCTCGTGCTAGCTTGTTCCGTCCTAGTGACGGAGCCAATTCCAGCTTCCCCTGAGATTGTCACTACTCCTGAGTCATTCAGTGAGCCAAGTAGTGAATCTCGAGTGCCATCCTCCTTGTCCATTGAGGTACGACATGGCACTCTTGGAAAGTGCATGTTTAACTCTCTGGACGAAGTTTCAGCCTTGTCAATGATCTTCGTAAAGTCGCTGACCATAGCTCTACAAGAGCCAGGCGAAGAAGACCTTGTGGGGCCTTCTTCCTTATCCCTTGTTGTGGGAGGATCAGAAGCACCTCCCCTTAATATTCCACTGCTGCAGGCTCATCCACCTTCCCCTTATAATGATCTAGATTGGGAAGCAGATGACCTCTTGGTCGATGAGTGTTAGGGGGAGACCTCTTCTTTATCTTTAGAATAGGTGTGTGTGTGTTGTGATGTGTTCCCCCATGCTTGTGTTATATGTTCCTGGATGACCCTTACCACCCTTGTTGGTGCTTGGATATAGGAGTGATTATGTGTTGTAAACCTTCTTTTATTTGTATCATCTTTCTTCCTCTGTTATGTGTTTTGATTTTTGGCAAATTGGGGATGATGCAAAGCGTTGGGGGCATTTAGGCTTCCCTTCCATGTTGACCCAATTTTTTATTTTTACTTTGTATTCTCATGCATTCTTCACATGGTTTGATATAGTAGGGGGTCGATGATAGTTCATTAATATACTATTATTATACTTATATATATTCATGAACAACTTTGACCCCGAAATATTAGATCACCCATGTGCCCTTTGTTGTGATGTCTTTGTCTCTTTTTACTTTTCTTTTATCTTTCTCTCTTCTTTGCTTGAGTTGTCCCTAGTATGTGTGACAACGTCACTTTCACAATATTACGATTTTCAGAAAACACATTCGTTGCCAACGAATATTTTCTCGAAAACCCTTGCAAACTTTTTCAAACATCACATTCTCAACTTGGACCCCTAACGAAACATGTTACCTTCGAATGTCATAGGTTCACAAAGAAAGAACTTGAGAACTTTCCTCCGAGGAGGGAGCAACCTTTTCCTGCGAGAGAAGCCTCAACCTTCCCCTTGCAAGGGGACATTTTCTTCCTTTCGAATTCCTTGATGATGTGAACATCTTTCAAAAGGATTCCTTGATGATGAATTGATTTGAGAAAAAATGTCTCTTTTGCACTTTCAAACAGCGCGTCCCTTGAGCAGACCCCTCTCCTTTTGAAGGGTTCCCAAGGGACCCCTTTGAAATCCTTTGAACTTGCCAACTGTCTGTGTGACCATCTACTTGTTTTCCTACATGGCTGCTTTATATTCTGACATGTTTTATTTGTGGATTAACATGTCACTTTGCAAGTGTGCCTGCAAAGCTGCTTTCTAGTCCGACTCTGTGAAGTCCCCTTTCATCAGGCTTCCTTCATGAGAGAGAACTTGGGGGATGCCTCCTTGTAGGTCTGCGAGCCTATAAGGCACTTACTTCACTGGGCTTCCTTCATGAGAGAGAACTTGGGGGTTTCCTTCTTGCAGGTCTACGGGCCTATGAGACGCTTTCATCTTGCAGGATTTTTCCATCATTGGTCTGAGGGCCTTTGGTGTACTTTGTGCAACTTCATAGTTTTGCGTGGGTATGGAGTCCTTTTGTTTGAAACTCCTCAGGAGAGAGTAGTTGCGAAGTCCTTTGCTTGCCTTGCACTTTCGAGTTCACTAGATCATGGTCTGCTTCCTCGACGGTTCACGTATACATTTCTAACCCTACTAACTCTTCAATCTACTTTACCGAATGCTCATTGATATTCATGCTTGCTAAAGTGGGGGAAAAATGTATAAGAGCCAATTTGCACCCCTTAAGAAAATTCCCCTTTTACATACCCTCACCTTAGAAAATCAAATTTGAAGGAAAAATTCCACATCACCCACCTGCCTTCCATCCACCTGGCATTTGTCTTGTGCATCGATGAGAGAATTTTTGTCAGGGATGCACATGCAACACACAGACGTCCACGAGACGTGCTGTCGTCCCTGACAAATTCCTATGTCCGAAGTTGGTAGAGGCGTTACACACCCGATTGGAGTTTAATTGTAACGTCCCTCTTTGACCAACCAACCTGAAAATGGTAGGTTCTTCTCATCCCACATTCAAAAACATTCTCCATTCATTCATTTCATCTTCTAGCAATCTTCTACACATTCACTTGATCTTCTTTCACATTCTCTTAGCAATTCATTCACTTCTCCACACTCTCAATCAACATTCAAGCACTTCATTTTGAGCATTGTAGCAACATTGACACTCCATCAATTTCACATTGCAAGTGTGAGGAATCCATAGAAGTGTGGACTTGGATTCTTGCTAGACCTCCCCTCATCAACACTACGGTTGTGGTGACTTTGCCAAGTCCATACCTTGCTTTCTCTTTCCATTGGCTAGTGAGCTTTTGGGTGGAGATGGTAACACTTCACTCCTCTCCTTTGTGATTTGATAGAGTATCATTTGTATTTTGTAGAGTTCATTGTACTTCTTTCAATCTTCTTTATCATATTATTCTACTTCGTTGCTTTCTGGCTGTCTGTGGAGGTGGAAACACCAAAACAGCGGTATGACTGAGGCAGGCCCCTATATAGCCCCAACAATTTTCCCCTCTTGCTTGTGTGTAGGTGAACATGTGTGTGGAGCTAGCTGGCGAATCGACGCTTTTGTGAGATCATCTTCATCACTCTAGCTTTCATCTACTTGCTTTATCATTTCCGCCTTTATTTCTTGTACTTTCTCATTATGTCTTTCCTATCAAAATCTACTAGCTAGGTTGTCAGTAAGTTTTTAGGTAGTTTCTACTATACTTCATGTTTTCTGGCTGTACAGATGCCAATGTGCCAGAGAGACGCTAGTGCGCCGCACTGTCGTCCCAAAATCGCGCTACCGTCCTCAGATAGAGAATTGTCTGAGGTGCAGTACTGACTCCAAAAACCAGCTCGCCTAGCCTAAACCTGAAGCTTGGGTCTATAGAGTGACAAAAGTACTACATAGTGCTCTTAATTCTCAATCCTCATCCCAAAACATCCCTTTAGAGTGAGGTAAGTTAGGGTAGCCCTCCGCTCTTAGTTCTCTGTGACCTGGGGCCTTGACGTGGTTGGTCCCCCTCTCTTATAGAAACAAAAAGAATATTTCTCACAAGTCATAGAATTTAAAAAACAATGAGAGTTTTCACTCTCCCATCACTGAAACATAACAATACCTTTTCTTACCAACAATCTAATACAATGTGTTGTCACCAAAGAAAACTTCTCAATCATAAGCATAGTAAGATAATAACCACTCCTTGTGACGAGTTGTATGGTAAGACAAAACTTAATCAATCAACCAACATCACTAGTAACATTAATATAAATAAATAATGTATGATTATTACTATCATAAGAGAATTTATTTATAGAGGAATTGATAAAGCTCTTCTTCTTGGTTCTAAACTCCTTCACATGTCCTCTATTTTCATGATTCCAACACTAAATACTCTTCTTAGGGGTTTTGGATTGTCCTTTAGACTTGGACTTATTTTTCAATTTCTTTTATTTTCCTTTAGACCCATCTTTGTCCTTGGGCCTTCCCCAAACATGTAATACATTCTTCAATCCCCATCCATGATGTTTTTGATCTTCTAAAAAAGAAAGGTAGTAATAAGGAAGCCCATATTCAACTCTACAACATTAACACTAATAGAAACTATTAAGTTCTCCAAGATTTGAGCAAAGGAAAAAGCAACAAGATACATTTATCTTCTTTTTCAAGTTTAACATTATTTTTAATCTAGCTAACTCAAAATCAAATTAAAGGGATTCAAATATTCTAAAAAACATCACATTCCTTCATTTTTAAAGAATACACACATCTTTCTCATGTATTTTTTTTCTAATCTTCATCTAAGATTCCTTCAATTATCCCTTCCTTATTACAAATTTTCACTAATCCCTTTCTTCCAAAAGATCAAGAGTCCATTTTCAACTTCCACAACTCATGCTCAAAACCATTGAACTTGTCAAATTTTGACAAGATGTGCTAGCCATGGTTTTGACCACAAAAAATCTACAAAACCTACTAAAATAATTACTCGCACTTAAACAAAAATCCTCACAACACTTCCAAAAAACATCCATCTCTAATTAAAGTGATTAGCTTTGAGACTAAATATTGACAAAATTGGTGAACAATAATAGTGAAAGTATAAATTTAAATTGTAAAAATTCAATTAACCTAATTATAGGTACATTTGACTAACCACTAAAACTAAAATAGAATATGGATAAGAATGTATAAAAAATAATAATAAATCAACAAGCATATGACACCCAATATACATTGAGAAACCTTTTTAAGAAAAAAAATCCACCACCAAAGAGATACTAAGCTTGTATTAATCAAGTAGAAATGAGTACATCAATACATATAGAATCTTCTTCACTTTGATGGGTGAACCCACAATAGTGAGTCCCACTTGTGGGACATCACATTTTTTAAGGTGTTGGATACTCAAAAGTTTCAAACACCCTTTGTTTGAAGGTTTTTCTTTGAATGAAGGTGGTGTGCACAACACCTTCAAATGAAGGGTGACCATCGAATGAAGGTTATATTCATTCAAAGGTGCCTTTCTATCATTAAAAAATCAAAACTTTTAACAAAGGTAAAACCCTTCGTTCGAAGGTGTTTTCATTTAGAGGTGCTTGGATTGCCTCTTCCCTTTAATGTATGAGATTTTGCTCAAAATTTTCACCTTTAAAGCTTAGGTTGAACCTTCAAATGGAATCAACCAAATGACATATTTTGTAGCACTCAAAGTAATTTTCCCGAGTATAATATTGAATATATATATATATATATATTTAATTTTCTAGTAAAGATAGGTTTTCAACAATTGTGAAGGTCTCTGTTCCACACACATGGAAAAATAACAAAATATATATATTTTTTTGAAAAATAACCATCCTCTAGGTATTGATGTTCTTATTTCAACAAAAAAAGTTAATTTAGACGAATACAAAAAAAGTTATGCAATATCAAATGAACCTATGTTGAATTATAGCTAATCTCACTTCAAAAAGATAAAAAATAAATTATGTAATATAAAATTATGGAAAAATATCCATGACTTAGATATCTATGTTAGAATTCTATATTTAAACATTTATAATTTTATCCTTCCTACACATAAAGTTGTGCTATATTGAATAAATGCCACTTTTTTTAAATACCATTAATGATAAAAAAAAATAAGTTATTAAAAGTTATATAAAAATTACAAATTATTTCTTAAATTTTTAAAATATAATATATTAAATATATAAAAAATATTAAAAAATCACTACTTCGCATCATCTTCATGATTCTTAACAATTTAGTTGCTATAGGTGTCAAAAAATGAAAATATGGTGAAAAATATTGATGTCAATGTCCTACTTTGGCCCACAAGTGGGACACACTATTGTGGGATCACCCGAATAGAACTTTGATAGTGAGCGAGTACCTACACAATAACCTTACCTCCTCCATACCAATTCCTCAATATATAGAGTTAATGAGGCTAAAAAAAGACCATAAACAATACCATGGTCCAAATATGGTCTCAAAATACCATGTTAAAAATTGTCATAACCCACTACACAAGAGTGGTCTCCAAAATAAAAATTAATTCCTCTTACACATTGATGCACCATATATTCTATCATAAGATGCCATTAAGCCCACTTTCCAACTTTTAGGCACTTTGTGAGTCCAATAATTGCATTGTCATTGCGCATTTTGAGAAAAAATCTCCATAACTCCCAATCTTTGACTTCTATGTAACCCCCTTATGTCATATCATTACAACAATATCTCAAATAATTTAGAGAATAATAATAAAAACAATCCCTCAACTCCTCATGATCATTCATGGTACTCATTTCAAGAAAGTTAGAGGCCTAACATTATACATTTAGGGTTGCAATTTAATATCACACTATCCTACCATTATTGAGAGTTCAAAAGCCTACAAAATTATCCTCAAGCATTATGCATCTTCTTGTTCGTCATATGGCAAGAAGTGTTAGGGAATTGGATTTCATTCTCTTCTCATCACAAACATCGTGGTCAAATTTAGAAGGTTTTTTTGAGGCTTAGAGCATGTGGGAAGCCTTTGAGATGGTGAAACCCTTTCTCAAGTGGCTTGTGGATGGTTTTAGAAGCAAGTTGCCCTTCAACAACTGCAATTTATGATGGTCACCCATTATCAATGACTTGAGTTTGTCTATGGTTGAAATCCCTAGAATCAAGGCTCTCATGTTCTTTCATAAATACATAAATGTATTGGTAAAGACTTTGTCTTTACTTGAGACTAGACCTTCTGACCTATATTACAACATAAGGTTCATCTTACCAATGTTGATTTGTTGTCTATTATTCATATATAAGAGTTGATTTCAAATGCTATGCTTCACAAGTCAGGGCTTCAACCTCCTTGTGCTTAGTGGGAAGATCAATTGGTGGAATTCAACATTGCATTAAGGAATTATACCCCACACCTCTTGTACAAACTTCTCAATCCCTTTTCTTTAACACTTAACAAGCTTAACAAGCAATGGTGTTTGAATTACTCCCCACACCCCTGGCTTTGTATAATTACTAGAGTTTGATAGGCTAGAATTGAGCCTAGGATTTGCTTATTTCCTTTGGTGTCTAGTCTTCCAAGGATTCCCTTTAAGTGAAAGTCTTAGTAATATTGGTTTGGCTCATCCTAAGTGCCCACCTTTTGACACATATAAATCCTTCAAGTATATCTTTTAGATCTACCCTTGTACCTAGGATGCCTAGAAATGGACCCATAACCTTTTGTCCCCCTTTCATAAAGGCTTTTTCTAATGGTTGATTGCTCTATTTGAGGATATGACCTCATGGCCTAACTGTATTGCTAGAATTTGAAATTTCTTCAAAACCAAACATTTTTTGCTAGAAAGCTATGAATGGTGTAATTTTTAATGTTGGTTATATTGATTATTGTTTCTCTCTTATTGAGAAAGTGTGATTACCTTTACTTATCTACAAATCAATGTACAAACAAAGAAAATTACATATGAGTTCCAAAACTTAAAGGACCCCCTACTCTATCTAGTAAGTTCTTGTACTATGAGCAAGGCCTTACTTGATGGTAATGCACAAAGAATGCCATAATTGAGTCCACACTAACAAAGCTACTCCCATAGTCAGAGCTTCTTTTTGCCACTTCCTTCTCAATGGAAAGATTGGATGTTGTCTCCCTGAAGCAAGGCTCTTAGTCAATTGTATAACTATGTTGAGATGGTTGTCATTAACCCATTATCAAGATCAAAATTCCTAAGATATGCATTACGATTCAAAGGTTCTCAATCTTCCTCTCAAGAAGCCTTCCTATAAATATTCCTTACCCAACAATCTTTCTCTCTCTAATACAACATTGTGTACATAATGATTTTTATTTTAATTGTTTAACCTTTGTTTCAACACTTTAGTAACTCATATTTTATAAGACATGAACCACTTCTATTATAAATCTTCTATATAAAATTGTCTTCAATGACTATTAGATCAAAGTCCATTAAATAATACGCGCTTTTGTTGCAGGAGACGGGTCACATCCACAAAGATTAAATAAACTATATGCAAAGTTGGAACATTTGTTTGGAGATCAAGGCAGGTGGGAATTTGCCAGAAAGAAAGCCTGTACAGAATGATGCGGAAGAGGAAGAAGTATTCCTCTGCCACTATTGTGAGGAGCTGGTGTTGGGTTCGTAAACACTTCCCCTGGATAACCAGTAGAATTTTGAAATACCTTCCAGCATGAGGTGATGTTCACACAGCAACCAAGCTTATCGCCAAGATTGTTACAAGAGAAATTGTTGTGATAGATGCAAACTGGTTCCATCATTTCAAACCAGGACATTGTTCATGGGTGGGGATTATTGGTAATTTTTGGTGAAGCAAGCTATAAACACAGGCTTGCACTGTAACAAGGTTCATGGTGTCAGACTTGTAGTAGTAAGGAGGAATCGGGTTTTGCCCAGTTTCTGAAAAAGTATTATTTGTAGAGCTAGAGCATCCTATTGACTCGATGAAATCAAGATGTATATGAGGCTTCACTGCCTAGATACTGATGGGCCATTTTTTAGTCCTGTTTAATAGTTGCAGAGGATACATAGCATCGAAATTTATAGCTCTGGAAGCTGTAAGGAGAAAGAGTAATGGGATAGAAGAATATCCGTTTAAGAAATGGAAAGCCGCTCAGCCGGCACGAAATGTGAGGGATAAAAATCAATCCAATTCTTGGATATGCCGAGGAGAGTTATCTCTTGATTGTTCTGTTTTCTTAGCTTTGTCATTTTGCTTGATTAATTCTACTCTATTGTGCCAATTTTCAGGGCTATTATTGAGTCACACAATGTGATCATTCATGGCCCACCTCATTCTTAGAGCACTGTGTATGCAGAAACCTTTGAAGCATGCAATACACGTTGTGTTTACTTCACACAATACTACAAATCTTCAACTATTGCAGCCCTGCATCGCCAAGAATGCCATTACAAAGTTATTCTACTTTCACATCTATAACAGAGGATTTACGGATTTCACAAACAGTCTTTTTCAAAATACACTTATCAACATGTATGGCAAATGGGGAAATTTGATGGATGCTCGAAAAGTTTTCGACCACATGACTGGACGAGATATCTTCTCATGGAATACCGTAATTGCAGCATACCAGAGGCATGGCTTTCCTCAAGAGGCATTGACATTGTTTAGCCAAATGCAAGGAACGGTTATCCAAAGCGATCGGTTTACTTTTGGCAGCATCCTCGCAGCGTGTGCCAAAATGGGAGCTTTAGAACAGGGAACAGAGATCCATAAAGCAATAATTGAAAGTGGGCTTTTGTTAGACATCATAGTTGGGACTGCATTGACAGATATGCATGTAAAATGTGGAAGTATGAAGAAGGCACGCGAGTTGTTCGACAAAATGCCTCAGCGAAATGTGGCGTCATGGAATGCAATGATTGCTGGATATGCACAAATTGGTGTTCTTGATGAAGCTATAAGGCTTTTCAAAGAAATGCCTCAACAAAATATTATAACGTGGAATACAATGATTGTAGGATATGCCCGAAATGGTGTTCTTGTGGAGGCTCTAAGGCTTTTCAAAGAAATGCCTCAACGAAATGTGGTTTCATGGATCGCAATCATAGCGGGATATGCTAAAAATGGGTTTGTTGAAATAGCTTTGGACATTTTCAAGCAAATGCAATTAGAAAATGTTAAACCCAACCCAGCAACGTTTGCCATCGTCCTCTCAGTATGCGCCAAGATTGGAGCTTTAAAACAGGGAATGGAGATCCATCAAAAGATAATTGAAAGCAGCTTTTTGTCCAATGTTGTAATCGAGACTGCCCTAATGGACATGTATGCAAAATGTGGATGCGTCGAGAAGTCACGCAAATTATTTGACAAAATAAATCGTCCAAATGTCATCTCCTGGACTGGAATGATTGCAGGATATGCACAAAATGGATTTCTTGACGAGGCTCTTAGGCTTTTCATAGAGATGCCACAAAGAGATGTGGTCACATGGAATGCAATAATTGCTGGATATGTACAAAATGGGCTTGTTGAAGAAGCTTTGGAGAATTATAAGAAAATGCAATTGGCTGATGTAAATCCAAATGCAGCCACCTTTGCCAGCCTCCTCCCAGCGTGTGTGGAAATAGGAGCTTTAGAACAGGGAATGGAGATCCATCAAAGGATAATCAAAACTGGATTTTCATTGGATATTGTAGCTGTGACAACCCTTATAGACATGTATGCTAAATGTGGAAGTATACAGAAGGCACATGAATTATTTGACAAAATGCCTCAACGAAGTTTGGTCTCATGGAATGCGATGATTGCTGGATACACACAAAATGGTTTCCTTGACAAAGCTTTAGGGACCTTCAAAGATATGCCTCAACGAAATGTGCTCTCATGGAATTTGATGATTGTAGGGTATGCACAAAATGGTATTCTTGAGGAGGCTTTAACGCTTTTCAAAGAAATGCCTCAACGAGATGTTGTTTCATGGAGTGCAATCATTTCTGGACATGCACAGAATGGGTTTATCCAAGAGGCCTTGGAGATTTTTAAGGAATCGCAACAGGCAGGTGTTGAGCCAAACTCAGCGATCTTTGCCAGCATCCTTCCAGCTTGCACCAAACTTGGAGCTTTGGAACAGTGTAAGGAGATCCATTTAAAAATAATCGAACATGGATTTTTGTCAGATGTTGTAGTTGTAAATGCGCTGATAGACATGTATGCAAAATGTGGAAACATACAGAAGGCGCGTGGGCTGTTTGACAAAACACATCATCCGAATGTGGTCTCATGGACTGTGATGGTTGCGGGATATGCAATGCATGGCTATAGCACACATGCTCTCAAACTCTTTGAACTAATGAAACAGTCTGGAACCAATCCTGACCATATAAGCTTTATCAGTGTTTTATTTGCATGCAGCCATGCAGGTCTAGTGGATGAGGGTTGTAAACACTTCAAATGCATGAGTGATTCTTATTGCATTATGCCTGCAACGGATCATTATGCATGCATGGTTGATCTTTTGGGCCGAGCTGACTATCTTGAGGAATCACTGAACTTTATCATCAAAATGCCAATTAAACCTGATGTAGTTGTGTGGATGTGTTTGCTTGGCTCTTGTAGGTCACATAAAAGTATAGAGCTAGGAAACTTTACGGCTGCACTCCTTTCTGAGTTTGATCCTCAAAATGCTACACCTTATGTTCTTCTATCCAACATTTATGCAGAATTGGGCAGATGGGGTGAGGTCCAAAACATAAGAGAATTGGTGAGACATAGAGGAATTAAAAAGATTCCTGGATGTAGTTGGATTGAAGTCCATAAAATGGTGCATACTTTCTGTGTAGGAGACATACCACACCCACACGCACAGGAGACACATGCAAATTTGGAGAAATTGTCTTGGGAGATGAAGGCAACAGGGTATTCTTTATAGAAGACGTATTGAGCGATGAGAAGGAATAATTCCTCTCCCACCACGGTGAGAGTGTGTAATTGTAATTGGGTTGTATGAGACATCCCGTGGAACAACCATTGAGTTTGCCAAGAACTTTCCATAATGTGGAGACTGCCACATTGAGACCATGTTATCACCAATATTGTTGCTACTTGCGAGAGACATTGTGACAGATGTAAAATGGTTCCATCATTTCAAACATAGAAGATTTTCTTGCAGAGATTATTGGTGATACTACAGGATTTCACTATAACAAGGTGCATGGTGTCAGACTTGCAATCAAGAAAACAAAAAGTTTTTTTCATAAACCGTCATTTATAAATGTTTGGAGAGCTAGATCACGCAGTTGATGAAATCATAGTACATGGCATGCATCACTTCCTAGGTATACATGTGAGGATTTGTTAAAGCTCTGTTTCATGATACCATGCGGGAGTAATGGAGTTGAGCTCTTTTGCAGGAAGCCTGTGCAGCTCTGGAGGGCAAATCTGGAGGAGACAGAAGAATGGGAAAATGCAAAATTAGAAAAATGCTCCAAAGAAATGGAGTACTGCTTGTGTTGGATATTGAAGCCCAACGGTCACATTATTTTTCCCTCCAATTGCATTGTCTCTTCGTATTCTCTTTTTCGAATGCCTTATCCAAAGTGGATAATGTAATTGGCATTATGTAATTGCTGAAGTAGTTATGCTGCTGTAGCTTGTATTCGAACAACTGAAATATTAATAAAAATTCCCCTGCTTAAAAGTGGATGTAGCCAAATTGGTGAACCACTATAAATCTTTGCGTTCTTCGTGTTTGTATATTATCTTAATTCTGTTTTTAATTTCTGCAATCTTAATTCATTTTGTCTGCAACAATTTTATCAACAATTGGTATTAGAGCTTGGCGTAGTTGCTGTTCGAGAATTGTGATAATTTCCGAGAAATGAAGGAAGCAGATAAATGGAAGATAGAGAAGTTCGCGGGGCAGAACTTCAGATTGTGGAAAGTACAGATGGAGTCTTTGCTGATTAGAGGCAATCTTTCACTCACGTTGGAAGGAAAAGCGAAGAAGCCAATTGCGATGTCAGATGAAGATTGGAAAAAATTAGATAAAAAAGCAAGAGCTATGATTATTCTTTCTTTATCTAGCAACGTCCTCTTCAACGTCACAACAAAGAAGACCACGAAAGAGTTGTGGGACAAATTAATGGACATGTACGAGATGGTTTCAGCTTCAAATAAAGTGTACCTTATGAAAAATTTATACAATCTGAAAATGAAGGTGGAATCATGTCAAACCATTTGAATGAATATAATATTTTAATCGGTCAATTGGTTTCAGTAAGTATCAATTTGGATGAAGAAATCAAAGCCATCTTACTACTGTGTTCTCTTCTGAATAGTTGGGAAGTTGTGATGGCAATCAGCACCTCTATATCCGAGAAAACAAAACTCATATTTGATTATGTTGCTGCAACTCTTCTCAGCGAAGATATGTGAAGGAAAAATATAAGAACCGCATCCAGTGGTGCCTTGATTTTTGGAAATAGAGGTAGACACCAAGAAAGGGGCATAATTAATCATAGAAGAAGATCAAAATCAGCGAAAAGATCAATGTCAAGGGGCAGAAATGGAGGTTGTTGGTTTTGCGGAAAGGAAGGCCATACAAAGAAAAATTGTTGGTCATACAAAAAGGTGTAGAACCAGTTGAAGGACAGCGAAGTGAACATGTACGAAAAAAATGAAGGTGTTCTAGTCTTGTCAATGGGTAAAACCACAACAGATTCGTGGGTGTTGGATTTTGATGCACCCTTCCATGTAATCTCATGCCGAGAAGCCTTCCAAAATTATCAAAAAGGAAAATTTGGTAAAGTATATCTTGGTGATAACAAGGCATGTGAAATTATTGGCAAAGGTGACGTGATGTTGAAGTTAAAAAATGGAAACAAATGGTTAATGCGTGATGTAATACATGTTTCAAAGTTAAAAAAAAATAACAAATGATTTCTGCGGGACAAATTGATGCTCAAGGATGTAGCATCACTTTTTCATCAAATTCATGGAAGGTGACCAAAGGGGCATTAGTGGTTGCAAGAGGCAGCAAATTAGGCACATTATATGTGCTAGATAGTCTCGCTGAAGTGGGAGTAGTGATGGCGCTTGTGGACAGCGAAGCGGAACTATGGCATAGAAGGCTTAGGCACATGAGCAAGAAGGGGCTTGAAGTCTTGCTCAAAAGAGATCATCTTCCAGGTATAAAATCTATGGATTTGGACCTATGTGAGCATTGTCTATATGGAAAACAAAGGCAGATTAGTTTCTCAAAGATTGGACATGACAAAAAGACAACACCTTTGGAGCTTGTGCACTTTGACGTGTTCTGTCCAACAAAAGTAACCTCTTATGGAGGAGCTAATTATTTTGTTATGTTTATTGATGATTGCATTCGGAAGGTATGGATTTACATGCTCAATAGGAAATCAGAAGTTTTTACCAAATTCAAGATTTTTAAAGCTATTGTTGAAAACCAAACGGGGAACAAGATTAAATGTTTGAAAATGGATAAAGGGGGTGAATTTTTTTCTTTGAAATTTGATGGCTTTTGTGTAGATAATGGTATTTAGTGTATTAAAGTTGTACTATTCATGCCTCAAGAGAATGGTACAATTGAAAGGTTGAATTAGACGATTCTTGAGAGGGCTCAAAGCATGCTCTCTTGGGCAAAGAATTTTGCGCGGAAGCAGTTAACACAACAATGTATCACATTAATCGCAAACACTCTTCCAAATTGGATTTTGATACTCCAAATGAAAGATGGATTGGAAGGAAAATTTCTTACAAACATCTACGAGTGTTTGGCTGCAAAACTTTTGTTCATGTCCTGAAAGAGAAGCAAACGAAGTTAGATTTCAAATCTGAGTGATGTATTTTTGTCAGATATGGAGAAGATCAGTATGGTTTTAGGTTATGGAATCCAGTTGTAAATAAAGTAGTTCGTAGTAGAGATGTGGTATTGAATGAAAAGGCGTTTCCAGTTTTGCACACATAGAGGGGTTCGGTGAATGAATTTGTGCCTATTAATGTTATTGGGAGTGGTAGAAATATGGTTTCAATTCAGCCTCAATAGTAACTGGTAACACTCAGATTGGAGGAAGTTCGCAGTCATCTTTTCATTCACACCTTGGTGCCCCTATTTCAACTAATATTCAACAAACTCCACTTGATGCTAGTGATAGCAACTCTCATATTCCCTATCACCACCATTGCAAGCTTTTCACATTCCATGGTGTGAGAATCATATGCAATCACTCAAAGTTTCTTTGCCAAATTTTAATTCCAATCTGCACTCACAAGCTTTTCCCACGCAAGCTTTAATACCCGCCCCTGTTTCCTCATCGACGCCTCTTGTCAAAGCGGCCTGTTTTGGGAGGACATGCTCCTATGCAACACCACCATTGCATTAGAATTTTGTCTCATGTGAGGCAAATTTAAGGTTTCCCGTGGTTAATTTAAATCCCACACAAACTTTAAAACTAATCACCCCTGCCTTGTAGTCAACCTTGTGTGGGTCTTTCTCACAATCAATACCAGCATCATTGCAACCGCCTAAAGTCACCCAAAAAATGCCCATCCCAGGTTTTAATCCCTCGCAACTTTCAACATTGCGTGAGCAAGTTTCAAGCAAGCTTTGAAACTGTATGTCGCCTCCCTCAAGTCTGAGAAAAATTGCCAATGTAACACAACCTTTTAATATTCCTACGTAGGAATTTAAACAAGCTAGTATGAATTCATCATTGCGTGAGAATTATTTACCATCCTCAGGGCAGCAAATGAGCGATGTTGTGAATAACAGTGTGGTTGGGCATCATGGTCCCTTACAAGAAGATGAGGATAATACAAACTCAAGTGATGGTAATTTGTAGGCAGTTAGGAGAAATTTCAGTTCGTTGCCACAGTCAATAGGGGTAATATTAAAGTTGTTGATTATAGTGTTTTTACTCAAAATAATGCATTGCAGAGGCAAAATGTTGGAGATAACTTGCTGGAACAAGGCAATTTGCAAACAGTAGTTCCTCAAGTGCGGAGGTCTACCCAGGAGTGCCAACCCCCGACAAAGTTTGATGACTATCAATTATTGATTTCTAATAAGTTAGAGCCTGCAACCTTCAAAGACACTTGCAAAGATGTCAATCGAGAGAAATGGTTGGATGCTATGCAAGAGGAAATGGATTCATTGATGACCAATCATATGTGGGATTTGGTGAAACATCCACCCAATCGAAGAGCATTGAAGAATCAATGGGTGTATAGATTAAAAGAGGAAGAAGGAGGCAAGAAACGCTATTGGGAAAGATTGGTTGTAAAGGGGTACGATCAACGAAAAGGGATTGATTTCAATGAAATCTTCGAGCACCGGTTGTGAAAATGAGTCAATGACTACAATTCTAGCGGTTTTGGGCCTTGTTGCGGTTTATGATCTTGAACTTGAGCAACTTGATGTGAAGACAACACTTCTACATGGTGATATAGATGAAGAATTGTATATGCATCATCTAGAAAGTTTTGAGCAACAAGGTAAAAAAGATTTGTATTGTAGGTTGAGGAGGAGTTTGTATGGGCTAAAGCAAGCCCCACGGTAGTGGTATCTGAAGTTTGATTCTCTCATGGTTGGGAAACACTTCACACACTGCAAATCTGATCCATCTGTCTATTATAAGGTTTTGAATAATGGTGAGTTTGTTTTATTGTTGCTCTATGTTGATGATATGCTTGTTACTGGTACCAGTATGAGAGTTTTTCATGATTTGAAACAACATTTAGCTCAAAAGATTGCAATGAAAGATTTAGGGGTAACAAAGAGGATACTTGGCATGATTATAATCTAGGATAGACATAAGAGGGAAATCAAATTGTCACAAGAAAAACATATTGACAAAGTTTTGGATAGTTTAATATGAAGGGTGCTAAGCCTATGAGCACTCCACTTGTTGATCACTTTTGTTTGTCATTTGAAATGTGCCCCAAAACACCTCAGGATTAGGAAAATATGAAGGGAATTCCCTATTTATCAACAGATGGGAGTCTTATGTATTCGATGGTGTGCACTTGTCCGGACATTGCCCATGCAATGGGAGTTGTGAGCAGATTTATGAGCAATACGAGCAAGACTCATTGCAAAGCAGTGAAGTGGATATTAAGGTACTTATAAGGCACTTCAGATTATGATTTGTGTTTTGGAGGTAGAGATGCACAACTGCGAGGTTGTGTTAGACTTAGATATGGTCGGAGACTTGGACAAACAAAGGTCTACAATAGGTTATGTGTTCACATTTTCTTGGACAACGATTAGTTGGGTTTCACAGTTGCAACAAGTGGTTGCACTCTCCACCACCAAGGTTAAATATATTGCACTCATAGAAGGTGAAAATTAGATGATTTGGTTGCAGCGACCGTTGGGTTCCAAACAAAATGTTTACACTCTCTTTTTTCATAGCAACAACACTATTCACTTGGTGAGGAACTCAACCTTTCATAATTACACTAAACATATTGAGTTTTGTTATCATTTCATCAGGAATGTTCTTGAAGAAGGAAAGCTAAAAGTGGAGAGAATGGACACAGAGGTGAATCCAGTGGATGCATTGACGAAGATAGTACCACATGAGAAGTTTGAGTTTTGTAGGACTTCTCTCGATATTGTCAAGATGTGACAATAGAGGAGAAGTGGGGGAATATCTCTTAAGTTTGCAATAGACATTGGACTTCAAGTGGGAGATTATTGGATATTGAAGTCCAATAGTCACATTATTTTTCCCTCCAATTGCATTGTCTCTTCATATTCTCTTTTTCGAATGCCTTATCCAAAGTGGATAGTATATTTGGCATTATGTAATTGTTGAAGTAGTTATGCTATAGTAGCTTGTATTCGAACAATTGAAATATTAATGAGAATTCCCTTGCTTAAAAGTTGATATAGCCAAATCGATGAACCACTATAAATATCTGTGTTCTTCATGTTTGTGTATTATCTTAATTCTGTTTTCAATTTTTGAAATCTTATTTCATTTTGTCAGCAACAATTTTATCAACAACTTGAGCCAACAAGAAAGGTTACTAGGAGAGAATCTCATAACGGTTTGTTTCTCCTAGCTTTTATCATTTATAATAGCTTTTTGTGTGGATTATTTCTACCATCTTGTGTCTATGTCATGCATGCCATCTAAGTCTATTTCACACGTCCAATTCAAGGACAAACAACCTATGGTAAATCAACTATTGAAACATCCAATATCAAAATATAGAATTTCCACCAACTACTAAAACATCCAATATCAAAATATGATAAGTACCAGTGCATAACTTGGCACTTGGAAGATAGGTTACAATTCCACAACTAGATGCTAAGACCAAGAATCCAAGATCATGTGCATAGTGCCAACTATCACATTTGCTTAACATTTATTACTATGGTGTTATTTATATATTAATTCGTTAGATGTTGTTATCATGGTTTTGTTTGCTTTCAAGTTTGAAATAGATTATATGAATACGTGACGTAAAAGTTATAACCCAATTTCCAATATTTCATGCCCGAGCTATAGGAACTGTCTTGAATAGTGAATGTATGCAAACTTCATCCCTACCAACATAATGATTGGTGGACCTATAATAAATGAAAAATTACTAACTTTGATTGTTCTAGAATGCCATATATTGATTAGTATTTGTAATACAGACTTTGAAACTCATCTTCAATGGGCCATTTTTAACATAAACATATAATATAGACTTTGTCTCATAGGCCATTTGTCTCAACCAATCAATCTTTGTCTCATTAGTATTTGTAATACAAACTTTGAAACAATTTATATTAGCTATATGTGACCTATGTTAGTTTTTGTTAGACAGTCTTATGTGAGTTTGCATTGCTATTTGATGATTTTATGTTATTTATAGTGTGAAGTCTGGGTGGAGTGCTTCTATAGGCTATAACAGTTTGACAATACTCTAGTCTATCGAGTCTTGTTATTTGCTTTGTTGAATCTTCTATGTAATCTCTACATTCTTGAGCTTAATCTTAATAAGAAATAGAATGAATTTCTTTATTGTTGTAGTGGGCATTCATGTATGGTATGTAAAACAAGGATGATATTTATTCAATGATATTAGTGAGAGATGGGTAGGGTTTAAAGGGGACCTTTATAAAAGTAAGTAGGCAATGCTTTTTATGAGTCTAAAAGGGCCATGTACTTCTAAGGGAAGCACATGATTGTTCAATTGGGTATAAATTCATTTAGAAGTTAAATTCTCATACAATAAAATATGTTTTTAGGGTCAATAAACTATAAAAGAATAAATTTGTGATTACAATAATTTTTTCTTGAAAGATATAATTATAGCCAATGATTAACAAAAGGAAGTGGTTATCCTCCATAAATTTTAAATATGATCAAATTGACAAGGATGAAGAGTATCACAAAAAATTACCAAGAAAAAGGTTTGGAATACATTACAAGGTTGGATGGCACTTTGTCAAGACTAAACTTCATATGAAAAACTATGAATTGGATGAGTTCATCTTGATTTGCTTATCTAGGCTAAATTTGATGTGGAAGATTGAAGCTTTGTTAATATAGAGACAAAAGCTTCTTTCACACTCACTCTTACCATAAAAATGACATTGACTATTTTTTACCATTTGATGCACCAATTGTCCCTAAACATACACCTCATATAATAATTAGCTCCCACTCACACTTGAGCACTGACCCCTCTTAACTTCAAGACATTTTTTCACCTTTGATGCTACTACACTTGTTGTTTTGTCTAAAGATAGGACCTTGTGTGATAGCATCTAAAATGTTCAAAAACTATTTTTCCTACACTTACTCTTGCTTTTCCATCTCACTTCACATGCTAAGTTTATCTCATGCCTAAATTTTCATTAACAACCAATTAAGTGTTTACTAATAGGAGATAAAGGAAAAATGAATGTAAAAAGGCACCTAGCACAAGAACTCTAATAGTAGCTCATCAACAATTAGCAACAAACAATAGGCATTTATGTGGTAGAATATCCATTATTGTACCTATACATTCACCTCACCTTAGATTCACTTTTGCACCTTCCAAGGCATTAAATCCATGTTGATTGAATCAATTTGGGGATTTTGATTGAGGCAAGAACCTAAACATGCCTAAGGCAACATCTTATCCCACCTAGTAGGTTTTTGTTGGATAGGAACAAGTATGGTGACATAATTGTATGAGACATTGTTTCAACCATACAAGATGCTAATGCAACAATCAAATAGAGTCATGGTTATACGACATACCAATGCATAATAACAATAGGACCACAACTAATGCAATAGGAAAGTAGGGCTTTACACACCTCTAGGGTATTGCAAAGGCCTTGAGAATCTATCAACACAGGTTTCATTGATGGATTACCTGTGATAAAAGACCAAAAAGGATATATGTTTGTTATAGTAGATATATTTTCAAATATGGCCATCATGGTTATATGTAAGAAAATTATCCATGTGGAGGAGGCTACACACCTCTTCTTCAATCATGTTTGGGTTCATTTTAGATTGCAAACATCCCTTTTCTCCAACCATGACCTTAGGATTGCTAGCCATTTTTAGAAAGATTTGTAGGGGGATATTGGACACAATAATGGATTGGTCAACATCCTTTTACCATAGAAAAATGACCAAATATATGTATCCAATCACACGCTCTTGTGTCTTTAATGGATCTACAACTACACAAATTTGCATACATTGTTATACATCCAACATGCCTAACTAGAGAAATTTACATTTTTTGCGGGGTGTTCCTTTCTAGACCTATCTTGAGTTCTAACTAGGGGCAAACATGCACATATCCTTTTGTCAACATGCATTGCAAAGTCATGCACACATCAATGAGAATCAAATAAAGCTCAAAAGTGTTTTTGACACATTTAAAGTGTGCAACACACGTTCAACATATTCTCTTGCACCAATAACAAAAATACACACAGTGCCATGACACACACTAAACACCCATGAATTCAAGGTTGGAAGCTAAGTTGCATCTTTAGAAGGAGTGCTTTATGGGTCCACATAGTAAGTTGAATCCTTTGTGTTATGGTCCATGTTGGAAAGGAAAATGAATTCATAGGTTGGAGTTATGAGTCCTAATGTCCTACAAGTTGTAATTATACCCTAGTGCTTACAATATAAGAATAGTCAAATGTTTCGCGGTGACATATGTCCAATAGCAATAAGATAAGAGAGTTGCAAATAACATCACATAGTTTACTTGTGCAACATCATTCATAACACAATGTTCTAGACTTTGACATATTTTATTCATTAGTCAACATATTACATAATCTAATGTTCAATCTGTAACATGTTCTATCTTTCCCCTTTTCTCTATCCTCATTCTTTTTCCTTTTCTACTATATGTATGCTATTGAAATAGGGACGTGTCCCTTATAATTGTTGGAAATAGGTTGCCATTTAATTGCAAATCCTAAACATTAATTATTTCATGTCTCCTAGATTCTTGGAATGTGTTCAACAACACTAAGATTAGGATGAGATTAATATTTGATGAAATAATCATGATTATTGCCATTTGTAATTAATTCTAAATGTAAGAAGCATGTGAGGGCATCCATAGTGAGTTCCTAAATAATAGGGGCACATGGGACACCCACATGTAAGGTGACACTCACCTTGTGTTCAGTTAACTATATAGAGTAATAGTTAACACTTTTGTATGCATGTAAAGATCCTAGGAGTTAGGATTTGATGTTTGCATGCTTGAAGTCTAGTTCAGTTCAGTTTAGTTTAGTTCAATTCAGTTCAGTTCAGAATCAGTTTAGTTTAGTTCAGTTTAGTTTAGTTTAGTTTAGTTCATAATCAATTTAGTTTAGTTTAGTTTAGTTCAGTTCAATTCAGTTCAGTTCAGTTCAATTATGGTTCAATTGTCTTCAGTTAGTTTCAGTTGTATGTTAGTTAACTTGGAATGCATGGCTAATAACATTGAGTTGTATGAAAAATAACAGGGACTACCTCCAGTTAATAGGGGATGACCATTTTTTGGGAATGGTGTTGAGTAAATGTTTCAGTTAACTAGAAATCACTTGGAGCCAACTTGGGCGCCCAAGATGCTTTCTTGGAATTAACTCCAATGCATGATAAGATATTTTTGAAGGCTCTCATGTTAAGTGGGACCCTCTTTTGGGTGCCATCTTTGAGGAAGAGCTTTGTAATTATCACCGAAGTGAAGGATGAGTTGTAGCTTTAGTTTGGGATGCCCAAATGGGTAAAGCACATGTTCTAAGCTTTGGTCTTCATGGTAGAACTCAACTTGAAGCAATATGGCATACCTTTTCTAAGGCTTGAGCTTGTGCATTGTAATTATCACCTTTTGGAGATTACAAGGTTGCATATTGTCTCTATATCTCATTCAAGTTGAAGAGAGTTTTCATAATTGTTATTTGCAGGTGTGAAGAAGATTGGAAAAGATAGAAGAAGCATTCTCAAGCAAGAATTGGAGCTATTGTAATTCAGAGATTGAATAATAGAATAATTCTTGGTGGAGTTTTTTCCCGAAAGGGTTTCTCCACGGTACATCTTGTGTGATCTTTCCAATATCCCGTCTAGTTCTTCTATCAACTTCTCTCTTCATTCTACAATAGTAAAATGAATTAATCAAGATAATCACCCACAAAGAATATATGCAACAAAAGAAAGCTTACTTAGATCAGAAATATTAAAGTTTTACAGAGTATTAAGCTAAGAAAACACCTTATTTTTGAACAATAATCATGATCCATCCTAACTATAATGGGAGTTAGCCTAAAGCTCCATATTCTTCCTGTGGTAGGTTACAACAGTCTATACCTATTGTTGTAACCTTGATGTTCACCTACTAACATCATCCCCCCTTCAAAACCATGTCTTGTCCTCAAGACATAAAATGTAGTTCTATATCTAGAACTGGCATTATCCTTCATCTAGTTGTAGACAATATATTCTTGTATATTTCCTTGAGTTGCTGGAAAGTTGTATACCATTGAACCTTGGCTTGTTGCAATACTTGAATCTGAGTATTAGTTTGCATTAGGGTCCTTTTCACATCCATTGCAGTAGATGGTATCTAGATTTATGTAGTCAATTTCTTTGTATCCTTGAGAAGTCTGATGACTTGAATAAGTATTAGGTTGACCACTTCTCGAAGTTGCTTGATTTGTGCTTTAATTACCTCCCATTGATATTGAATTTGTTGGAGTTGAGGGTGCATGATTTCTAATTAGGCCCTAGCTGTGCTGTCAATATCTTTAATGACATCATATGCATTTGATATTTGTAAATTTTGAGTTTCTATGTGTTCAATTTTATTTTTTAGGACTTTTGTTAGAGTTGGCCATTACAAGAAAAAATGGTAAAGTGCATTGATATTGGTTTTAGTACTATGAAGAGTGTTGATGTGGGTCTCTAGGTTGGAAAGAGCTACCACACATTTCTTCCTTGTTTCTTCCATGCACTTTTTGTCTACCTCTTCCAAGACTACTCTCGATTGTTGTTTCTCAGTTATCTAATTGTTTTAATATCTTTAAGTTGTTCCAATTGTTGTCCTAATGGTATGGTGGTATCTCTTTTGAGCTTGAGGTATTTTATTTTGAATTATATTGATTGTGATCTCAATTTGTTATATATATATATACATACATAGTTTAAGGATAGCCTCCCCTATGTTGTGATCTCAATTTGTGTTGTGATCTTAATTTGTTATATATATATATATTTTAAGGATAGCCTCCACTGTGTTGTTGAAACTTTTTAATGGGAAATATATTTGAGAGATCCACTTGTGTCCCTAACAATGGTAATTACAATAATCATGGTGTGGCTAGTTGTTGGATTTGTTTCTATTGAGTTAGGAAATCTTTTATGAGTTGCATAGGTGATGTGGATATGGACACTATTGACCTTATTGAAGATGTGAAGGACTCTTGCTACTAAGATGGAGCTTCTTTCTATTATCCTCTAGGGAGTTCTACAAAGTTTCTTTGTTTTTATTTTTCTTCAAGATCTTTTGTCAATTGCTTATAATATCTTTTTGTTATCATGAATTTCTCCTACTAGATTTTTATCTTGACTTCTTGGCTTTGTGTCATGAGTATATCCACCCTTTGTTTGGATCTTGCTTGTAATTGTGTTAAACTTTCCTTATGTTTGGTAGACAAGGTTGGATTAACTTCTTCCATTGCTTGTTAACTTGTGAGAAACTTACCTTTTATATTCAAGTTGAATGATTATGGTGTATATGTGACATATGGCAAGTTTGATTCTAGGTGAGAGAGAGGGAACTTGGTGGTAGCTAAAGAATTTCATATTAGGACATTGTTTAAGCTGAATACTTCCACATTTTGTAACTTTTCCATGTGGCTAACAAATCCAAAAATGCATGTGTTTTAGCATCAAAATTTGGCTCACATAAGTGAAAAAGGTCTCAAGATCATTATTAATAAAAAATTGGTTGACAATTTTTCTAATTATTTTGTTGATAAAAATGGTTTTTATGAGAATTGTGTGTTTGGTAAATAGAATAAATATTCATTTCCTGTTGGAAGCTATAGGACAAAGAGATTATTAGAAATCATTCATTCATATGTGTTTGGTCTCTTGGATGTGAATTCTATGGGAAAATAGCATTATTATGTGTAATTCATTGATAATGCTTCTAGATACACTTTGATTTATTTTATGCATGCTAAATCTGACATTTTCACTAATTTAAGACATTAGTTTTGATTAGATTCAAATGGGAAAGGACCCACACCTGATACAAAAACAACCATAGAGGTAATCAGAACAAGTCTCACCAGAAGTGAGATTAGAAAACCCAAAAAAGGACTAGCAAAGCTTTTGATCAAGGGTGAAATCACAATACTGTGTCTCACTTTTTGCCCAATATGGACATTTTACATTAATATTTTTAACTGAATCTTCATCTTTTGAGACCTATAGCAACTAAACCATTAAGAATTTGAAGATGTTGTGAACTAGTGATTTGTGGCAATTTGTGTGTAGATTCTAAATATATATATTTTAAAATTTTTCCAAAATAAATCATGAATATTTCAACATCTCATTTAAGGCAAGGATTTTTTTCATGATTTTTTGTTACATATATATTTTTAATTAATTTATGAAGTCATAGTAAATATAATTTGGACATACGTGTGTGTGATCCAACCTAACTTATTTTTTATTATAGATAAAACATGTTTTGAAGGGGCCTCGAAACCCTTTACAAAATGAAACACTGCCTCAACAAATAATAAAAAACATAGCAAGTAGCCAAAAAGAAGCCAAAAACTAGCAAAACAACAACCAAAAAGAGGCACATAAAACAACATGCAACTACAAATTCTTCAGGATGTCAGCCGCTTCCAAATCATTGTCGATGATCTTTTGATGAACATTCATAACTTTAACAACCTCTTCAGGATAAATTCCAGCATTGGCATTCATCTTTGCTTTATTACAGGTTCTAGTAGAAGGACCCATTGCACACACCACTTTTTGTTGGATTCTAGGAAGATCACCAACTCCAACCATAACATCTTTCATAACCGAATAATCCCCCAGCCACTTCTTGGCTTTCTTGCTCAAAAGATACAAACCTTCAACTTCATTACACATTGCATGCTTTCTCACCTTAGGAACCTTCTCCAATTTTTGATAAACATGATCCATTTTCTCTTCAAGAGCAACAATTCTTGGCTCAAAAGAATTTTTCATATTCACCATCTCATCAACAATCATTTTCAGAGTCTTAAGAAGCTGACTTACCTCAGTCTAGACCTTGTTAACCTGAGCCTGAACATTTGGAACATTTGAGGTAGAAGGCTTGTCAGCATTGTTAACCATCTCTCTAGCCTTGACATTGGTAAAATTCATTTCATGGAATACCCACTTAAAGAGCTTGAAAAGGGTTAAGGAACCCTCTTTCGCCATGCCAAGAAAATGAAACAAATCTTCCCTCTTGAAATTGAAACCATCCCTGTCGTCTGCCCACTCCTCCTAAGAGTCACTACTAATATTGTCTTTATCAAGGGCCTCCTTCCCTTTCTGATCAGGAACAAAAACATTATGAATGGTCACCTCAGGGGCAAGACAACCAAAACCACCTTTAACCAGATCCTGCTCCATCATCCAATCCTCAACAATCTATGAATTCCCAGCAATGGGTGACATATCACTCTCCTCAAGATCTTGCCCCTTTATCCTCTTAGAATTCTTAAGAAGATTCCCCTTCTTCGACCCCTCCTTTCTCCTCAAACTAGTAACAGAGGGAACCCCTTGTCCCTCAAACCAATGTCCTCCTTATTCACTTTACCTAGAACAACACCCTTCAGATTCTTACCTCCCATTGCCTTTACAATTTTAGTCTTCTGAATGTCACAGGTACGGTCCTCCTCCTCATTACTCGTATCATACTCATTAGCCCTAGAGGTTTTGGGGGGGAATCCCCCTTCTTTCTTCTCTTGCCTCAAAGATGGCCAGAGATTCTGAGTAGACTTCCATAGAAGCCTCCAACACAGGGACATAATCATCATCATCATACTCATCCTCAAACCCCGTATTATACTAAGAATCTTTCTTCTTCTTCCCACCTTTTGAGATTTTGGGTTGACCAGGGATGATAAAAGACTTAACTAACTCAGAAATTAAGAGGATTAAACCTTCATGATCAAGAATAGGGTTCTTGGGATTGCGCTTATGATCTCTGATACCATGTTCCAAAGACACCAACAAATGAAAAGGAAAAGACACCTTCTTTATGTGCCTAAAATGATTAAGACAAAGTGATACCCAGATAGAACAGAGAAACACCAATCGAGGGTGAAATACCTCATTATTTTCTGCCCAACATCTCCCCATATAGCCTTGATTGAGGAATGATAATATCCCCCACATTTAGCCTACTCTAACTTCCGCCTCTCATCATCCTTGAAGAAGATATCCAGGGCTGCACTGGACCCATTTTTATCTCTCTAAAATTTTCTACCATCAGTGGAAAAACCAGTAATCTCTGCAATAAGATCCTCAGTGATGTTGAACTCCTTGCCACCAATCTTCAAAACTCTATTCTGCCAGCCTTCAAGGAACCCCTGAGACATCTTAAAATTGTGACCATGCAATTTCTCCATATAGAGAGTCACTTCCCCTGCCTCTAACAATTTCCAAACCTTCTTATTGCTTTTAACAATATCACAGGAAATAGGCTCAACAGAGTTTTGATCACCCCCCATCGTTGCAACAGATAAGCACCACAACAGAAAGAGAAACTTGTAGAGGATACAAAGAAACCTCGAGAACTTGAAGAGAATACAAGGAAACCTCAAGAAGGCCTTTGCTTTCCAATTACCTACAATCCATGTGGAAAAGACAAGTAGACAGTAATGAACCTTGAATACCTAGTCTTTCGTGCTTTAGTCTCATCAATAATCTGCATAGCCTTGCCTCTAGAAAGATCACACCTTGGAAGGAAATACCACATAAAGAAACACATGTGATAAATCCTCATAATAAATGGAACCCCCACCTCATCCCCTTTGTGAATCATGATGAAGAATTGAACGAGCTTCGATGGGGAGGGGATCGTGTTCTTCCCATACCATATAATCATTCACACCTTAGTTAGCAAAACAATTAGCTAAACTATTTCCCTCTATAGACATGGGAAATAAAACATTGATTGAAAGAACCCAAGATATCTAAGGCATCAAGGATAAGGGATTCCACCGTCCATGAGGGGGTAGAAACCTTCTTAAGGTTATTAATTATATTAAGGGAATCACCCTCAATCTAGACCTTCTCATAACCTCTAGACTAAGCCAACTTCAGACTATGATAGGCTGTCCAACCTAACTTGTTGTGTATATATTGAAATCCATTTTTTTTGGTGAAACACAAACATCAATACTTATGGCAAGGGTATTTTTTGAATTTTTTTTACAATGGTTTACTAGTTTTCCAGCTCTATAGAATGAAGAGCTTGATGTTCAGAGAAAAACCTATGTTTAGTTAAAAATTAAAAATTAAATACATGATAAAATGAAAACATATCAAAACTATACTTGTTGGAAAGCTCATTTCGAGATCTACAATCTTACAAAATATAATTTCTAAATGATGTTATTTAATCCCTCAAAAGGTAAAGAAAAAGTGTTTTATTTTCTAGCATTTTGATAGGTGCGAATGAGACTCTATTGTGGGTATGATTTAATACTACAGGGGTTATATCCAAGGGGGTTTGATCTAAAGGGGTCTTATCTATCCCTCTTCAATTAAAACCATTTAGATGGAACCTCTCAAGGTTTAAATCATTAATTTTTTTTAAAAAAAGTGATTTTAGGAAAAAATTAGCATGTCTCAAAAGTGAGACACACTATTATGGCAGCACCCTCAAAGCATAGAACCGGGAAGAAGCGGGAAATAAGGTTTCCAACCCTAAACAAGAGACTTATTCCTCAAAACACTAGGATGTGTAAGGGAAGGGGTAGAAGAATGACCTTTTCACCTATGATGAACAATAGTCCAAGTGATACAATCATCCAACTTCCCACTAGATGGGGACACAAGATGAGACACCACCATGGGATGACCCTCAACACACGAAAGAGGATCAAAAGGAAAACAAGGCAAAAATCTATCCTCAACCATGACCGAGGTTTGGAACTAAGAAGAAATAGCTTGTGAAGTACGAGGTGAACACAAAGGAGGAACCTCAATCTCAACTAGAACAGAGGTCTAGAGCCGAGTGAAAGTAGCTGACGAAGCAGGAGGATAACACGAAGAGGGAAGAACCTTAGACGAGATCTTAGGACAAGGCCCAAGAGCCTCAACTATCAAGTGATCTGCATAAGCAATTTTCCACCAAGTAGCAGAACCTTTGCGACACGAGAGAGAAATTTGAAGCCAAGTGACTAGTAGAAAAACAACAACGACAACGAAAAGGGAGGCCTTCATAATCAAGTGGTTTGACTCCAAGGCCTATCCCCAACCAACAAAACCACATCCCCATGAAGAGGCACAGAGATATCAATATCCACCAAAATATGAGTACAAGTGGAGTGCCCCATGTAAGAAGTTGAATCATGAAATTTCATGAAGCAACCAATAGTGTTGCCAATGGCCTCATAACAAGAATCCTCACAAAATTGGAGGGGAATATTTAGAAGCCTAAACTACACCATACACACATTAAGTGGTTTGATAAAGGGGTTGAATGAGGTTGTCTAAGATTTGAGCAAGAGTGAATGCTCATCCCAAGCCCATATATGACCCAACACCAAAAATATGTCCTTAGTAGAGGCAAAGAAAGCAATAACAAATCCCTTAGCACAATGGAAGAGATCAATATTAACATCCATGAGGGGTCTCCAAGAGTCCAAGACCTCGTTGTGCAGGTTGAGAAGAGAAGGCCAGGGGTTGGAGAAGCAACACATCAAACCCTACCTTGGCAGAAGCCCTCATTTTCAATCAAATTCGCACCACAAACCACCACCGAAGATGGTTTGGCACTAAGTAGAGGGATGGGAACTCGTAGAGGGCAAGCAAACTCAAAACTAGCTGCTGCAACAAGGCTGCGAGGTCCCACAGAGGATGCAGGTACAAGAGGACGGTCAGAAGGGGGTGAAACAATAGGCACCACACCGAAAATACCACACATGTCCACACCCACGAAGGGCTAAAAACCTCAGCCAACAAAAGCACAAAAGGAAGGGGCGTTGCAAAAACTTTCAAACTAGAACTGCCTACGCAGGAGGCAAGAATCAAAAGAAAACAAAACGATGCAAGATCCATAACCAAAGCGAGAGCCACGAAATCCATCACGGGAATAATAACTTCCATAAGTTAGGACATTTTAGTTGAAGATTTGATCAAATTTTATAATAAATGTGTTGAAATCTAACAATGGCAGTGTATATTACTCCAAAAAAATTCATGAGCTACATATGCATATTGTTATTGTGTAACAAAGGACTACACTTTACAGACCCCAACAAAATGGGGTTATAAAAAGGATGAACTAAACAAGAATGGAAAGAGCCAAAAGTATGTTGATTGGTATATAGTTGGATTGCAAAGGTTGTAAGTGTTGTTTGTTATTTGATTAATAGATCTCCTTGCTTGACTCTTGTTGATAAAAATCCTTATACATAGTAAATAGATAAAAATCCTTCTATTCACATTTAAGGGTCTTTAGTTGTGAGGATTTTGTTCACGGGCCTCAAGAAAAGACATTCTAAATATAATCCAAAAGCTCATAAATACATCTTTGTAAGTTATGGTGAAAATGTAAAAGATTATGAGCTTTGGAATCCTTAATGATTTTTTCTAGAGTGGTGATTTCTAGAGAGTTTGGAGTGTTTTTAGGTTCATAACAACCAACAAATAATGCACTTTGAGACTAAGGTTGAGAAGCAAGAAGATGCACATGTGAAAGAATAGATAGATGGATAAGAGGATGGAGAGGAAGAAGAGGGCTCAGATGAGAATGTGCAAGATGAGCATACAAAAGAATAGGTTTAGAACCCCTTAATCCTACCTTGATGAGGTCCATGAGATGACATAATCTAGTTGATAGGTATAGCCCACTAGATTTTCATTGTGTGTTTTCTTTGTTGAGTATTGATAGTGAACCTAGTTTTTTAGAGAGGTTCCTTCTTCAAACAATAGAGAATCTTGGATGTAGGTCATATAGGAGGATACAATGACTTTGGATAGTCATGACACTTGGGATCTTACCTCCAACATAAATGGTTGATTAGAGTGATACAAGGATAGACTAGTGGCCAAGAGCCACTTACAGAGGAGTCAATTTTGGTGAAATTTTCTCTCATGTTGCTAGGTTAACTTCTATTAGATTCCTATTATCTTTTTTTGTAGCTTGTGATTTTAAGATTGAGAAAATAGATGTTAAAACTACTTTCTTGAATGAGGATCTTGAGGAGGAGATTTATATGTGGCAATCTGATGGATTATTGTGAAGGGAACTATTGGTTTGCAAGTTAAAATTATCATTGTATGGTCTAAAATAGTCAACTAGAATACGATACCAAAAGTCTTGTGTTTTCACATTGAGTTTGGGTTTTCTTAGGAGTGAAGAGGATCATTGTGTTTATGTTAATATTATTGATGATACGATTCTAATAATTGTATTGTTGGAGATTGATATATTGTTTATTGGTAACAACAAAGTGATGATTAGGGAGCACAAAACTTAACTTCTTGGCACATTTGATATAATAGATTTAGAGACTAAAAATATATACTTAGGATGGAGATCAGTAGAGATTAAGCACATAAAAATATTCGATTTAAGTTAGAGTAAGTATGTTGCTATCATTTTACAACAGTTTAGTATGCATGATTGTAAACTAGTGAGTATTCCATTTCCTATTTGCACTAATCTTTCTTTAGATATGTATCCTAAATAAGATAATAATTTTAAGGAAATGCCTAAAGTGTTATGCTAGCGTTATTGGTAGCCTGATGTATGCAATGGTTTGCACTAGACTAGATACTTTCCAAGCAGTGGGAGTTCTAAGTAGGTTTATGTCTAACCCTGATAAGGAGCATTATTGTAGTGTCATAAATTGCATGCCCTTGCAATTTAACACTGTTTTATTTCTACTTTGATGTCCATTCCCTTAGTATTTTTGTAGGCTCATTTCAACCCTTGCGCAAGCCTTTTTCCTTCTCAAGGTGCTAATACCTCCTTTTTAACAGTCACCTTTTTGTGTCGGCCTTATGTTTCTCTCGTCTCTTGTCATTTTCAAGCATAAATTGTCTGGACACTAGTACCTAACGTGAACGTCCATGCATAGCATTAACGTCTCACAACAATTTATCATTCAAAGGTCATTTTTGAGCATTTTTCCATTTGCCACCTTTTAGGTTAGTGAAAACGGTTCATAATGATTTATAATGGCTTGTCGACCTCTTTCTCTTCCCTCCTCTTCTCATTTTTATTGGAATCTAATTTTTCATTTGGTAACTCTCTTGGATCTCTCTCTTTAGGATCACACAACAATCTAGTTTTACACAACACTTTCATACAATTCTCTCATGCTATTTTACAACATTCTTTTACCTCTCCTTTTCTCTCTTTGGCTTTATCATGCCTTGTAGGTAATACCATTCATTTTATCTTGTGTATTTGAGAATCTTGGGGATTTATCACATCCCTTATCAAATCATTTATCTTTTATCTATCTTGGATGTTGTGGAGGTGGAAACACCAAAGTAGGGGTTTGATTGAGGCAAACTCCCAAACAACCCCAAACATTTTTCTTGTCTTGTTGTGTTTGTAGGTTAGATGGATTATGGATTTCAAATCATGCATTATAGGACTTGTTGCTCACATTTGTGTTGGATAATATCACGACATGAGCACGTTTGTGCTATGCATTGACATCCTTGGTCGAGACTCTCGGGTTTCAACCACATGTTTTGTATTTGCCCGTATTTTCTATTTATGAAGTTATTAAATTTTAGTTATATTTTTGTTTTCATTTATTTTCACTAGTTTATTTCCATTCAAGCATTTTAACTAATTAATCTAATTTGAATGTATGTAGTGAGATTTACTCTCAAATGAACTTAGCTTTCCTTTTGTTAAGAGTCAAATTTCCTACATTACAATTATACTTATATTGAAAGGGTTTTTAGATATTTGTGTGGGATATCTGATTATTGTTTGTGTAATCATAGTACTAATTATGTCCCTCATAAAGCTAATGCCTACATATAAGTTCTCTTGGTTTAGGAAGGATATGGGTCTTGGCTCTTGTACTTGATTTCATTTATATTTCCTATGGATGTATTTACAATGTAAAATATCAAGCAAGAGAGTGTCAAGATTAAGGTGCTACTTACCTTGCAATCTTATATGTATTTTGTGTCTCCAACACTCTCCAAAGGTGTACTTAGATACTTAGGGTGTAATTGGAGAAATAAATTGTAATATTTATTCTCTTAGATTCTTGGCATTTGTTGTCATATGTATTCATGAGGGAGGTGGAGTAAAATAGTGGTGGTTATGGTTGATTTTGAGGTTGGTTAAGGTACTTTCCCATTCCTAGGTGCTAGTAGAAGTGGATAATCTTGTTGTTATAGATGGGGTCCACATTAGTTAGTGAAGTACAAAATGGAGTGTTAGACTTGATGATATAGGTCGTTAGGGAGTTATTGGTCGATGGCACCTTTGGGATTATATTTTCTATTTAGGTACTCATTGATTGTGTTTATGTGACACCAATGTGAAGTCATTTGATGCATTTACTAATCTCAAAGGATGATTTCCAAGGTGGGTGTGAGGTTTTTGCATGGTACTATGGGTTTGGTATCCATTGTTTTGGTAATTGTGGTTTTGGATTCTCTCCTTATCTATATATTGGATGAATGAGATGATGATTTCACATTATTGTTTACGGGTACACAAGTTTTGTTAGAGTGTTGTTAGAATATAGAGTGCTAGTGTGTTGATATTATACCATGTACAGTGAAGATACACACTTATTCTCTTCCTTTAATGGAGTTTTTACCAAAAGGGTTTCTCCACTAACTCTTGTGAATGATTGGTTGATATTAAATTATATAAACAACCACAACTTTCACTAACCAAGGAACACATCAATTGTTCATAGTGGTCAATGTAGGATATTAAGAACAAAAAATGGTATAATCTTCAACAAATATACATTTAGTTTCGACAACCCATTGAAGGCACTATGGGTGTAATTGCTTCTCAAGAAATGGTGAATAATCCAAGCACAATTGTGCAACCTCTAGGGAACCTTGCACATGCATCAATAGTAATTTACATAAGTACACAAACACTTGCGGTATCATATGCTATCATGCAAACACCTAACACTTTATGTTATCAAACAAACATCAACAACCCTTTATGTGACATCTAACACAACTCATTTGGCATAGACTGGTCACTTGTACAATGTCCATCTCAACACATGTGGTACATACCCATTGTTTCATTTGTGGACTACATATGTAGAAATCTAGTTTTCAAAAGTCCAATTGTAGGTAATTATAAAGATAAATAGTTGTGTAATATGAATTGCTCCATAATTACTTCTTTGTAACATTCATTTAACTATGTTCTACATCCAAGCATTCAACTCCTAACATTGGAGATTAGAGGAATAGACTAAGATATACATAAGCTTAGGCAAACAAGTTTTATGTGTCATCCATTTTTTGTCATAGAAATCTTCACGCTTAGCCTTGATATATATTTACACCTATTTGTACCTTATTCACTCTTTTAGTAAATAGATTTTTTTATTCTACAAATCATTCATGTATTAGAATGTGTATTGGTTAACTACATTTTTGTTTTCCTTTGCATATTCTATAATTATGTTTTACACTAATATAGGTTGTCCACTATACCACCTACAATCTAGATCAAAATAGTTTTCCCCCTTTGTCATCATTGAAAGCTTAACAATTAATGCTTACATTATTACCCCTAATTTTAAGGCTAACTCCTTAATATCTCAACCAATGAGTTCCACTTGAAGGCATGCCATGTTTGATGGTCTACGTCTAAGCCCAAAGAGTTTCATATTTGTTGGTAGCATAAATTCATCCTATGTGACTATCCATGGGTCAACTAAACATGGTCTACGTCTAAGTCCAAAGAGTTTCATATTTGTTGGCAGCATAAATTCATCCTATGTGACTATCCATGGGTCAACTGAACATGGTCTACATCTAAGTCCAAAGAGTTTCATATTTGTTGGCAGCATAAATTCATCCTATGTGACTATCCATGGGTCAACTTGTGTGTGTATGATCTTGTGGGTTCATTATTAGCATACATGCATATGATTGTTGATAATTACTGATATAATTTCCCTTTTGACCACTATGTCACACATTTCATCATTTTCAAATCATCTAGATATTTTAGGAATGACTACCTTTTCTTGAACTTGTAGTTGATGTAGTGCTTTAGTGGGGGTTGGCCTAATTTTTGTGTGGTGTGTTGTTAGAGAATAGACAGACTTTTGGTAGAGTTTTTGAAGAATAGCTTTGGGATTTTTTAAAGAGTTTTTGACAGATATAAAAATAATCCCAATTTGACGTAAAATGAGATAAAGTGGATATTTTGTATATACTATATTTCTTATATAAATGTAATATGATTTGTGTTGTGTGAAAGTATTATTTTAGCTATAGATTTATATTATTCTATGTTCATTTTTTATATTGGAGAATATTTTAATGAGTGTTGTAGATGTTTTTATGATTATTATTTTTAGTTTGTTGAGTGTGTTTGATATAGTTCTTCGAGAAGAGTCTTGAATGGTAGGAGCATGATATTATTTTTAGAGACTAACTAATAGATCAAAGAAATCTGCACTAGTTTTATTATAAAATTTTGGGAGACAAGAATTTATGAGAAGAATTATAAATACCCCATAGGAGAGTTGTGGGTATGGCTATGCATGTAGAGGCAGAGTTGTTTTCTAAGGTGAAAAAGAGGGTAACCAAGTTGGAAGAAGAAATCATACAAAGGAAGAGACAAAAGCAAAGAAAGTTAAAAAAAATAGAGTTTGAGTTGGATGATTTATGGTGGAAGTTGGAGCAGTATGAGGCAAGCCATATTAGAAAATAATAAAAAAAAAGTTGAAGCAAATACATTCAAGGGTGGTGAGAAGGTGTCAAAGATTGGTGGAGATATATACTCATCTTGTGAGCAAGAGATAATTTTAAAGAGGAAGGCCATATAGAAGAGGATTAGCTAAAGGATAAAGCTACTAGAATAAAGGGATTAAATCCCTTAAGGAGTTGTCATAATTGTTAGTGGATGGAAGACCCTTAATGTGATTTGTAAAGAGTTTGAGAGAAAGAAGATAGATGAATGATATGAAGATAAAAAGGATGAGTGGGATGAAGATGTTGAGCTATGTTACCTTGTTGAAGGATAAAATATTAATGATTACAATGAGAGAGAAGCATTTAAAGATTGCAATGAAGAGGAAATGCCCAAAATTATAGATGAAGCAAAAACAAAGATGAAGATATTTAGAGGCCTCATATTTGATGGTAGAGAAGTAGTCCTCATAAAAGAAGATGACATTATGAATAATAAAAGTGAATGATATGATTATGTGCATTCTATAAGATGATATGGAATAAAACTAGATGACTCGAGGACAAAATTACTCTTGATATTATTGGAATAAATAGGTGATCACCTAATAATTAATTAGTCATTATTTAATTATCAGGCCCCTTTTATTTTATTACAATTAAGCTAAAATTAGGAGTTTTTTATTATTAGATTGGGTTATTTATGGGTCAAGTTGTCTCATTACATAGGACAAGGATACTTGTCACAATCTAATCTAATCCTAATTTAGGGTTTGATTTTTGCTTTTATAAGCATTCATTGTCTCAAAGCACCATATCTATAGCTTCATGTCCAAATTTTAAGAGATCTAGTCTTGAGGGAAAAATTGACTCATCTTGGAGTGAAATGATCATCATCATTAGATCTAGAATGACCAAAAACCCTAAGAACACTTGTCCTTTCATCAAAATCTAAAAAGTTGCAAAAAACAAAAAAATGGAGCTACATAGATCTCAAGGTGAAATCCATAAAAATGTATGCTTTCCAAGAGATCTACACAGACCCCAACAAAATAAAAGTGTATGGAAAGTTTAAAAAAACATATATCTCTTTTTTTAAGTTCTAAAAAAAAAACAAAAAAAAAACCAACTTTCAAAACAAGTAATTTTTTTATTAGCCATAGGGTACACAAAGTACCATGCAACCCATCCTCCATTGTCACATCAGGAAGTAGGGTGGCCTTTACCAATACCACCCTTTTTCGACAACAACCCTCTCTCATTTCCTGACAACAAAATCACTATTAACGATAGCCACTCCAACTAAATAGCGACTAAAGAAAAAACCGAGCAATCCAATAGTTTCATAGCAACAAAATATTCTATTGAGACTCCAACTAGAAACCAACGCTCATGAATATTCCAAGTACCAAACATAATATTCTATAACAACAAAATATTTTGTCAAGATTCCAACTAGAAACCAATGCTCATGAATATTCCAAGTACCAAACACAATATTCCGATGAATTGTGAATTTTCAATAGTTATTTTTTTCAATGGAGAGAATATTCGACAAATATTTTGTTGATGTCATGTTGACATCAACATGATGTCAGTCATACAAATGGCCACATTGTCCCCTTCCTAGCTCCTTTGTGCCTTAAGAGAGCATTTTTTCTTTTGGCCATAACTTAGGCATATGGTGTTAAAATCGGGCAAACAGGATATCATTGGAAATGGGTTCCATGTAATTTCCAATGGTGTAGGTCTCATAATCAGATTTTGCTACCGATATAGTTTATTGTCATCCAAAGTCAAATTATCATTTTCTGCTTTCGAGCTCATAACTTTTCACCCACATCTCCAATTTTTGTGATTCTTGCGGCATTGAAAATGTATTTCAAAGCTCTTTAGATCCATTCATGCACTTTTTTCCAAAATCTTAGACCCTAGGTACATTTTATTTGTTTTTTGTGATTTCATATTTTTGTCAGTTTCTTGGACATCTTGGTACTTGGAAAGGATCTATTTGTGTGAGATGATTTCATTTGATTTGCTTTATATGTATTGAGGTTACCAATCTCTTAATTTTTTATTTGATGAAGTATCATGGGTTTTTTGTTCATCCTTTTGTAATCATCCTAACAAAGGATAAGTATGAGTCTTAGTGAAATGACATCTTGACACATCTCAGATGGCTTGATATTTTTTCTTATATGTATGGACTCATACCTAAACCATACATACTAGGGAGTAGATCAACATGGGGTATTATTATTGAAAAACACAGTGTATCAAAATTGCATTGTATAGTTGTAGTATTTAGCTTCATGTGAGCGTGGAAAAATACATCCCAACAAAACATCCTACAATGCTAGTTTAGCACATTAAGGCATCAGGTGCACCAAGTATCACCTTGTTTGTCCAAGAGCTAATATTTGAGGGGTATTCATTGTTGAAGTTGATATTTGAACTCCACAACACTCATAAATCACCTGCAAGCAATTATCCTATCACAAAAGAAATATCAAAGCAATTGATTTACTATGCAACCAAGAGAGAAAAGATTGAATCTACAAAGAACTGATATGTGCAATGTATTAACCTGAATGGTTCTGAATTGTAATGGATCTAATGATTATAATGAATGTGCAAGATTTATAAAAGCATGCAAAAGCAAACCCTAGACGAGGATTGCATTAGATTGTGACAAGTGTCTTAATCTCATGCAATGAGACAACTAGACCTATAATTAGCCCAATCTAATAAAAAAAAATACTCCTAAGTTTAGCTTAAGTGAACTAAAGTAATAAGGGACTTAATAATTAATTAATTATCAAGTGATTATCTTGATTACTCCAACACCCCCCTTTAAGATCAACTTAGGGAGAAGCTATAAACCCTGATGTAGAATGCAATGATAGATGCATGGATGGATCTCAGATACAAGTCTTGATGAGGTACCCATGTACAAATAAATGAATCTCTCATAACTAGAGAAAAGGAGAAAACCTCACGGGAAAAAAATATCTCTAAAAGAAAGAAAATGAAATGACTATACTAGTGAAAGAAGGATAGAAGGAGGACTCAATGTGACCCCCCAAGGACTACTTTTTTCACACAAGTACAATAGATGTCCCCCCAAGAGGAGAGAGAAAAAGAGGATATGAATCCCCCCATAAAGAAGTAGCTCCTGTGCCAATGATGTATGCTTGAAGACAAAATATGATCCACTGCCCGCAAACAACATTTCTCCCCTTATGAAGAAACAGATCCACTAGTGATTGGAGAATCCAATCCAAAAGGATAGGTAAATCTAGAATCCAAATCCAAATGATGTGTGCCTCTAAAAACTGTTCGCGTGTCCGCATGTCGAAAAGCGATGATGCCAATCCAAGATCCTGTGAAGACTGATGTAGAACAAGTTGCAAAGACAATGAAGATGGTGGGATAACAATGTTGATGTGGCTATCAACAAAGAGGATATGAATGTCCTCAAATTAATTCTCCAAATCTACAATATAAGACCCCACAAACAAGGATGAACAAGAAAACCCATGATACTCATTCAAATGAAAAAAATAGAGACTAATAACCTCAATATTGATAAAGCATATCAAATGATGTCATCCTAAGCAAACAAATCCTTTCCAGGTGTCAAGATGTCCAAGTAATTAATTAAAATGTGAACACAAAATACTGAATAAAATGTACCTAGGGCATATTTTGGAAAAAGTGCATTAATAGATCTGAAGAGCTTTGAAATACCTTTCCGACATTGCTTGAATCACGAAAAATCAGAGATACAGGAAAAAAGTTATGAGCTCAGAAGCGCAAAATGAAGATCTGAATTTGATTGAGAATAACAAGAACCAACAAGAAAATTTGATAATGAGAACTACACCACTAAAAATTTCACGGAACTAGCTTTCCAATGGTATAGAAGTTCATTCGGCATAACTTGGGCTAATGGTGTTGAAATCGGGCAAATGAGATACCGTCAGAAAGCTGATTTCACGAAATTTTCAGTGGTGCATGTCTCATTATTATATTTTGTTGCTAGTTCCTATTATTCTTAGTCAAATTCAGATCTTCATTATGTGCTTCCAAGCTAATAACTTTTTTCTTGTATCTTCGATTTTCACGATTCAACGACATCATAAAGGTATTTCAAAGATCTTCAAATCTATTCATGCACTTTTTCCATAATCTATCCCAGGTACATTTTGTTGGTTATTTTTTAAGAACCAAACTTATTCTTACCACAAACCTATGAACTTGCCAAGAACAACTATCAGTAAGGGAAAGGATTGGCCAACACATAAGTAAAGGCTTTTAGGTCTTCACTTCTTCACTTTAGGCTCTTTGAAACCTAGGAGGGTGATCCTAAACAATGTGTTTGTAGAGACTAGTGTGTATTTAGTATCAAACAAAAAATAAACAGATGATTCTCCTTAAATGTTTTAGAGCTACCATACCCTTAAGGTTTGGCTAATCTTCAGAATAGTGACTAACTTAAATAAGATAATATATAATTCATTTGACATTCCCACACACCCAAAGAAAATTCCATAAGTGATTTAATTATATTTTGTGATCAGCAGTTGAGTTGGTCACCACAATTGGAGCATGAATACCTTTCCATACTAGTGCTAATTTGGGAAATGGAGTCAAACCATAAACCTATATGACTAGATAACAATCTTGTATTAAATAAAATACCCACAACCTTGAAAATACTGCATTACAGTACCTCACCAGTCATTTTCGTAATTAACTTCTTACTAGCATCCTCACATAAAATTTATATCAAACCCACTGTTACATTCAAGCATTTATATACATTCATTAAATGGATAAGCAAGAATTAAACAACACATCTATTGGAATCCAACAAATACGAATAAGATAACCATTGATTATATTATTCATAGTTTGTATAATTTGTACATAGGAGAGAAATGTACATAAATTTAGTACCATTTTTCTATCTGTATTATTATCAAAATCACATATATATACTGGCTGCCATTTTCCTAGAAAATATTACTAGAAAAACTTAGCATCTATTTTCCCTCTGTGTTATCCCTTTTCAAAATGAACTACCTACCGACCTCTTGTGTAACCAGCCTTGAAATCCCTTTTATAATGTAAGGGAGCAACAAGCAATGGGCTGAATTACACAGACATTTCACATTTCACTTTCGTTTCAAAATAAATTTCAACAAAAAGTGAGAATATTCCCTAATCAATTGCAAAACAATCATTTGTAAGTCAAGGGAGAACAAAAGCAGAGCTCAAAAAACCATTAACTAGAGCAGCCCCACCATTCTTAAAAAAGTGCCACTGTCACAACACCAAAAGCATGTAAATTCATCCCAACCCAAGAAATGTCACCATTAACACCAAAGGCATAAATAAATGAAGACCCATATCATAGCACACTAACTAAATAAAGCAAATTATCACAAAGGGCCCAAAAACCCGAGCATCTATTTAGGAAAAGAAACAAGATGTACTTTTCCTTGTCATTAGGTGTTCTCAGTCCTCCCATTGAATCAGAGAGATATCATCCAAGACTTCAATGGGAGAATGATGACATCCCATGTAAGTTTGGTGATACCTATTTCTTCTTGCAGCTTCCCTTTCTGGCCTCTCAATCTTCTTCTCCTTACCTTTGGCTAATTCCTTAGAGACAATTCGACCTCTTAGACGATAGGCACGTTCAAGAGCACCCCGTGCTGATTTTTTTTTGCAGCTCTTGCTTTCTTCTTTGGTGTTACAGGTATTTCTGGCATATCTCAAGTTCACCTTGGGGAGTTTTTTCTTGAGACTCAAGAGGATTAAGCCTCTTAGACCTGTGGACCAAGATGATGTTTACACTCACTTTTCCCATTTCCTTATTAGCCACTTACCCAATTTTCTCAAAGAAAAGACACGAACCAATTCAGAAATAACAAGCTCAGAATCACACCTAATTTCAAACTCCTAATTCTCACAGTAAGATGGTGAAAATAATCAAGCAAGTGATCCTTATTAAATAGAGCAACTGGTGTGTGCCTGCATTAATTCTCTAGGAAAGCTTGTGCGAGAGCATTGGCAATCAATTAACCTAATTTTAAATCTCAACCATCTATCATAATTTCAAGCCAATCAACAGTTGGATAATCTAGATTATTAATGATGACAAAATTAAACGCATGCATTTGATACTTGTCCCTAATCGAGAAACTCGAGTGAGATAAGCGTTCACTTAACTTGAATATTAACCATACGCTTAATTTCTTAACCAAACCTATCATGTCACACTTACCCGCTTGCCCATAGGAGTTAATTCACTTGTAATTCATCATAGCAAGACAACGGGGAACAATCATGATTTATCTTCAAAATATCAGCCTATACCCTACCTTACTTCAATTTCACCTTCCCACGTGTACTAGCTTCTGACAGATTTGACGACCATAAAAATGTTTACCAATTTCACATGCGTGCTCAAGAATCAGTTCAAATTTAGTGTCGTTTTTATCTTGGAAAAGTCGCAGCCAATATCTCCAACTACATTTACCTTTACCAGAAAGAAGCAATCTGCGTGGCACTTGCCCGCGTGCTCGTTGGAAAATCTAGCATACAGGAGGAACACTCATGGGATGGTGGGGAGTGGTCCAAACTTTCCCATGTCACCTGCCATCGACCATTGGTATCATTTCTTACAAAGCAAATCACCGTCTTCAAGATCTGGCAGGTCCCACAAGAATGACAGGTGTCACCCTGCCCACTAACCTGTATGACCATCATTCCTCACTGCTATAGAAAAACGGGCACACAGGGAATGAATCTGATGGAACATGTGTCGTGTCATCCACCGTTGATATTATTTCGAACTACGTCCACTGACCCTGCAGAGATACTGGTCCCACCATCTAGCAGTACCATGTAGCCATCGCCCGCTAGCCCGTGTCTTTAAAATAATATGAAATAAATCAAGATGGGCGTAGGAGGAGTGGTAGAGATGTAGCCACATCTTCACTCCTATAGTCATTGATCTTCTTTAAAAGGCGTCAAGACTAGGCCCACTAACATACCAGACATGTGGCCGAAGCTCGCCAGCCCGTGTGAATAAAATAAGAGAAAATAATCTAGCGCGGGCATACGGGGAATGACTGGGATTAATTCCCCACAATCAGACAGTCAAAATGAAGTTCTATTTTTGTACATGCCACAAAATTTAGTCATAAAAAAGGGGCCATCACTAGGAAAATGCGAACCTGACCCTTAGAGGATGAAAGCTAAGGTTTTAAGTCATTAAAATCAAGCCTCAACCATAAGAAATTAATACTGGGAAGGATTAAGGTGACCGATAGACCTAAGATCAAGGGGTTGGTAAAATCAACGACCTCAATGGCATAAGTGGCAACTTAAGTGACAGGGTACCGAGAATATTAAGTCAATGTAACAATATAACGACCAAGGTATTTTTGATTCATAGGCCAATTTTGGGGAGGTTTTATAAATATAAAACCCTAACACAGTGATGAGGATATGACTTGAAATCATAAACGAGGGCCCAAGCTAGACTTTGCACAATTTATTTAGGGTGGAACCAAGAAATTTTCTAAAGGGTTCCATCAGTGGTTCTAGTTGGGGACACATACCTCCTGCAGGCATGGTGAGATCCTAGAATCATTGGGTGAAGCATACCAAGTACCAGAACATTGGGCAACAAAGTCTTCATCAATTTTTAAACCATATTTGATGGCCCCAGGTCATCAAATGAAAAGAAGAACCCATGTTTGCCTCTGTCAAATACCAATATGTTGAAGGAATTGATTTCCCTCAACTCACATTTACCTCTGCCATACCACTAAAACAAGTATAGCCTTCCCCTTACAAGTAGAAAAATGTGGGTACCCTTGGGGTCTAACTGATTACAAAAAATATTACTAGCATTTTTTTCAATTTTTTTGAGTATATTACTACCAGTGTAATCTCTATCACTTTGTATTGTAGAATCAGGCATAAACTACAAAATTTCATCATTACATGACATGTATGTGTTATGTTCATCATATAAAACATGCTCATATTTAAAAAAATAATTCTTGTTATCCATCTCATTGTCATGCTCTACAAAAATACCTTCCACTTGATTTGGAAATTGAAAATGTTCATAGTCCTATAAGTAGATGGCATCATGATATTCAACCTTATTTGCAATAGCTATTTCAAATGTAAAACACTCATAGGCAATGCCCTTGGAGAGCTTATCAACATGTTGCTTTGTTTGCTTAAGGCCATATTCTAACTCTATATCAAATGCATCATTAGAGTCTTCAACAAAGAGTGGATTTTCTCTACACCAGTAAGGATCACCTTTTCTCATCTCTAGTGAAGATGGAGGCTCATTAAACAAGGGGTTGTCCATTATATTTATCTTTGATGCAAATATTTTTGCTTCCTCCACATGAAGTTCCAAATCTTCACTAGTATCACTATTGTTTGAAACACCACAATCAGTGTCCTCTTCATAGGCATAATCACAATCAACCCTGAACTCATAGCAACCAATGCTATCCTTCATTTCATCCCCTAATTGTTCAACACACATACCTAAAATTTCTGCCATGTCCACATGATCAAAGATAGCATGGTCAGAAGGCTCTTCAAGCTCCTGTTGCCTCCATTTCACCTACAGTTAAATCAGGTGAGATAACCAAATGTTAGATCTTCAAAGGCCAATGGGACATTCACACAAGGGAAAAGACTCTACATCTATTGCCAGGTCACAAGGAACTTAGTGGGAGAAGCTACCCTAGGAAGATTCAGCATGAAAATCATCCAAGGAGAAAGTCGGCAAGACTCTCTTATTGTCTGGCCGACTGATTGTTTGATTCTTTCCATCCTGAGCAGGTCACTGAGACCTAGTTTCTGTCATGTTGAACAAGCCTGCAGAGCCTATCGCTATAACATAGAGGGTTCAGTATGACCTCTTACCGCGTGGATTTCCTTGGCCGATAGGCCATTCAACTATCATTCGCTAAGACTCTCGGTGACCACGGGCTTTGGGGAGACCTACAGTGCTCGGTGAGAAGTCCCAGTGAAGGTTCAATGTCTCGCCGACGTGTGAAGAGTCTCAGAGCAAGAGATACTTTCAGAAAAAGTGAGGGGCTTCACCGAGAGGTCTTGGCGTGGGCGAAAGTCTCGCCGAAAGGAAGGGATAGACCTTGATGCAGTTGTCTTCGGCAGGAGTCCCGCTGACACAAAAGAACCTTGGTGTAACTAGGGGACTTCGCTGGAGTGTCTCTCTAACATCAGATGTCTTACCGAGGGGTGAGAAGAGCTCAAAAAGAATGTAGGAGTTCAGCGAGAGTCTCAATGAAGGTAAAGAAGAGCTCGGACAGAATGAGGGCGGGGTCGGCAGGATGTCTTGCTGACAGAGCAAGCTCTCCCTGAGCTGAAGGGAACATCCCGACAGAGTGAAATAATTTTAGGGTGACACCAATAGGCTCTTGCCGATACTCAGATGGGTCCTCACCAAGACAAAATCAGTTCGGCAAGACTCTTACTAAAAACACAACAGTAGCTCTTCAAGCAGACAAAAGGGAATTTGACAAGTGGTCTTAGCAACCCGTTAATGTCTCAACGACAAGGAGGCTCTCAGTGTATCTTTCCAAGTCAGAGAGAAGTCTCCCCAACTCGGTAATCTCTTGGCAAAAGGAAAGCAGAGCTCGATTAGGTAAAATGCATTCGGGGAGACGCGGACAGCCTCTTGCCGACAAATGAAGTGAGGCCTCACCGGGATAAGCTCCATCGGCACAACCTCATGCCGACCAGAGAGGGTCTCCCCGACCAAGGGGTCTTGAAGGCTGAAGCAAACAAGTAGGGGTCCCACCAACAAAACATCTGGTATCGCTAAGAGTTGGGGCTTTCGCCATAGGGTCCTGGCAACTATCTGGAGTCTCACCGAAGGTTATATACTTCGGCATAGTCTTGTGAGTTCGATAAGAGGTCTCCCTGACTCAGTGTTGTCTCACTGACTGTAAAGTGAATTGCTCAGTAGAGAGTGAAGAGGCGCTTGGTATGAAGTCCGGGCGACAGACCAATGTCTCACCAAAAGCCAAAGGAGCTCGAGCCCAGAGGAGAAGAGCAAGCTTGGGGGAAAACGAAATGAGCTCGACGAGAGGTCATCACCAAGAGTCATACCGATTGCGTATGTGCTCGCCGAGAGATGGAGGGATCGTTAGGAGGTCTTCCCAAACATAGAATCTCTGGCTAATAGCGATGGATGTACCAAATGAAAAGGATATCTCAATGGTGCTCGCTGGGACTTCTAACCGAATTCATTTGTCTTGCCAATGGTTTTGGCAGTATCAACATGACTTCTAAAGCTGCAGAGACACATAATCGCATCGGCAAGACACTTTCAGTGTCTTGCCGAGATGCAATTCCATTCAAAGGGACTTTTGACCAACTGCAGGGCCCGTGTGGAAGGTGCTCGACTAACCAGAGGGATCTGAGGTGAGCCGTGGCAGTTTGATCAGAACGTGGAATGCCAATGAGGGACGAATGCAACATGAATACAAAATATATCTGTTCTGAGCTCGGGGGGCACTCAATGCAACTCTTCAACAGGGGACTCGGTAGTTGGACATGATGGATCAGAAGAATTAATGCTACAAAAGATCAGGAGAAGGCTTCTCCAAGAGCGGTTCTTCACACCGACACCAACAACAGGGACACGCAGGCTTCTACAATTAATTCATCAAAGATCTGAGATAGATCTTTTTTTGAACTGGGATATTTTTGTAAGCCCTAAGGGGCCGACATACAGTCGGTATATAAGGCATTTTTTGCCTTTTTGTAAATAGTTCTGATTACACACTCTGAAGAGTTAGTGATTTTTTAATCAATCCTTTCTCAATCAATGTATGTTTTTCTGTAACTCAACTGGAATCCTGAATACAACACAAAGTTTACATTGGAAGTTTGTGTTCATGTTTGTATGATTCTCATTTATGTATCTTTCTGTTGAACTTGCAAGTCTTTAACTATGTTTTATAATTCTGTATTCATATCTTAGAGTTGTGAAATTAATCTTTCCTTCTTGAGATGTGTATGTAGATCAAACCTGTTAGGACTAAAGCATTAAATCTAAAAGAGGTTGTTCTGAGAATAGCAATTAGGCTTTTAAGTGTATGTTCTTCCTATGTTCATTTTCATGATTTGTCAAATAGTTCGGTGTATCACCATAGGTTTAGTTTCATTTTTATGTATCTCTTCCCTCTTTCCTCTCAAAGAAGCAGTAGTTTAGGTGATACCCAAAGGAAGCCGGCCTTCTCTGGAGGTTCATTTCAGCTATAGGTGACCCACAGCCTTGAGATGATCCCATGTTGCTCTAGAATGCTCAATTTTTTGTAAACTTTGCACAGGGTGCGTTTCTAGGTGACAACAGCTCCATAACATTATCAACCAAAATATGTGGCTTCAAATTCTCATCACAATGTATAACCTGATCATCTGAGAATGAACTCATGTCATCAACATGTTGCGAGCTAATGTTATCCTCATCTGATGTAAAACTTTCCAAGTTTACTTCATTCAAGCTAGTATGACCAACAAAATAAAAATCAATATGATCAACCTGATGAATTGAATGTTCATGAACAAGCTCCATGATACCAGGCTCACCATTGAAAAAAATTTCAACCTTGGCAATATTGTAATCAAAACTACATGGTTCTAGCACATTGAATGATGAATACATTATCTCATTATCACTCTTTTCTTCAAACAAATTACCAGATTCATCTAAATCATAAAAATACATATGGGCCCTCTTTGTGGTCTCATCTCCAGAATAACTAATAGTTTTTATCAACATTTGGTGTCTCATGGTGGAAAATTCTTGCATTCAAATGACCTTTGTACATTCCATAATTCTAGTTGTTTTTGTAGACATGGAAAATATACCGACATACTTGATCCCGAATACTAACACCAGTTCATCCAAAATCATCCCTCGGTCTAACCATTTAATCAAATACCTTTGTTTGATTAAATTCATCAATTTTCCTCTCTTAATTAAATAAACCATTTTATCTAATTAAGTAATTCTTTCTCATTAATTAAATCAATTTATCTGATCTGATTAACCCTATGTCCATATTTAATTAAATAATTTATCTTATTTGATTAAATCTCTAAAGTCTATCTATTAAATTAAATAAATTAAAACCTTATTTAGTTTAATCTAACTTCATCTCCTTAGTTAAGTAAATCAAAAAATCTTTATTTAATTTATCCTAAAATTATATTCTTCTCATATTTGATTTAAATCAATCCATAAATCTAAGTCAAATTTTCCACATCAGCTAATCTCTCATTAAATTAATTAACCTTGATTAATTTAATCTTCTTTCATGTCCCATCCTCTAGCTTTTTCCACTTGCACATGAAAATAGATTTAATTCATTTATTAAATCTCTATTTTCTCTCAACATGGCATAAATAGAGAATATTCCCTCAAATTTGAATTCAAAATTCAAGTGGACTTTGTCCTTCCAACAAGACATTAACTTCACCTAATAAGTCCTTTTTCCTTGAGCCAAGTGGCATTTAAGACATTCCTTTTCCCTCTTACATGTCATTTCACCATTTTCAAATATCACCTAATTGCATTTATGGGCACATTCATCAAAATGTGCACATCCTTCATCCACTCACATTTGGACAAGTGGCACCTTGTCATTGGTTGAAGATTAGTCCCACATTGCTTCATTTTGGGCATTCTTCCATCTCAACATTCTATAAATAAGATGCTTCATTCCTCATTCTATCCATCCACAACTTGAGTAAACTTACTATACTCAAATCCATAGCAATCTTCATCCATATCATTGAGTTTATAGCTAGGTTATGCAGATTTTATCTTGGAGCACTCATCAATCTTCATCAAAGTGGATCACTCTTCATCATCAATCAACAAAGCTTGCAAAGGAGTTGGGAAAGGGCCAATTTCCACATCAAATTGGCACCAACTCCCCCAAGAGATCAATAGTTTGCATTGCATTTGAATAGGATTTAATATCTTTTGTTTGTGTTTGTTTATGTTCTTCATTTCATTTTCTTTTCATTGCAATTTAAATGGATTCCTTGGGGAATCATGATACTAACTTGCGTTGGATCTAATTTAGTATTTTTCTCTTGTGTTTGTGCAGTTTGGGAATCTTGGTTCACATTTTGGTGCTAGAAGGAGGGCACTCTTGACATTTTTTTCATCAAATTTTGTGTTTTTCTTGTTTTTATGCCTACAGGAAACTCCACCGCTAGAAACTCAACATCGTTGTTTAGTATCGCTGGAAACCCAGCATTTCCATATCGCATCGCTGCAAATTTCAAACTACGACACTCCTTACTTCCCCCCAGAATTCAAAATTTCAAACGACACCGCTATGTCATTTTTGCCTGCTGGAATCTTCTCAAATCTCAAACTGCACTGTTGATCCAAGTAGCGACGCCTTCATTCTCATTGTCCTGGCTATAGAGCAATGCTAACTGGTAAGCGACACTATACAACATCGCTGGTAATTTCAAACTCTAACGCCTTTGTGGGTTGCACTGCTAGAGGGAAGTAGAAAGTGAAATATAATTTATGACACATGCTTTTGTCAAGTTCTGATTATTTGGTTTATTTTCTGATGTCCTGACTTCTGTTTTTGCAAAACCTAACTAGTTTCTTATACATTGATTGGCTCAAAGGTGAAGAAGGAGAGAAGCATGATGATTTCATTCCATGATAACAAGTGTTTTTAAACACTTTAGTGTTTGTCAACGCTCTTAGAGGATTCACGATTCCTCTTAAAAGAAAATTTGTTATCTTTCATACTTAGGACATACTAGTTTCCTTTTGGGCTCTAAAAAGAACACTTTAATTTCTTGTTACAAAAGGAGCTTAAATGAACTTTATGACACAAACTTACTAGAGTTGGTTTTTGGATTTAACATTTGAACAAGGAAAATTCCACATTTGGTTTGGTGCTATAAAAAGAAGTCATTATTGCTTTGTGGATTAAAAAGAACATGTACTACTTTGTTTTGTGATTGCTTACTCAAACTAACACCACTGAAAAGATGTATGCGCTTCTCTCGTGCCTCATGACAATCTTGAGAATCAAAAGGCTTTTTGGTGGTCTTAGGTTTGGATAAAGTGATTGCCTCCACACTTCATTTTGGAACTAAAATTAAACAAAATATTATGCGAGTGTAAGCCAAACCTATCGCGTGTATTCTCTCTTTGTTTCTCAACAAAGATCGATCGAGTTACAGATTTGTTTACTTGCTACTGTTTATCTTAGAGGGCCTGCCTTGGGGAAAAAGTACTCACCCAAGAGAATGACTCAACTGGTAACACTCTAAAGCTAAGATTATTTCCAGCTGAGATATAAAAGTGGGTACTGGAACAAAGGCCAGTATCACATGGTTGGCTCCGATGAGAAGAGCAGCAATGGTCTCTCGCCATGTTGGGTCAACTCCTATGAACGGAAAGTCCGAAATAAAACCCTTGTTGTAGAAAGGCCAAAATCCAAAATCCCTATCTATTTGTTGGTGCAAGAATGGTCGTTTTGAAGCCGCCCTACACTTTTACAATTTTTAGTAGAAATGGAAAGTATGCCATGGGAGTTTCATGGGTACTGATGCTTTGCTGCCCCGTATAAGTGAGTGTCGTGGAGGGGAGCCAGTGGGGTCAAGCATCTAACTATTCACTAAAAATAAGCGTAGTTGGACTTGTCCAAGTGGGAACTCAACAAATATAGTCTTTCATATCCATAGGATTGTGCTTGTTCTTGGTTACAATACACTTTGCTTGTTCAGAAACATTTGGAAACAAACATTTAACATTGCCATCAAACTTCAAACCCTTTAGGAAGCAAATACAATTGACCAAATCCATGTGTTATTGCTTGCCCTTGGGATTTTATCCTTAGAGGTTTCTAAACACTTGAATTATATCTCAATTTTCTTACTAGAGTTAACAATAGGTAATGCTTGCCTTGATTTCATCAAAATTCCACATAATACCACATAATATACCTTGTGGAATAAGAAGAAATTAAGATATTAGACATCTAGTTTGAAAACCTAATCAAGAAGTGTTTGTGGTAAAACAAAGTCATTAAGCAAAGACAAAAAAAATTGGACCCCACACATGTGTCCCCAATGATTTCACGCAAGATCAAGATCAAGAAACCGAAGGTAAAATCTCTTAGTCCAAAAGATCACCAAAAGCGTCTCTCAACACTATATGAATTCAGACGAAGACTGCTTTTTAATTTCTACAGGAAGCCTCAAGAAATAATCCCGAATTATACTCATTTTATTATTGTCGAAATCCCAATCTTTTTCGTAAATTTGAACACCTTGTCTAGAGAAAAAGCATGTTCTTCAAAACTAAGGTCTAGTAAACAAGTGTCTCTTTAGGTAAACCTAGGCTCAAAATCAAACCTTTCATCCATCCTTGAACATCAAACCAAAATCACCTCACCATCATCTTTTGAAAAATCTGGAAATTATCCTCCATGCTAGGATTTTTGGAAAAAAATCAAAATCATCAAATCCTTGAAGCAAAATCCTTGAAATTTTTAAATCAAAACATTAAATCATCTTTGACTAGGTATGTGTAGATGCATCCTTTTGCATGTGCTTAGTAAAATTATCAAACCATCTTGTTTAGCTAGGTATATGTAGATGCATCCTTCTTCATATGCTTGGTTAAATTATCATCTTGTTTGAATAGGTGTGGGTAGATGCATCCTTCTCCCTACACATATTCAAATTATCATCCCTTGAGAAAATATACCCCCTTAGATAATCATCCAACATCTTAGGGTCTATTTGTTTATAATCCAAAATCAAAGCAAACCAAAAATCAAGTCAAGGTCAATCAAAATCCAAAATCAAAACAAATCCAAAAAAGTCCTAAAAGTCTAGCATCCCCTCAATATTTCTCAAGAGATAAAACATCCACATCCACCATCTTTTACATCATCCATAATATCACCTTTGATCCTCAAAATATCCTAAATTTTCTTCTTTTGTACCTAAAGTTAGATCAATCCAAAGAATTAGAGATTCATCTCTTATATTCTTGAAAAATTGATCCTTATTTTATGGTGCAAACTAGTTCTCAACAAAAGAAGGACATGGAAGCCAACAAAGAAACATCTATCTCAAGTGATCTCAGTCAAACGAACACTGACATGAATCCTATTGGACCAAGAAATCCTACAAAAAATCTTTCACTCCCTCAAGACCATCAAGAGGATGGACAAGTGGAAGACCTCACAAAAAACTCTCATGGTATGACCCAAGATGAGATCAATGAGATTGTTCAAAATCCTGAAAATCATAGGATCATTAACATCATGATGAAACTCCATCCTCAACAATACATGCTTGAAATACTAAAACGAGGGACTAAACTTCCCTCTGATTATGATGTAAGCACTATTGTTGAACCACCTTCAACATCATTCACACCCCCCATCACATCAACATCCCAAATTCAAAATATCACTCAAAACATCCATCAAATCACATCATCAATTGCTCCAACTCAACCAATCATTAACAAAGGGAGTGCATTTCTCAATGCATTGTAAACACACCCTCTTGTAAACAATCAAGATTTGGATACAAATACTATCTTGGGTCAAACTATCCCCCAAAATCCATCGCATTCATATGTCCCCCTCACCTTTCATAATGACCCATCATCATCATCATTTAATGCAACACCGCAAACCTCTCTCCCCATGACCTCACAAGGAGAAGATGACCTATTTGGACCGGCGGGAATTTTTGATCCAACATCATCATCATTTTCCCAAGGGAGCTTACACTCACTTTCCCACCACTTCCACCCTTGCCATTAACATTTGTCTCACCTTTTGGTTTGGGTCTACCAATGATACTGCCACTCATTCAAAATCCCCTCCCAACCATCAATCAGGGCATCATACCAAATCCTCCTCTCTTGCCATCAATATCACAACAACAGATGGCAACCATTCCCATATCACAAACAAACAACACATCATCTATCATCCCTCAAAACATGGTCTCTCAAGGACCAAGCATATCAATTGCACCAACATCTACAACGGTGCCTCTCATCACCACAAAAAAAACTATTCACCACAACAAACACTATTTCAAATCCACCTCAACCACCACCACCACCACCAAACTCGAATACATCAAACCAATACAATATTGCGTAGCAAGCAGCTCAACAAGCTGCCTATCAAAAGGATCTACAACAAGTACAAAAATAACAAGCCGTGCAATTAGCTGCTCAGCAAGCTGCTCAAGCCATGCAAGCTAATTAAACAGCCCAAGCCGAATTACAAGCACAACAAGTTGCACAAGCCTAAGCCGCATTACAAGCACAACAAGCACAACAGGTTGCCCAAACCCAAATCTTATTGCAATAACAACAACAAGAAGTTGCACAGGAACAAGGACAAGCTCAAACACAAGCATCACAAGCTCAAGCACAAGCACAAGCACAAGCTCAAGCTCAAGCTCAAGCTTAAGCACAAGCGACACAAGCTCAAGCTCAAGCTCAAGCGCACACTCAAGCCCAAGCTCAATATCAAGCACAACAAGCACAAACACAAGCACAATATATGGCACAACAACAAGCATATCAGCAAGCATTGAAGCAATATCAAGAAAAATAGGAAGTAGCCCAATTAGCGGCTCAACAACAAGCATTGTTGGCTCAACAACAACAACAAGCGCAACAACATGCCTTAATAGCACAATAACAACAAGACCAACAACAATTACAGGCATATTTGGCACATAAGCACATGAAAACCAATCCACCCATCCCACCGACAATTGAACCACCTCAAAAAAAATTCATTCCACCCCCTGATCCACAAAACGATGTGACAACACAAATTAGGTTGCTTTTGTAACAAGTGCTCAACTTTCAATCAGGGCGAACCACGAAAACTCCTAGCAACTTGTGCCCTTATCCATTCAATAGGAGCCTTGCAATGAAACCATTCCCAAAGGGATTTGATATCCCCAAATTCGATAAATACTATGGGATGGGAAACCTTGAAGATCACATCAGGGAATTCCAAATTCATTGCATGGAAGTCGCGTATGACGATACCTGTCTAGTGCAGGAGCACCTATTTGATTTCTTGCCTCCATGAGGCCATTTATAAATAGTTGCTCTATTTTGTGTATTTGGTCTTATAATAAGGTCTATCAAACCATTTTTAGAGTTTTTTGAGTCTTAGGAAGTCATATTTTAAGTCATTTGTCAAATAATATTTAAAGTTGTTCCATATTGTAAAAATTGTCAAAAGTGCAAAGTTAGGTAGATGAAGTGTCATTAAGGCATTTTGTCAAAAAACTAGTCAAAAGTTGGTTTTGGTTATAAATTTATAAATACACCCTCCAAAACTCGAATTGGGGGTTGGAGACATTGTTTTTGAAGTTTGATGAATGGCAACCTCAAATTTTGTGTGCATTTTTTTATTTTTACATTGTTTCCACGCTGAAGTTGTGCTTTGTACGGCCTGGTATGGACTCAAATAATGGATTATCATATATGGATGGAAAGATATTTTTTTCTATTTTACAATTATTTTTGTCTCATTTAATTTTATTGAGTTTTGTGGAAATATGACTATTTTGGTGAGACTTCCTTTTTCTAACAATATTGTGCAGAATTTACAGTCTTAAAAATGTGATGGTACAGATTGTAAAGTCTATATTTTGGATCTAAAACCAATTGGATTTTGTTTCCATGTGAATATAATTTAATTTTCTTCAAGTCTCATCAATTTTCATTAATATTTGAATAAGTTATGAGCATTTTAGTGAGGGTAGGTCTGAACCCTACCTAGGGCTTTCAGTTTTGGGAAAAATGTAATAAATTTCTTTTCCACCATTGGATCCTCATAAAAATTGGAGGAAAGGTCTATAACTATTTTTTTTCAATCTCACCAGAGAGATTGGCTTCATTATTTATTGTGGAAGTTATTTATGACTCTTTGTTGCATTAAATTGTGGGCTGCCATGACTATGTTTCCAATGTGATATAGAATGCCTAATAGCATGTGTTATACAAAGAATGCTTTGAATTATTGTTGAAGGTTTGTGAGATATGTTGTTGAATCCTCATAGCTATGCATCACTATCTGATGCGGCTATTTCCTAGGAGTTTGACTGGCCACGCCATGGAATAGTTCTCTCATCTACCTCAAGGCATTAGGACATTTCAAGAAATCATAGACGCATTCATCAAAAACTACGCATGTAATATCGCTATGGATGTCAGTCTAGAGGAACTATTAGCTCTAAAACAAGGTAAGAATGAATCATTTTCTTCATTCCTACAATGATAACGATCCAAGGCGAATTGGAGCAAATGGGTCATGCCCAAGGAACAACAAGTGTGCACTATCATATCTAACCTCAATGGAACCTTGGCATTCCATCTCAAAGTCCAAGGTATCACCACGTACGACTAGTTGATTTCCAATGTTCTCAACATCGAATGAGCTCTTATGACACAAACTAGAGGATCAACTGCATATCTCGAACAATAGAACAATCGCCCATCCACCAGTTACAATGACAAGCCTCACACATGGGCAAGAAACAAAAATGTTACCAACGATGGTGTCGTCGATGCCAAAGTTTTCATCAGTGCCCCTTGGAAAAACACAACCACACCGCAACAACAAATCCAAAACCATCATCAAAACAACCATTAAGATAACACAACAACACAACAACCAAACAATCAGGTGATCAATAATGTCTACGATCAAAGGGGACCACCCCAGGGAAACAAGAACTCCCCCAAGTGGAAGTACACTACCCTTGGGGAACCACTTGAGGTCATCATGAAGAAACTAATAAACGAAAACCTCATCAAAGCTCCTACTTATGAGAATTACCAAGAACCCGATGTTAAACCTCCTTGGTACAACGAAAATCAGCTCTGTGACTTCCAAAAAATCAAAGGGCACACCACTAATAGTTGCATGAGGTTAAAAAACCTAATCCAATACCTTATTGATCAAAGGATCATAAATGTGGAATAGCCATCAGAAAATTAGAACCTCAAAATATAAATGAATTTGATGCCTAACCATAATAACAAAGGGAATAATAACACTGATAAGGGAAAGGTACCTTCAAGAATGAGAATCATGTGTACGACCATGTTGTTGCATCCCTAGATGATTACTATGCTACCATCACTATAAAAGGATCCCATGTTGATTGTGGAGTCACCACAAGAGGCGGTAAAATTACCATTGCAGGGTCATTTCAGCCAAACAGAGCACCCGCACCCAACCCCAGATCTATTCCCAACGGTTATAATGTCCTTGATCAACTGAAAAGAACCCCAACACAAATCTCCATCATGGAGTTGCTAAAAATTTCATCCGCCCACAAGAAAATCCTTGAGGAAGCATTGGCTTCATCCACTATCCCCGCAGATCTTCATGCAGAACAATTCCAAGCTATGGTCAGAAACATCATCACTCCAAACCTCCTTATGTTCTTTGATCAAGACTTTCCTGCTCAACCATCTCACAACTGTGCACTCCATTTAGAGGTCCTCATACATAAAAATAAAGTCAAGTGAGTTTTGGTGGATGGAGGTGCACGTTTGGATATTTTTTCCCTCAAGCTCATTAAGAACCTAAAAATATCAGAGGATTCCATCGACAAAGGCAAAGGTATTACAATAAGAGCATATGATGATCAGGAAAGAGTGTCCCAAGGCACAATCCAAATCCCTATTCAAGTAGGGCCAGCTATCATGGAAACAACCTATTAGGTCCTGGACCTCGACTTTCCTTATAACATTCTCCTAGGAAGTCCATGGATCCATGCAATGCAAGCAGTAGCATCAACCTTTCATCAATGTGTAAAGTTCACATATGAAGGACAAGAGTTCACCATCCATGGAGATCCTGAACCATTCTCTTATTGCAAGAACCTAGAGGAAAAATACTACAAAATTACTCAAGTGCCTAAAAATGATGAAGGCCCATCAACATCGTACATTGATCCAACCACTCTCACTTCCACTTTTGCGACAAAGAAACTCGCCACTCCTTCCATCCCCACCATCTCTGATATCAAAGTCATCATCCAAGAAAATGGTTGTGGAAGCTATACGATTCCCAAAAATGCTTTTATGGCAGGAGAGTTACCACAATCTCCTAGATCACGAGGATGTCCGTAATCAAATGAAGCATCCACGTCTCAAACATCCCCTGAAGAATATCCCAACTTCAGAAGTTGGGGAGATCTTGGCCAAGAATTCATAGAGGAAGACCCATCTCATCTCCTATACCAAGATAATAGACCAACAACTAATCTACCAATGGAGGACATAAGCAAAGGTTTGCAAATGATGCTCACAATGGGCTATGATAGAAACCAGAAACTAGGATAAAATGGCAACGGGCTTATAATACCCCTCATTCCTGAGACGTGAATGAGAAATCTTGGCCTCGGATGTACCCCTTCGAGTATAACCATACATGGATGAGGTCCCCCAGTTAAAGTAGTCAAGACTCCCCGTGAATGATCCAGGTGGATCTCCTGAATTTGAAAATTGAAGTGTTCCCATTTCTCCCAGAAGCAGTGCCATAGCATAGAGCTCAAAATCCTGAATCCAGCGCAACTTGAATGGGCCAAAAAGGAGTCCATTTGCTCAAGTTATGCACAATCAAAGTTGGGTCAACCCTTGGACCAGGAGGCCGTCAAAAGGCAAAAACTTGATGGACTCAGAATTGGTCAGAAGAGATGTCACTTTGAAGGGCTCGATGACACAAACCCAACAATGTTTATTTTATCAAAATTCGAGTCCGTATGTGTGAGATATCGCTGGTCAAACTTTAGTCAAAGGCCGGTCAACTTAGCTACTAGGACGAGAAAAAGGATGGAATTTTGACATCGCAAAAACTGATTGAAGTCAGTGTCATCACAAAGGTCTCATTGTCATGATTCCAATGATGTTTGTTTCACACAAATCGAAGCTCGTATGTGTGAGATATGGCCAGTCAAAGCTTGCGGTTGACCAAGGGTACCAATGGTATGGTTGCTAACGTCAGCATGACGTTATCATGCTGACTTGGCAGACAAGTTGTTATACGGATATGAAGTGGACCAACCACTGCTTGACACGTGGCAGTTCATACTGATGACATGGCAAGTGACGTCAGTGAGTCAAGAGTTGGCATGATGACATAGCTAGTGACATGGATGCTAACTAGGATTCTCTGACGAATGGCTTCCTAACACGTGGAATCCACTGAGCGTGACATGTGGCACCTAGGTTCCTCCCTCCTCCACGCGGTTAGTCATTGCTCATTGCTTTATGTAACAAAAAGTTTGGAGGGATTCGAACCAAGCACCTCCACGATTCAAGCCACCGACCGGGCCGTTGTACCACGCATAGTGTCTTCACCATCTATGGAGCAGATGTTGGTTTTGTTGATTGAAAGTTTGGAAACAGTGAGAATAAAACAATCGGTGGGGGTTGAACCCTCAACTACCCGCCGACCAAAACCCTTTCTTGCCAACGCGCCACGCAAGGTAGTTTAGCATGAATGCGGGATGGGTTTTTAATAACCCTTAGCAAAGCCCGAGTTCTAAACTAATTAACCATTGATGGTTATTAGTTAGGATTCAAATTAAAATACAAACAAAACCCCTAATAAACCTCAATAGCCCAAAAAATGAATATGTTAAGGGCTTAAAAACAATTTTATTGTTTTTATTAAGGGGGGTTATTGTTTTTATTATGTAAATGGGGAAATTAGTTTTTATTTTTCCATTTAAGGGGAAAATTCCAAAATTGTTGTTTTTAACCAAAGAGGCCCAAGCTCAAGTATAAAAGGGAGACTAGGAGAATCTTCCTCAATCATTGAACTCAACTCATCTCATCCATTAGTTGATCGTTCTCCATTGTATCCTTTTCTCTTGGCCTTTGAGAGCTTTTGTGAGAGAATTTTTAGAGGGAATTAGGAGAGTATTTGAGTTATGATGGAGTGATGTTATAATCTTGTAGTAGATCCTTTAGGCAGAGTCAGTTTCCTTACTCTTTGTTAATCGTCCCTAGCCTTGAGAGCTTTTGAGAGGGGTGTGAGTGAGAGACTTTTTGTATGACTTTGTGGAAAGGCTACAAGATATTGTAAAGCAGTGTTGCAAGAGGCTCCAGTGGAGATTGTACTGCCATTTTTGAACATTTCAATAGATTGGTCACTCGATTGAGCTTGACTCGGAGACGTAGTCACGTTTGTGGAGAACTCCGTAATCAAATTGGTGTCTTCTTATCTCTCTCTTGGTTCTACATTTTGAATTCTCTCTGATTAATGTTCCTGCTACTTCATTGTTGATGTCTTTATGTCTTTGTTCATAATCACTTAGCAACGTTTGTCATAGATCCCTTTCGCTTTACAAATCAAGTGGTATCAGAGCCTTGTTTGGCTGGTTTTGTAGGAGTGATTGTGAGCTAGTTTACTATAGGTGGACATTTGGAGTTTGGAGCAGAGATGGCATCAGAAAAGGGTGAATCTTCAAGGTTGACATTGACTACATCCATGGTGGATGATTTCATGTCAATGAAAGGCATGGTTGAAGAACTCTATCGAGACCATCGAGAGAAGACTAATAGGATGCAAGAGTTGGAAGAAGCCAATCGATGTCTATAGATAGAGAATGCAAAACTTCAGCGGTTGTTGGAGGAATCTAACATGAAGAAGGAAAGACTGCAAGTGTTGTTGCAGGGAGTCTTAGAGGAGCAGAACATGAGAAGTCCTCCTGTATCAGGGAGTGCACACATATGTGGTTTTTGTCCGCATTCCGAGGATACATCATCCTCATACTCCCTGCTCACCTCGCCAGATAGTACGGGAGCTTCTTCAGTGACGAGGCTCGTGGCTAGATTTTCTTGTGGCCATGATTGGGCTAACTCTCCTAGTGTAGTAGAGTGTGCTTACTATTGACAGATGGAGTATCTTCAGACTCTAAATATGCCTGATGGTGACAGTAATTATCTTGAAGCCTCTTCTTCCATCAAACAAAAGAAGTCAGCAGACGATGAGCAAGACTCTTTTGCACACTTCGAGAAGCACACAAGAGGCATAGGATCGAAGCTACTCGGGAAGATGGGCTTCAGAGGGAAATGCTTTGGTATTTCTGAGCAAGGCATCACCAATCTGATCGAGGTGAAGAAGTGACCACGATACCAAGGATTGGGATTCAGAGGACGAGATGGACAATCCTCTAGAGCTCAGAACTTCTGCAACCACTGTGGCAACAGTGGACATTGGGAGGCAAAGTGTTGGAAGCTGTATCCAGAGCTTCATCGTCAATCGAGGTCTACTGAGAGACCCAACCACCAAAAAGTTGAGGAGATGAAAGTGGAGCTAGCAGTAGCTACCACTTCTGAGGCAGTCCCTGGAGAAATTCAACCACAACCTGAGCAACCTGTGAAAGAGAGTTCCTTTGAACAACTTCGTAGGAGCTGGGAACAACGCTCAACAAACTAGTATATCAATTTGTGTGTTTATTACATCTTTTGTAGTGTGATGAGTATGTTGATAAGCTAGTATTGTTTTGTGAGTATTAAAACTCTGAATCAATTTTTTTGTAACAATTTTTATGAAGTTGTAATTCTCTAGAGATTGAGATTTTGTAAGGCTCTTGAAGCCACATCTCTTGTAATCTAGAAAGGAGAATACTATGTAACTTCTCATTGCAGGGTTTTTAAGGACTTGTACTTGTAGTTTTCAAGTGCAAAGCTTCAATTGAAGAGCACTTCCCAGCTTAAGAGTTGTTGAGAATGGTCAATAGTGACCTTGCATGTTCTCAGTTTGAAGACTCAGTTGAGGCCATTTTGAGGATACGTCTGAACTCAGTTGAAGTTCTTGAAGGATGTTATCGGTGACCTCATTGCTTCAGATGAACGTGACCCGAGTCGTATGGTGGAGCCTTGAATCAACTATTTTGAAGTACAAAGGTGAAGGAATATTTTAGGCTGAGGCACAGATACCATGCTCGAGCAGTTGGAGGAGCAACAAAAGCATGCCAGAAAGAATGGCGAGAGATGCAGAATGTGAATCACCCCGTGAGAAGCACTGAGAGATAGTTTTACCATAATCAGTTTTTCTTCTTGCTTTGGGTATGTTAAGTTCCATTTTAAACTGCATTGTGATGAGTTGTGGATTCCATGTTGCCAAAATGTAAGACCCCTGTAGAGGGAAGATGTGGCGATAAGGACAACTCTTGTTGATAGTACATTGCTGAAGTGTAAGACCTCAATAGGAAGATGTGGCAGTGTCTATGTTCTAGTGATTCAGATCGTGGCGAGTGGCAAGATGCAGAATGGAAGATGTTTTTGAAGGAACTATAAACTTTTGGAGGAACAAAAGTTCTTCAGTGGGGAGACTTGATCCAGGGGAATCTCCTGAATCTAAAAATTGAAGTGTTCCCATTTCTCCTAGAAGTAATGCCATAGCGTAGAGCTCAAAACCCTGAATTCGGCGCAACTTGAATGGGCCAAAAAGGAGTCCATTTGCTCGAGTTATGCACAGTCAAAGTTGGGTCAACCCTTGGACCAAGGGGCCATCAGAAGGTGAAAACTTGATGGACTCAGAATTGGTCAGAAGAGATGTCACTTTGAAGGGCTCGACGACACGAACCCAACGATGTTCATTTTGTCGAAATTCGAGTCTGTATGTGTGAGATATCGCTGGTCAAACTTTAGTTAAAGGTCGATCAACTCAGCTACCAGGGACAAGAAAAAGGATGGAATTTTTACATCACAAAAACTGATTGAAGTTAGTTTCATCGCGAAGGTCTCATCATCACGATTCCAACGATGTTTGTTTCGCGCAAATCAGAGCTCGTATGTGTGAGATATGGCCAGTCAAAGCTTGCGGTTGACCAAGGGTACCAGTGGTATGGTTGCTGATGTCAGGATGACGTCATCATGCTAACTTGGCAGATGAGTTGTTGTACGGATATGAAGTGGACCAACCACCGCTTTACATGTGGCAGTTCATACCGATGACATGGCAAGTGACGCCAGCGAGTCAAGAGTTGGCATGATGACGTAGCTGGTGATGTGGATGCTGACTAAGATTCTCTGACGAATGGCTTCCTGACATGTGGCATCCACTGAGTGTGATATGTGGCACCTAGGTTCCTCCCTCCTCCACGCGATTAGTCATTGCTCGTTGCTTTATGTAACAAAAAGGTTGGAGGGACTCGAACCAAGCACCTCCACGATTTAAGCCACCGACCGGGCCGTTGCACCATGCGTAGTGTCTTCACCATCTATGGAGTGGATGTTGGTTTTGTTGATTGAAAGTTTGGAAATGGTGAGAATAAAACAAACGGGGTCAGTGGGGATTGAACCCTCAACTACCCGCCGACCAAAACCCTTTCTTGCCATCGCGCCACGCAAGGTAGTTTAGCATGAATGCGGGATGGGTTTTTAATAACCCTTAGTAAAGCCCGAGTTCTAAACTAATTAACCATTGATGGTTATTAGTTAGGATTCAAATTAAAATACAAACAAAACCCCTAACAAACCTCAATAGCCCAAAAAATGAATATGTTAAGGGCTTAAAAACAATTTTATTGTTTTTATTAAGGGGGGTTATTGTTTTTATTATGTAAATGGGGAAATTGGTTTTTATTTTTCCATTTAAGGGGAAAATTCCAAAATTGTTGGTTTTAACCAAATAGGCCCAAGTTCAAGTATAAAAGGGAGACTAGGAGAATCTTCCTCAATCATCGAACTCAACTCATCTCATCCATTAGTTGATCGTTCTCCATTGTATCCTTTTCTCTTGGCCTTTGAGAGCCTTTGTGAGAGAATTTTTAGAGGGAATTAGGAGAGTAGTTGAGTTGTGATGGAGTGATGTTCTAATCTTGTAGTAGATCCTTTAGGCAGAGTCAGTTTCCTTACTCTTTGTTAATCATCCCTAGCCTTGAGAGCTTTTGAGAGGGGTGTGAGTGAGAGACTTTTTGTATGACTTTGTGGAAAGGCTACAAGATATTGTAAAGCAGTGTTGCAAGAGGCTCCAGTGGAGATTGTACTACCATTTTTGAACATTTCAATAGATTGGTCACTTGATTGAGCTCGACCCGGAGATGTAGTCACGTTTGTGGCGAACTCCGTAATCAAATTGGTGTCTTCTTATCTCTCTCTTGGTTCTACGTTTTGAATTCTCTCTGATTAATGTTCCTGCTACTTCATTGTTGATGTCTTTATTCCTTTGTTCATAATCACTTAGCAATGTTTGTCATAGATCCCTTCTGCTTTACGGATCAATGAACCAACACTAGCTGAACTTCGCTTACCTGTATCCACTATCGTGTCATAGATAATTTCACTTTTGACATAATTGATGTCTATAGTAGTAGCGATGATGAGGAAGATACATAACTGACATACCAATGCTTTTTGAGAACTCCTCACTCCTTATGATTAGCACCTTATCCTATGAGTCTGAAAATAAAAACCATGAAATCTGTCTAGTCTACCCACAACTCATCGATTATGACCAATGAGGACCACCAATTCTAGACACATTTGAAAATGATGAGGTGCTCTCATAATTCATGGGATTGCGGGATAATATTCCATGTGATGATCATAAAGTAGAAATTATCATTGAGCTAGATACATAGGCATACTATGGGGAAACGATTGAATCCCTCAGTCGCAAAAGCGAAAGATTGACAATAATCTCTAGGTCCTTAAGTGAAAACCACATTGTGGCACTCTCCAACCCAAAAATAGTAAAAAGAAAGGACACATCCAATGGTAAAAACCTCTCTGAGGCACTCGAGGATAGGGGATTCAATCTTCCTCTCAGAGATCTTCATCAGGAAACATCAACGGTCCTAGCAGAAAAATGCAATCCAGTTAATCTAGGAACAAAGGAGACATCGCACATCATATTCTGTGTAGTTTTATTACTATCAGAGGAACAAGAGCTCATAGCAACCTTCTTGAGATAAAGACAAGTTAATTTTGCATGGAGCTATGCAGACATGCCTGGGCTTGATCCAAATATTGTGGCCCATCATCTAACAGTATATCTTGAAGCAAAGCCTGTTTAAAAAAATTTGAGAAAAATGCACCCTCAGATCGCCCTACTAGTCAAAATGGAATTGAAGAAGCTACTGGACGTAGGATTCATTCGACCAATCGACTATCTAGAATGGGTGTCAAACTTGGTTCATGTCTCAAAACTCGATGGGAGCATCTGAATCTGCATAGATTTTAGGGACTTAAACAAAGCATGTCCAAAAGACAATTTCTCGTTGCCCAACATTGACATGATTGTGGACATGACGGCGGGACACAAAATGCTTTCCTTGATGGACGGTTTCTCGGGATATAACCAGATAATGATTGCTAAAGAAGACCAACACAAAACGGCCTTCACTTGTCCATGGGGGACTTACTGCTGGAATATGATGCCATTTGGCTTGAAGAATGCAGGAGCCACATACCAAAGGGCCATGACATTAATCTTCCATGACATGATCCATAAAACTGTCAAAGATTATGTCGATGACATACTAGCGAAATCTAGAAAGAGGAAGGATCACATAGCAACCTTAAATACCATTTTTGACAGGCTGGAGGAATACACGGTCCATTTAAATCCAAAGAAGTGCATCTTTGGTGTACAATCAAGGAAGCGACTAGGATACATAGTATCAATGAGAGGCATCGAGATAGATCCAACAAAGGTAAAAGCAATCCTTGAGATGCAGGCACCCAAAATATTGAAATAATTGAGAGGCCTCCAAAGCAGGCTTCAATCCATCCAAAGATTCATAGCACAACTGGTGGATAAAAAAATCCCTTATTCTCACCTACTTCACAAGGGAGTAGCGTACAAGTGGGATGACAAGTGTGAGGAAGCCTTCAATAAGATCAAAGAATATCTACTCACACCACCGGTCCTCATGCCACCGATCCCAAGAAATCCATTGATCCTATATGTGTCAACAACAACAACAACCCTTGGAGCTCTCCTAGCTCAACACGATGAAAACGGGACAGAAAGGGCCATCTATTATATCAGCAGAACAATGGTTGGGCATGAATTAAACTACTTGTTCATTGAAAAAGCATGTCTATCAGTAGTTTTTACTTCACAAAAATTTAGACATTACATGCTGGCACATAAAATAAAACTCATCGCCAAAATTGATCCCCTCAAGTACTTATTGTCAAAAGCAATGCTCACCAGAAGAATGGCCAAATGGGTCATGATACTATCAGAGTATGACATTGAATATGTGGAGTGGAAAGTAATCAAAGGCCAATTCATAGCAGATTAGCTTGCAGACACGCCAATCTACTCAAAGAATCCACTTATATCAGAGTTTCCAGATGAATCCATCTTCAACCTTAGCATAGCCGATCACTGGAAACTCTACTTTGATGGCTCATACACAACATGGATCAGGAGACAGTGTTTTCTTCATCACCCCATAAGGGGATTGTATTCCCAGATCCTATAAACTGGCATTCCCCTACACTAACAATATTGCAGAATATGAGGCTTTAACCATAGGTCTCAGAATAGTAGTGCAATGGCACATCATGGCCCTCAAAGTATATGGAGACTCCCAACTGATAATAAATCAAGTGAACAACGAATACCAAACAAAGGATGATAAGCTGACTTCATACAAAAATCTGGTGGAGACTCTCAAGGAATCCTTCATCAAGATCACATTTGAGCAGATACCTAGAGCAAATAATAGAGTAGCAGATGCCATTGCAAAGTTCGGATCCTTACTAGAAATCCCTCGCAACGTCCTAAAACATGAATTCTTGGTAGAGCAGCTTCTCGTACCCGAATTCAAGGTACTAGAGTTAGAATTTGTGTGCAAAATCGATGGTCCCAGTGATCCTTGGTACCATGACATCTATACCTACTTACGAATAGGTGTCCTACCTGCTGACTTACTGTTACCCATTTTTCACTCTTAGGTTCAAAAGGGTGGAGTTTATTTTAAATTGAAAGGAATAGGGTGTAGTTTTATCAACCTTCTTCATTACATTCAAATATATAAATGGAAAAATCTGAAAAAATCTGGAAAAAGATTACAGTTATAGATCTTTACATTCATGCACATGCATGTAATAGAGAAAGATTTGAAACTTTTTAGAAAAGTTATCTTTATTGAATGAATAGATGTTCATTATCTCATACAAGCCATGAGATTAACTTGCTTATTCAGAACATAAATATGAACAATACATGCAAGAATAAGTGAAGAAAAGAAATGAATATGTATGTAAGGAGGGTAACCAGCCATTGCCTGGAATGACTGGTTTTTATGCATCTTTTGCCTTACTGCTATCTTGAGCTTCATTCGTCTCTTCTAGCTTTTTCTGCTCCTAATCCTGCATATGACATTAGTGATGGTGTTAGAGTATACTCTAAGTAATGACTGATGACGGACATTACATGCACATTCACCCTATTCATGCATACATTGAACATAAGATGTGCATTTTTTCTAACTTGTTTTTTTCATGCGCAACAACAGGTGCAATTATTTATCTGATTAAATATGAGTGGAGATAAATGTGGCTCCCACAAGGGTTGAACCCAACTCGTATCAGTAGAGATTATGGTATTCACAAACATCAAGAGTCTCGCATAATTTTTTAGCAATGTCTACAGGCATTTGGTAATGAAAAGCAACCATCTATGATTATGCATAAGTGTTCCTCAGTGTTGCTCAAAGAAGACAATATATCTACATGATAAATGAACTTGAGATAGTAAATACATGGCAAGCATGCACCAGAAGTGGAATCATTTTCATAGCTATGCAAAGGGTAATGTATAAGGTCAGTCCAGGGATTAATGGTAGCAATATGATCTTCTACAATGCATAATAATTTATAGAGGAAACACAAATACTATTTTCATGATCAACATTGAATAGAAGATAAAAGTCTGAGATAATGAAGATCTGGAGTTTCAAGAAGGTTAGCAATGAGTACATTACAATATCCATTAGCAGGCACCAATATAAAAAAAAGGTTTTGAAGTGATAAAGTGTAACAAAAAAATCCAGAAAGTGAGCTCACGGCCTATGGTATTCTTAAAGAATTAAACAAAATATATAAAGATTTTATACAGGTTTTATCCATGCTATGCAAAGGCAATGAATCATTTTACAAATCATATCCTGTATGTAATGATTTTATAACAGAATGAAGAGCACAAAATGGGAAAGAAATACCCAAATGGCCGAACACAACATTTCATAAATGAGAAAATGAGAATACCTAGGCCACAACCTGCAAACATGATGCTATGGCTCATGTATTTTTTTGAGTAAAAAGAATAACCCAAAATTCATTAATTCATGGCGGCTGTCAAACCCATCTGGGTTTATCTTTTAGCTTTTTACAAGTGGAAGTCACAAAGCAAACCCTTGAGGGGTTTTCTAACAAGATTAAATGCTACAAAAGAATTAAAGAGAATGCATTGGCTACAACCATGAACACAATCATTGAGATATTAAACTCAACTTCAGAGTAAGCGAGTTTTGATATTTGTTGAGCAACCATTTTAGTTACACAATTGGCATTTGGGTGCAAAAAGCAGAATATGGGTATTACCCAGAAACAAAAAATGATTTCAGAGAAAGCAAATGGCAGTTGTCGTTCTTTTGTTCTTTTTAAGAATGGAAAAGATCTGGTGCGTCTGGCATAGAGTCTTTGAGATTTCATAAAATCACTTTCAAATTATGATTTGGCACGAAATGCAAAAGAAAAAAAAATGCAGACTTTTACAAAGAATGCTGAAAAATACACAGGAAAAGAAAACCCTCATGAGATTAATAAAATTCTATTCTAGAGGCTCAAAATTATTCTAGAGGCTCAAACATTTGAGGTTTCCATTGCGGCAGAGATAAAGAGAGCAAACAATAATAATAAAATGAGTAAGAAATAGTGCAAAAACCCTGCGACCATAAGAGGCTTGTTTAGACAAAGAGTTAACAAAATCTCCATTTTTCTTCAACTAAAAATGCAAAAAATGCTTACCTCCTGTCATTTTCATGGAGAAGTAACTGAAAATCACAAGAAAATGCCTCTTTTCAGCTGTAAGATTCATCATTGAAGTTCCAGGTCTAACCCTCAAACCCTTGGCGGCGCCATCATAGCTCCTTCTTGAAGCTTCAATACAAAATGAATGTCTTCATTCTTTCACCTTTTTAGGGTTTCGCCCTATTTCATTTAAGCATAACTTTTCATTTCTTGACTTTTGTTTAAAAATGTAAAATATATGCACTAGCTCCTTTATGCCTTGTTCAAAAATCTCTTAAGACTTTATAGCTTTTACTTTATATTCCCTAAATGGTCGAATACATAGGGAGTTTTTATTTTTGCATTAATTCACATTGTAAAATACTTAAATAAAATGATGTTTTATAAATCATTTTTACTTAAAGTATTTTTTTTGAAATGCAAAATTATTGGATCATGTGTGATATGGTTAAGTCATAAGAGAGAATAGAGATATGCTTGTTTTTATGGCTTACCTCAAAAGAAGGGAGTTTTTGCAGTTTGCAAACATTAGGAAAGTATCTAGGGGTAGTTGTGAGAAGTTGAGAGACATATGGAGCATTTATAGGATTTTTTGGCTTAGATTGAAACAATTTTAGAGACATTTTATGTTGTGGTTAAGTCTAGCATGACTTTTAAAACATTATGAGCTCTTTTGGAGATAAATTTTGTTGTTAAATCTTAGGATTTTGATGGAATACGAGTTCATGAGGGTTCTAGAACCTATTTTGGTGGAGCTCATGTACTTAGTCTTTGGACTATTCATTTTGTAACTCAGTTCTAATTATGCATTTTGGGAGAGTTAGTGATTTTTAACAATCCTTTCTCAGTTGATGTATGTTTTGTAACTCTTTTGGAATTTGGAATACAAAGATTACCTTGAAGATCAGTGTTAGTTTTTCATACTACCTTCATTCTGCTTTCAGATTATGCAATTTTCTGAACTGTGCTTATTATATTTGCATTTGAGCTTCAAAAGTTGTGAAATTCATCTTTCCTTCTTAAAATATATATGCAAATTAAGCCTTTTTATAAATTATGCATTATTCTCACAAAATTTATGTTGAGTAGATGAAATAACTATCATCAGTTTTCCAGTGTATGTTCATCTTTTTTTATTTCATGATTCCTGTCAATTAGGTGTATCACCATAGGGAATAGTTTCTACCATTTTTGTTTTGCTTTAGTAATCTTCTCCCTTTTCCTTACAAAATCAGTAGTTTAGGTGATACTACCAGCATAGGAAGCCGGCCTTTTTCTAGAGGTTTGATCTTATATAAGTTTTATACTTTTAAGTTCATTCCCATGTTACACTGGATTGTTGAATTTTACATTCAATAGGGTGCAAAATCCTAGTGTTAACACTTACCCTCAAGCTTAAAAAGAACTTTTTGTCAAAAAATCCTCTAGGTTTGTCATCCTAGGAAATACCTTATATTGTAGAAGCATAGAGGGAACCTTATTACGCTACCTCAATACTAACAAAACCTTGATTGCTTTAACTGAGGTGCATAACGACATCTGTGGTTCACACTCGAGTGGAATGACCTTGGCCAAGAAACTGCTGAGAATGGGGTATTATTGGCCCACTATGGAGAAAGAGGCACATGACTACGTTAGAAGGTGTCTACAATGTTAGCAACATGGGGACCTCATCCGTGCTCCAGCTCAAGAGCTCCATCCCATCATTACACCATGGCCCTTTTCACAGTGGGGGCTTGATCTCGTTGGGAAAATCACTCCCACCTCATCCAGTGGCCACAAGTTCATCATAACCACCACTGAGTATTTCACCAAGTGGGTGGAAGCCATACCAATGACCTACATAACTAGGAAGCATATATCAAAGTTCATCCTGAACTACCTCATATGCCACTATGACGTTCCCCAAGTTATTATCTCTGATAATGGGACACCCTTCAAAAATTAGGATGTTCGTGACCTTTGCGACAAATTCAAAATCGAACATCGCTTCTCCACCCCATAATATCCCCAAGGAAATGGACAAGCAGAAGCCACCAATAAAACCATCCTAAAGATTTTGAAAAATATAGTCAATGACGCAGGTCGTGACTGGCATCTGCAGCTGAATCTCGCCCTTTAGGCTTATTGAACTAGCATTCGTACACCCACCGACGCCACCCCATTCTCCCTGGTCTATGGATCAAAAGCTATATTGGCCATTGAGATCAAGCTCTTGTTACTAAGAATATCACTACAAAACCTCATCATAGATGAGGAATACCGAGTATCAAGATTGAACGAGTTGGAGCTATTGGATGAGCAACGTATAGAAGCATTGAATCATTTGCAAGTCTATCAAAACAGACTCAAGAGGAGCTATAACAAGAAGATTAGAAGGACTTTCCAAGTTGGAGAGCTGGTGCTAAAGGAGAATCAGAAGAATGTCCCAAACCCAAACAACAAAGAAAAATTTGAACCCGACTAGTTGAGACCATTTGTTATCACAACGAGCTATAAGTCAGGGGCATATCAGTTATCAACACTGAAGGGGTGTTAGGAAAAGGTGTGTTGTACACCTTGGATTATGTATTTAATGTAATTATTCTTAGGGCCACTAAATGTTGCATGTAACATTGGGACATAAGTTAAGTTGTAAAAATGTAATTATTTAATATTGGGGAAAATAATAAATAAAGCACCTAATATTAAATAAGGGGACATGGTTTGTAATCTCATCGTTTTAGTCACATAGTTTTGTGCAATACCACTTAGTGGTTTTGTGGGAGCTTGCTTCTATAAAAGAAACCACAAAGGTAGTTATTGTGAGATGCAATTTTGCTTGATTAGCTCTGGTTAGCATTTGTGAGGGTTTAAAGCATGACACAGGATGTGTGGTTGCATGCTTGTTTGCATGGATTGCTTGGAGAGAGCTTTTTGCTTCAATGGTGTTCATAGAGACTCATAAGATATATTGTAATCTTATTATTGAATAATACATGAGAAATGGATGCTTTTGGAGGCTTGGTTTTTCCCTCTTGAGGGTTTTCCCAAGGTATATCTTGTGTCATATTTTCATTGGGTATGTTGTCTATTCTCTTGCATGTGGATTCTGAATACTTAGATGCATAGATTTCTTTATGGGTTATGTGGAAATTGTCTTTAATTGGCTGCAAGTTTCCAACAAGGGGAACCTCTACAGGAGCCCATGAATAACTCCCATCTCAAAAAGTTTTATGCCTAATCTTGCAAGGTATAGAACCAAAAAATTCAGAAAATGTCCTAAAAAAATGGTTACCTTGGCGAAAACCTGGAAAATATGCATCTTGGTGACAAAAAAAATAAATCAAAAAGCAAAAAATCCAAAAAAGTCAAAAAATGGATCAAAAATAGTAAAGAGAAAGATTGTCTTCTGATGAAAACCACTTCGGTGGCACTTTGGGAAAGTACCTTGGTGAAAACCTGGCAAACAGGCGCCTTATATAAATAAACACTTTCCATCCACCAAGATCTTCACGACTTGTTCTGCATCATCCATCGCATTCCATATCTCCATCCATCACCCATCCGTTCTACATCTGCACCATAGCTTGGTCATGTGTTCGTATCATGATCTCTCTTAGTACTACTCGACCTATTCCCAAGGTTAGTTTGTCCTACCTTTATCGGAGTAGACTATTGCACCACGCTGGGGGCATGTTCTCATCGGATCAGATTCATGTATATTTTTGAAGTCCTTAAATCAGAAAATCCAAAAACATTCACAAAATCAAAAAATCCAAAAACATTAGAAAACCAAAAAAATCCAAACACATCCAAAACAAATCAAAATCCAAAAATAGGTCAAAAAGTCAAAAATAGAGTCGTCTTGTCAAACTACGGGTCTCTGAGCTTTGAACGTAGGCAAGGTTGATCCTTGATCATCCCCCAAGACATTTAGGTCAATCCTCTAGGAGTCCGTCATAATAAACTAGCAATCCACTTGTTCATATCTCATCAAATAATCGAGTCTGTGTCAGTCAAACTACGTGGTCTCTTTGTATATAACGTAGGAAGGCTAATCTTTCAATCAACCCCCGAGGCCCCTAGGATAGGTCTTTAGGTTAGTCTCTTGGTCAAAATATCAAAAAACCCCAAAACATTGGAAAATCAAAAATCAAAACATTTGTAAAACCTAAAAAAAAACCAAAAACAACCTCAAAACATTTTTTAAAACTCTAAAAACATCCAAATATTTGAAAAATCCATCCATCTCATCTCGGTCTCACCCGCAATAAGCATCACTCATAATAAATCAATCGTCATCCTCAACCTTTGGTGAAACAATCTGAAACAAGTCTAGCAGATCGAAAGTGAAACACAAAATGTCAAAGTCTCAAGTCTAGATCAGTACGTAAGCAAGTTGGTCATCTCTTCATGTCAATATCCTATCATCCAATCAACCCCATATAAAAAATCATTTGATATCATCATGTCCTAGGATGCATCCTTCCTACAATGGACATCAACATCAGGCATCATCGTAGTTTAGTCTTGGCTAGCGGTATTGAAGAACATTAGCTTGTTTGTTTACTTCATCTTTGTCTTTTTGATTTATCTTATTTACACTCATTCCAATGACCTCTCGATGATGTCCAAACTATAGACACCTAAATTTGGACACTTAATTTATCCAAATTTATCCACTTTTCATCTAAGCATCCCCTTATCCGCATTAATTAAGTAATATCACTATTATTTAATTAATATCTCTAAAGTTCTTCTAATCCCTAAGGTATCTAGTTAAATAATTATATACCTTCCCCCTTTCATCAAATGAATTAAATAAACTCATATGTCACATCCTCCACCATTTTTATCTAATCTTAATTATTCTCCTAATCTCATCATTAGGGATGTGCACATGCCTAATCCTTGATTAGGATTTGTCACATCCTCCAACTTTTGCAAGTTGGCCTCTAATCTCTCTTAGCCACCTAACCCTCCTCTAATCCTTCATTAACTAGCCTAATCAACCTTTCAAAGAATTTTTAATTCCTTTTATCCTTCCAAGGAATATTAAATTCATTTTTTCTCTTCCCCATGTGATCTTTGACTTGTCACATCAAGTCACATGTGAACTCTCCATAATCTCCCCACTTGCCTCTAATATGTCATTAATTGGTCTAATCAAGTACTTGCACAACCTTAATCACTTAATTAGGTCTCCATGTCATTTATGAAATGTGTCCTAAGTCAACGTCATTAAAGACTTTCTCCTTTTGAAGAAGGCACTCCATTCCCCATGTGAATTTTTAATTCACATTTAATCCCCCAATGCATTTAAAAGAATTTTAAATTCCTTCTCTCATCCCCATAAGAATATTTGAGGAATTTTTAATTCCTTACATGTCCTCTCACCCACATGGGGACAAGGACCTCCTTTATGAGGAGATCTTGTCCCAATCCCAAGGTACTATGTAGTACCTCCATGTCATGTACCCTATTTCCACCTCACGTACACATCATCTCTTACAAGCCACTTTATATGCCACATGTCAAGATGTGAGGGCTTGTGAGTTCTCAACCCACCTTATCCCTACATCTTGATATTGGTGGCTCAATTTCAATTATCCATTTTCCTAGAGAATACAAAATTCTCTATAAATACCCCCTCTTTTCTCTCATTTTCAGAAAGATCATTCATGCTAGCCAAACTCTTGCAAAAAAATTTCTTGAGCCATACTTAGCCAAATTTTCATACTTGCATCCATTTTGACTTATCTTTCTATCCTCATCTCATCTCATAGCTTGCATCTCTTTCCATCTAAGGAGCATACAAATATCAAAGATCGAAGGGCCAACCAATGGACAACTCAACAAGGTGAAATCTTTCATTTTGCTTGGTTAAGTTAATCATTAGGCTAATTTTGAGGTGTAGAGTGTTTTTAGTTGTTATTTGCACTCTTTTTGTTTGCTATTCATTTCCTAGCAAGTATTTTCTCCCTATCACACAAACAAACGGATTTAGAGAGATAGGAATGGGGCATTGATCATTATCTTTTTGGATGTTGTGCATGTTGGACTTTCTTGTAATATAACTTGGTGAATACTTGCTTTATTAGGTATGTATGGAGGGTGTTTTAGATATCTTGTTGACCACATAGGAAGGCTTGCCTTTTTATGTTTTGGTCCGAGATGTATGAAATACCTAAATTGCATCCTACTAAAGTTTCTATATGTCAGGTGTGAACAAGGATACTCATATCTGATTGTCGAGTCAAAGTCCATTGCACTAAATACAATGCCATGTTGGTTCTTAATACCTTGATGCATCGTATTTATGTGTGTTATCAAACATAAGGTAATTGGCCCTTTGAAAATCCTAACTCCTTGGCAAGCAAATTATCATCATCATCGCATGTCTTGTTGGAATCTCTTATTTCTTCCATTTCTTCTTGCTTTTCATGCTAACAAGGTACTATGACAGTCAATCATCATTTATCACTAAGAATGCATTCATCTTGCATCCACAAATCGTCAGCACAATGCATATCATATAGAAAACATTGATCATCTCATAAGCATATAATATAGATTTGTTATTCTAAGCATCTCATAATCATAACATTACATGCACATTGCATAGAAAAACCTCTTACATAATCACATGAAACATAAATAATCCATCACATCATCCATTGCATAATCATATAACCACCATCACATCACATAAATAGGTCATTATAAGCATAAAGTATAAGCATTTGCATAATCATCCATCCATTGCATAAATCGTACAAGAAATACATCATCATAAACATGCATATGATCCATCATCCATCTGTCATCCATCCATAGAACATCTCATAAAAACATCCATTATATACATGATCGTCACAAATGCATATCATATGGCATTATACATTAGGGGCATAATATAGATCTGTTAGTCACATAATCATCGCATAACACATACCTCATCAAAAAGATATCAAAAAAGAAATGCATCCATACATAGTATATCCATCACATACATCGTAATACCATAATATCATTGCATCACATATAGAAATAAGAACATCCATAATGCATAAGGTAAAGTTAGAACACGCCATATCGCATCAAAATCATCACCTCATATATCATCAATATACTGCCATAGTACAAAATAATAATCAGATCACTGTACATGTGTATGTCAATAAGTAAAAAGGCTCATGGGGCTATCAAAAATGAGCCAAGGCACAAAAGAATAATATCTTGATCAAAGGCAGCCTAACCCTCCTGGCTGTTGCCCTCACCACTACCTTTGTCACCACGGCCCTCTGCAGGTCTGTGACTGGTCCTCTGTGAAAAGTTTGGAGCCCGGGCTGCTCTCGGTACAGCCTAATGATAATGCATCCGATAATAATCTACCTCCCGGATAGCCTCCCTGTACGAACAAAGTAACACTGTGCTACGAGAGGACGAGGCAACCATGCTCTCTAATTGTTGTCTGTGGCCCATCTCTATAGCTGCCTATAGCTCTACGACCTGCCTTTGCAAAATGGCCTGATCTCTCTCAGCCCTGGCCTAATCCCTCTCTACCGTCAAACCTGAATTGGGGCTTGCAACTGTAAAATTTGTCCATCCCGGGGATCCAACTGTCCTACTGGCTGTACTAGTGGGGGATGCACATGAGGTTGATCCTCACCCCCATCTCGTGGCAGTGTGGAAAACCGATCCTGATGCCTGTCCTGCCCACGATCCTAGTCCTGCATAATGACATCTGCATGGGGCTGATGAGCAAGATCCTTGATTGGTTGATCATGTGCTAGATGACCTACTGGGGCACCACCCTCTCCCCGCCCTCATCCTGCCCCTTTTCCCCTCCCTCTCTGTCTAGTGGATGGTGTGCTTGGGACTATAAGTCTCAGCATTGGTCTGAACCAATCACGATAGGCCTGTGTGGTCCCTGGATTGACAACTCCCTGATCATATGCCCATGGCTGGGCCACTAGCTTCCTAAAACTGTCCACTGCCTTGGAGACAGGAATGTACCACCCCCATGCACTCTTGGACACTATCGTGGAAAAGATGGCCACATAGCCATCATCTGGTCTATCTTGTGCCTCATCGAACTGGCCCTGGACCCTACCTGATAGGTACATCTCTAACATAGTGTGCTCTCGCCCCTGCATCAAGCGATCCTAACGGGAAAAGAACAACTGTTGTACATCATCAATCCATCCAGGCTGACCAAGGTAGGGGCGCCATGTGAAAACCTGCATATCATCGAGAACCCTCCTCTAGTGAGGAAACCTAGGCTCCCCTGTGTGTGTGAAGAAAACACCACCTCTGTAATGCCAAAATGTTGGCTCATCGGGCCCCATCGGCACTAGAACAACTCATGGCCAAAGAATAGAGATATGCTTCCACACCCATACACGAAGAAGCGTGACCCCTGCACCAAGTGCTTTGCCATCCAAGTACACATACTCATGAAGATCCTTATAGAGGGAGGCTAGTAGAACTGAACCCCATGCAAAACATATCGGCTTGTTGCGAACCATCCGCTCCCAACAAAGCCCCCAACTAGGACTGAAATACCAACCTCGCCGATTTAGAGCGACAAGACCTGAAATGATAGAAGAAATCATTAGACAAAAAGGTGACATGAGCAACCGGTGACTCTCTAGCTCTATCCGACCCTCGCAAAACACAATCTCATCCGTGGCCATAACGACATGGCATGCCTCCCATCCGACATCCATATGATATATAACTTGTCGCCCATGTATTAACAACCTAAGGATCTGCCACACGTCCTCCAAGGTCACAGTGGCCTTACCGGTCGAAAGATGGAAGGATGAGGTCTCACTATTCCATCTCTTGTCAAGCACCAACATCATGCCTAGATGGGTCCACACAGGTGGTGCGTAAGCGATATACCACAACCCCATCTCTCATAGCCACTTCTGCTCTCTGTTAGTCAGATCTCGCAACCTGTGCTCATGAGAATAAACCTCTCTTGCCACCTCCTACATCAAGAAAAGTCATTGTGTTAAAATCATCAAGGAAAAATTATCCCGAGCTAATCTCAGTGCTCAAGAAACCGGCCCAGCGTTGTAATCTGTGAAGGTATTGCAATTAGAAATTTAAAAACTGCGATGTTGGCACCTTCAAATTCCCAAACTGCACCGCGGCGGTGCACTTTTCCAAAGCGGTGTAGTTAAGCCCAAAATCCTAATTCTAAAGACCGCTGCGGCACCAGAGTTTGAAATCCAGCGCTGTATTTCACAAATGCGTCAGAGTTTGAAGTTTGTTCCCAAACTCAAAACTCCACCGCGGTGGTCCATCTTGAGATGGTGGTCCAGTTTAAACACTGAGAGGTGTTGTTTGAAAGTTTGAGCGGTGCAGTATAGCACCACGCCTAGAAACCTAAGTTTGAAAGCATGAAATACTCACGTTAAATAAAAATTGAAGCCAAAGTCAAGATGACTTACTAGTGGTCCAATGTTAGGAGGCCGTTGGTATGTCCGTACTCAGTTGGAGATATGCAATGGGAGCTTTCATTGTTCCATATCATCAGGGTGTTAGAGCTCAGATTCGTAAAAATCTCTAAAGGCTAAGTGTGAAAATGAATTGGAAGTGGCCCCCTGAGGCCTATTTAAGCTTGAAAATTAAGGTTTTTTAACCCTGTTTGGTCGTCCTGTGAGGGTCTTGGCCCCCCGATCCCGTTTTTGTCTGTCCAAGGTCTGTCTTGCACCTTTTTTTGCGATTTACCTCCATTTTTTGACCTCTTGGAGCCTTTTTGGACTTGTCGAGCACCTTGTCCTCTTTTTTTCGCGAGATCACCCAAAAATCAAAATTTTTGTCCGATCTCTCGAGGGGGCAATATAATGACATGTTTTCCTTTGCCAGGGCAACATTGGGGTAAATTTTAAAATTGAAAAAATTATGGCTTTTGATAGAGATAGCTTATTCTTTGAATCAACACAACAAGTACATTGCTTCAAAGAGGGGCAAAATGTAGACATGGAAAATATACCGACATACTTGATCCCGACTACTAACACCAGTTCATCCAAAATCATCCCTCGGTCTAACCATTTAATTGAATACCTTTATTTGATTAAATTCATCAATTTTCATCTCTTAATTAAATAAACCATTTTATCTAATTAAGTCATTCTTTCTCGTTAATTAAATCAATTTATCTGATCTGATTAACCCTATGTCCATATTTAATTAAATAATTCATATTATTTGATTAAATCTCTAAAGTCTATCTATTAAATTAAATAAATTAAAACCTTATTTAGTTTAATCTAACTTCATCTCCTTAGTTAAGTAAATCAAAAAATATTTATTTAATTAATCCTAAAATCATATTCTTCTCATATTTGATTTAAATCAATCCATAAATCTAAGTCAAATTTGTCACATCAGCTAATCTCTCATTAAATTAATTAACCTTGATTAATTTAATCTTCTTTCATGTCCCATCCTCTAGCTTTTGCCACTTGCACATGAAAATAGATTTAATTCATTTATTAAATCTCTATTTTCTCTCAACATGGCATAAATAGAGAATATTCCCTCAAATTTGAATTCAAAATCCAAATGGACTTTGTCCTTCCAACAAGACATTAACGTCACCTAATAATTCCTTTTGCCTTGAGCCAAGTGGCATTTGAGACATTCATTTTCCCTCTTTCATGTCATTTCACCATTTTCAAATATCACCTAATTGCATTTATGGGTACATTCATCAAAATGTGCACATCCTTCATCCACTCACATTTGGAAAAGTGGCACCTTGTCATTGGTTGAAGATTAGTCCCACATTGCTTCATTTTGGGCATTCTTCCATCTCAACATTCTATAAATAAGATGCTTCATTCCTCATTCTATCCATCCACAACTTGAGTAAACTTACTATACTCAAATCCATAGCAATCTTCATCCATATCATTGAGTGTATAGCTAGGTTATGCAGATTTTATCTTGGAGCACTCATCAATCTTCATCAAAGTGGATCACTCTTCATCATCAATCAACAAAGCTTGCATAGGAGTTGGGAAAGGGCCAATTTCCACATCAAATTGGCACCAAATCCCCCAAGAGATCAAGAGTTTGCATTGCATTTGAATAGGATTTAATATCTTTTGTTTGTGTTTGTTTATATTCTTCATTTCATTTCCTTTTCATTGCAATTTAAATGGATTCCTTGGGGAATCATGATACTAACTTGCATTGGATCTAATTTAGTGTTTGTCTCTTGTGTTTGTGCAAGTTGGGAATCTTGGTTCACAGTTTTCAATGTTCATGGCTATCCCATATGCCTGATGCAAGGTTTTTGGATCTTTATCTCTCAGCAGATAGCTCATCTTATTATTAAAAGCTCCCAAATAAACAACCAAACATACTGCATCACTTAGTCTCAAAAACTCAGGGATATCCCTTAATATCTTATCAAATATTCTATTAAATGTTGGGACCAACTCATCCTCTTCTTTCTCAATGCTCATAAATTTGTTGAGCAAAGAATTAGCACCAATTCTTTCACCAAATTGCTCGATGAACACTACCTTGAACTCTTCCCAAGAGTAGATAGAGCATGCTTGTAAATCAGAGAACCAATCTATTGAATCTCCTTTTAGAGACTGAAAAAATAACCTCATGATTACATCCTCATGATCTACCTGAAAATCATCCATTAGATTATTGAATTCTTGTAGATGCTTTCTTAATGATTCACACTTTGTACCACTGAACTTTGGTAGATATTCCCTGATTTTAGATGGAATAATATTTGGGTAGCCATTAATCCCAATGAAATTAATAGCTCTATGTTTGTCAGAGTTAAAAATTCTTCTACAACCTGATTGGGGTTGATTACAAACAATAGTTGCACACTGGATTATACCAAGGTATATATATATTGATAATATACCCTCTTATACCCTCACAAGCTTTTCATAACATCATTTTCAATCACAAAAGGTTCCTCCCAGTTCTTTTTCAAGAACAACTTATACCTCACATCATAGTAGATTTTGCAACTTAATAATATAGAAGTATACAAAATTACCCTTCCCTTTGTTAAATCTTATTTTCACTCAATGGGGATTTTTTTATAAAGTTTTTCAAATATGGTTTTCATATACAGGTTATGCTTTTTAAAAACCAAAATATGAAGAATACTTGGATATATTGCAGCTGCTGTAAAATCTTCATGATTGGAAATATTGTAGATCTGAAAATCCTTTTGAATCTTCAATAGGTTCTTTAGATAGAGTTGCCACCTCTCTTAACAGAGGACTGAACTTCAAATGGTATAAAGTTCCTTTGAGTATGAATTTCCTTTTGGGTCTTCTCCCACAACAGAATCACACAAATTATTTGACATCATTGCAACAGAAATACTTCCAGGTCTTAATATTTGAACCAGATGTCCAGATTCATCTAACTTTTGACTCTATGATGTAACAGCCTGCAACTGGAGATTCAAAGCTTTCCCTAGCCGAGACACCATTTTTGTTGGTTATTTTTTAAGACGAAACTTATTCTTACCACAAACCTATGAACTTGCGAAGAACAATTATCAGTAAGGGCAAGGATTGGCCAATACATAAGTAAAGGCTTTTAGGTCTTCACTTCTTCACTTCAGGCTCTTTGAAACCTAGGAGGGTAATCTTAAACAATGTGTTTGTAGATACTAGTGTGTATTTAATATCAAACACAAAATAAACAGATGATTCTCCTTAAATGTTTTAGAGGCACCATACCCTGAAGGATTGGCTAATCTTCAAAATAGTGACTAACTTAAACAAGAAAATATATAATTCATTTGACATTCCCACACACCCAGAGAAAATTCCATAAGTGATTTAATTATATTTTTTAATCAACAGTCGAGTTGGTCACCACAATTGGAGCATGGATAGCTTGCCAGACTAGTACTATATTTTGGGAAACAGAGTCAAACCATAAACCTATATGACTAGATAACAATTTTGTATTAAATAAAATACCCACAACCTTGAAAATACTACATTACAGTACCCCACCAGTCATTTCCGTAATTAACTTCTTACTAGCATCCTCACATAAAATTTATATCAAACCCACTGTTACATTCAAGCATTTATATACATTCATCGAATGGATAAGCAAGAATTAAACAACACATCTATTGGAATCCAATAGAGACGAATAAGATAACTATTGATTATATTATTCATAGTTTGTATAATTTATACATAAGAGAGAAATGTACAAAAATTTAGTACCATTTTTCTATCTGTATTGTTATCAAAACCACATATATATACTAGCTGACCTTTTCCTAACACATATTACTAGAAAAGCTTAGCATCTATTTTCCCTCTGTGTATATCCCTTTTGAAAATGAACTACCTACCGACCTCTTGTGTAACCAGCCTTGAAATCCATTTTATAATGTAAGGGAGCAACAAGCACCAGGCTGAATTACACATACATTTCACATTTCACTTTCATTTCAAAATGAATTTCAATAGAAAGTGAGAATATTCCCTAATCAGTTGCAAAACAATCATTTGTAAGTCAAGGGAGAAAAAAAGCAGAGCTCAAAGAACCATTAACTGAAGCAGCCCCACCATTCTTCAAAAAGTGTCACTGTCATAGCACCAAAAGCATGTAAATTCATCCCAACCTAAGAAACGTCACCATCAACACCAAAGGAATAAATAAATGAAGACCCATATCATAGCACACTAACTAAAGAAAGCAAATTATCACAAAGGACCGAAAACCCCGAGCATCCATTTAGAAAAAGAAACATGATGCTACTTTGCCTTGTCACCAGTAAAGTAGGTGTGCCCACTCGATGTCCTTATTGTTAGTGGAGTAGCCATTACTACCTCATCCTCAGAATTAACCCAATCCTTCATAGCCATGAGATATTGACGGTAACCAAAGTCATTCTCGTCTCCATTGTTAGAGGAAACATTTGAGACTTCAATGGGAGAATGATGACATCCCATGTAAGCTCTGTGATACCTATTTCTTCTTGCAGCTTCCCTTTCTGGCCTCTCAATCTTCTTCTCCTTACCTTTGGATAATTCCTCAGAGACAATTCGACCTCTTAGATGATAGGCACATTTGAGAGCACCTCGTGCTGAATTTTTTGCAGCTCTTGCTTTCTTCTTTGGTGTTACAGGTATTTATGGCATATCTTGTTCACTTTGGGAAGATTTTTCCTGAGACTCAAGAGGATTAAGCCTCTTAGACGTGCAGATTGAGCTGATGTTCACACTCACTTTTCCTATTTCCTTACTTAGCCACTTACCAAATTTTCTCAAAGCAAAGACACCACCCAGTTCAGAAATAACAAGCTCAGAATCACACCTACTTTCATACTCCTAATTCTCACAGTTAGATGGTGAAAATAATCAAGCAAGTGATCCTTATTAAATAGAGCAACTGGTGTGCACTTGCATTAATTCTCCAGGAAAGCTTGTGCGAGAGCATTGGCAATCAAATAACCTGATTTTAAATCTCAACCGTTGATCATACTTTGAAGCCAATCAACGGTTGGATAATCCAGATTATTAATGATGACAAACTTAAACACATGAATTTGATACTTGTCCCTAATTGAGAAACTTGGGTGAGATAAGCATTCACTTAACTTGAATATTAACCATACGCTTAATTTCTTAACCAAACTTGTCGTGCCACATTTACCTGCTTGCCCGTAGGAGTTAATTCACTTGTAATTCATCATAGCAAGATAGCAGGGAATGATCATGATTTATCTTCAGAATATCGGCCCATACCCTACCTTCAATTTCACCTTCCTACGTGTACTAGCTTCTGACAGATTTGACAGCCATAAAAATATTTACCAATTTCACATGCATGCTCAAGAATCACTTCAAATTTAGCACTATTTTTATATTGGAATGGTCTTAGCCAATATCTCCAGCTGCATTTACCTTTACCAGAAAAAAACATTCTGCACGGAACTTGCTCGCATGCCCGTTGGAAAATCTGGCATACAGGAGGAACACTCATAGGATGGCGGGGAGTGGTCCAAACTTGCCCACGTCACCTGTCATTGACCGTTGGTGTCACTTCTTACAAATCAAATCATTGTCTTCAAGATCTGGTGGGTCCCACAAGAATTATAGGTGTCACCTTGCCCACTAACCTGCATGACCATCTTTCTTCACTGTTGTAGATGGACGGGCACATGGGGAACAACTCTGATGGGAACATGTGTCATGTCATCCACCATTGATCTTCTTTCAGACTACGTCCAATGACCCTGCAAAGATACTGGTCCCACCATCTGGCAGTACTCGCTAGGCCGTGTCTTTAAAATAACATGAAATAAATCAAGACAGGCACATAGGGAGTGGTAGAGATGTAACCACATCTTCACTCCTACAACCGTTGATCTTCTTTAAAAGGCGTCAGCGCTCTTCACCAAGGAGACCAAGCCCACTAGCATACGAGACATGTGGCTGAAGCCTGCCAACCCATGTGAATAAAATAAGAGAAAACAATCCAACGTAGGCATATGGGGAATGGCTGGGATTAATTCCCCACGATCAGACGGTCAACATGAAGTTCTATTTCTGCACATGCTGCAAAAGTTAGTCATAAAAAAGGGGCCATCATTAGGAAACATGAACCTGACCCTCAGAGGACGAAAGCTAAGGTTTTAAGTCATTAAAATCAAGCCTCGACCATAAGAAATTAATACCGGGAAGGATTAAGGTGACAAGCAGACCTAAGATTAGGGGGCCAGTAAAATCAGAATATCAAGTCAATGCAACAATATATCAACCAAGGGATTTTTGATTCATAGGCTAAATTTGGGGAGGTTTTATAAATATAAAACCCTAACAAAATGATGAGGATATGACCTGAAATCATAAACGAGGGCCCAAGCCAGACTTTGCACAATTTTTTTAGGGTGGAACCAAGAAATTTTCTGAAGGGTTCCATCACATTTTATTCAGTATTTTGTGTTTTCACATTCTACTTAATTACTTGGACGTCTTGACACCTAGAAAGGATTTGTTTGCATAATATGACATCATTTGATTTGCTTTATCGGTACATAGGTTATTAGTCTCTAATTTTTTTATTTAAATGAGTATCATAGGTTTTTCTGTTCATCCTTCTATGATAAACTTGGATAAGGATAACCATGAGTCTTAGCGAAATGGCATCTTGACACATATCAAGTGGCTTGAAAATTTTCTTTATCTGTATGGACTCATACATACACAAGACACACTAGGGATTTTATCAGTATGGGGTATCATCAGAGATCATATTGTATGGGTCATATGTTCTAGTGTTGATCTTGAAACTATGCATGTTGTATCAGAAATTAAGTGTCCCCACACACTTTGGACATGACTTTGGAGATCCATGGAGACCCTCATATCTCTCCATACCTAGAGGATCATGTTGTAGATTTTCTTGTCCCTCTTGCAGATGCATATTGTATTCCCTTTGATGACAATACTTTAGAGGAGCTTGAGTACATCATAGGTCTTGCATGTTTCGATGGTTCAAAGAATTGTCTTCATGCTCCCACTCTATAGATCGAGAATACATCATCATCTTATTTTGTTCCTGATCGGTTTGACATCGCCACATCTTTGACCCCTATTGGATCACTGTAGCAGGACATCCATATTCTTCTAGACATAGCTACTTGAGATTCATATCTTGCAGACATATCTTCCTTGTTTGTGGAGTCTTATATTGCAGATTTGGAGGATTACTTTGAGGAAATTCATCTCCTCTTTGTTGATAGCCACATCAACGTCGTTATCCCACCATCATCATCACCTTTGCAACTTGTTCTACATCAATCTTCATAGGATCTTGGATCGACATCATCGCTTTCTAACATCTAGACACGTGAGTAGTTTTCAGAGGCACACATCATTTGGATTTAGATTCTAGATTCACCTATCCTTTTGGATTGGATTCTCCAATCACTAGTGGATTTGTTTCTTCCTAAGGGGAGAAATGTTGTTTGCAAGCAGTGGATCATATTCTGTCTTTAGGCATACATCATTGGCACATGAGCTATTTCTTTATGGGGGGATTCATATCCTCTTTTTCTCTCTTGGTTGCATAGCAAATCAGTTGCTTTGGTATTTCTTTTGTGATAGGATAATTGCTTGTAGGTGATTTTTGGGTGCTGTGGAGTTCAATCATCAACTTCAACATTCATTGAACACTACATTCACCAAAGGCACAACCATGACTAATGCAATCATGGGTAGGGAGCCAAATGAATGACAAACTTTCCCTTGCAATAAGACTTCACAATACCACTTCCAAGGGTTCAAAATGATGTCTAATTCACTAAGACAAACTAATTTTGATACATTATTAAGTAAAATAAATTAGGATATAAACTAGAAATCTAGCTAGACAACTTTAACCTTGTGAGTTTAAATATGGATCTAAAACTTGTATATAATTAAGGATTTTTTCATTTGATATATATGAAACCCTAATCTCCACAAAACACTTCACTTTATTGATATTGAATTAGAAAACAAAATATATAGTCTCTTTCCTTACTCTTGTTATTTTTTTGCCAAAACAGAGACACTAGACAAAAAAAAATTGTTGATTTTATTGCACAATGTTTCAAGAAGATTACATCTAATTTCATGGGAGAAAATGGATAAAGCCCCCCTTACAAAATTTATATAAATTAGTCTACGACAACCCATGAGAATGCCAAGGATAAATATAAAACTATGCAAGTTCTACATGAGAAACTAGAAATCTTGGCCAACAAATTGCCACAATCTTCAATCAAAACTCCACCCTTGACCTCCAAAACCTAAATGAAGTCTTTAATTTCTTCTTCCACCTTCAACCTACAAGAAAACCATATAGAAGCCAACCCCAAACTGTTCTACTCTCCTCTTTCATAGTTTCTCCAAGTATGAGACAATGACTAACCATTTCAAGAAAGGTCTAAAGAGTCAAATATAACTCTTTTATAATGTAGTGTCATTTCAAAGGGAATAAAAGGCATTCAAGGTGTAAGGGAGTAACTCAATGTTTGTAGTGTCATCCTCCAAATAAGTTAAAGAATCAAGAAAATAAAGTTACTTCATTAAGACTTCCTAAGAATCAAGAAAATAAAGTTACTTCCTTCATTAAGACTTCCTAAATCAAGAAAATAAAGTTACTTCCTTCATTAAGACTTCCTAAGAATCAAGAAAATAAAGTTACTCCCTTCATGAAGACCTCCCCCCTCCACCCCCTCTACTCCCATAAAGGTAAGCAGGCAAGATTCTCTTTTCAAAATGATTCCTCCATAGATGAGTGATTCATTCAAGGTCATTGACATATAAATGGTGGTCAAACATGTAATTTAAATAAGCAACATACAAGTGACCCATCATTCCAAGTGCCCTTACAAGACATTATGACTCTTCAACTTCCATATGGTGTCATGCATAAGTGAACATGTGTCAAATGGGTCCTCCAATCATTCCAATCAAAGGTAAATATTCACATGAGGGAAAACATATTGAATAATTTGAATTGTAGAGATTGTCTCTCACACCTAGAAACACAATGTTAGAACACATCAAAGTTTAAGCACAAACTTATTTTTGGTGATATTGATTAGTCAAGCCCACAAAATTCATCACTTTAAAGCGTTAAACCTTTACACTTAACAAAACTTGATCTTTAAATAATTGTTTTAAAACATTCAACTTTACTAATATATTTTACAAATATTACATCAATTCAAAATTTAAAATTAGAGTGAACTCCTTGGATTTCTCTTTTTAAAGATAATTTATGCCTAAGATGATCCCATCCATGTTAAATGAAGTTGGTGCCTCTTGTATCCTTTTCTAGAGCCATCCATGAAAAATATCATCGATTTTAATGGACAACAAAGTGATAACTACCTAAGATCTCAACATATAATTTGTATAGCGTTTTTAAATCATTGTATGACAAATTCTAAGGGCAGCGACCATGGCTTTAGAGAAGGTATAATAGATTTTTGTTCTCATGTTTACTTCCAATCGGCCAAATGTCGAACTCCATAAAACCGAAAGTTCCAGCGCAGGTTTACTTGCTGAGAGATAAAAACCCTCGAGAATAGTTTTGTTAAACAGCCGTAGTAGCTTAAAATCTCGCCCTGAGGACAAACCCACGATTTTATTTGCACCTGCTCAGAAGATCTGTATCAAAGAATGATAAATGAAGTCTTCAAATCAGCCTGCAGATGGCAGAGGCGTTTGAATTCAAGCGTGGCATCAGGCAAAATTCAAATCATGGCTACCGAGGTTTTCCCTGGCAATAGAACCGTGTCGGCTGATTCACCCACACAAATGAACATCAGATGGCGTTTATACCACGTTTCAGAAATACCAAGAGTATGATGGTGTTTTACTGTGGTAGAATGAGTACTAACACATATTCCACTTCCCATCTCAATATTAAAACACTCTGTAGAGAGGGTTGCTTGAACGATGCAATACAAATTGCGTACCGCACGAAACCTTCGTGTAGACTCTTCCACATATCTTCCACTTTTGCAGAGTTGCATTGCTAACAAAAAGCTTTCAGAGGGTAAGCTAATCCACTCCTACATCATTAACAGGGAATTTAAATTTCCCACAAACACTCTTTTACAAAATGCACTTATCAACATGTATGATAAATGTGGAAGCTTGGTCGATGCTCGAAGAGTTTTCGACCATATGTCAGAACGAGACATGTTCTCATGGAATACCATAATTGCAGCTTGCCAAAGGCGGGGGTTTCCTCAAGATGCATGGATTCTGTTTGGCCAAATGCAAAGAACCGGTGCAGAACCAAATCAGTTCACTTATGCTACCATCCTTCCAGTGTGTGCCAAAATGAGAACTTTGGAACAGGGTGCAGAGATACATCAAAAGTTAATCAAAAATGGATTTTTGTCAGATGTTGTGGTTGCAAATGCCTTACTAGACATGCTTGCAAAATGTGGAAACATACAGAAGGCATGCGAGGTGTTTGACAAATTGCTTGACCGCGATGTTGTTTCATGGAATTCAATCATCGCTGGATATGCACGAAATGGGCTTGTTGAAAATGCCTTGGATATGTTCAGGGAAATGCAATTGGCTGGTGTAAATCCAAACTCATCTACATTCGCCACCATCCTACCAGCTTGTGTCAAAATAGGAGCTTTAGAACAGGGTTTGGAGATCCACAGAAGGATAATTGAAGGCGAGTTTTTGTTAGATATTATGGTTGCTAATACCCTGATATCCCTGTATGCAAAGTGTGGAGTGCTACAGAAGGCATACCAATTGTTTCGCAAATTACCCCAACTTCAACGAGATGTTGTCTCATGGAATTCAATCATTTCGGGATATGCACAAAATGGGCGACTTGAAAAAGCTTTGGAGACGTTTAAGGAAATGCAGTTTTTAGGTGTAAGGCCAAACTCAACAACCTTTGCTAGCATTCTCCCAGCATGTTTCAAAATGGGAGCTTTGGAACAGGGTATGGAGGTCCATCAAAAAATAATAGAAAGTGGATTTTGCTCCAATGTTGTTGTGAATACCATGATAACCATGTATGCAAAATGTGGAAGTATGGAGCAGGCACACAAGTTGTTTGACAAGATGCCACAGCCAGATTCTATCTCTTGGACTGCAACCATTGGTGGATATGTACAAAATGGGTTTGTTGAAAAAGGCATGGAGATTTTTAAGCAAATGCAATTGGCAGGTGTGAAGATGAACGCATCAACCTTTGCCAGCATTCTCCCAGCATGTGCCAAAATGGAAGCATTGCAAGAGGGTATGAAGTTACATAAGAAGATAATCAAAGGTGGATTTTTATCATATGTGGTAGTTGTGACTGCGCTGATAGATATGTATGCAAAGTGTGGAAGGGTTCAAAATGCGCACAAATTGTTTGACAAAATGTGTCAACGAAATGTGGTTTCATGGAATTCAATGATAGCAGGATATGCACAAAATAGTCTTGCTGGAAAATCATTGAAGCTATTTAACCAAATGCAAGTGGAAGGTGTAAAGCCAAGCTCATCAACCTTTGTTAGCATACTTTCAGCCTGTGCCAAACTTGGAGCTCTGGAACAGGGTAGGGAGATCCACACAAAAATAATTGAATGTGGAATTCTGTCAGATGTTGTAATCATGACTGCAATGATAGACACTTACGCAAAATGTGGAAGCATACAGAAGGCACACAAATTGTTTGACAAAATGCCTCAACAAAATGTGGTTTCATGGACTGCAGTCATTGTTGGATATGTACAAAATGGTTTCCATGGAAAAGCTTTGGAGATTTTTAAGCAAATGCAATTGGCAGGGGTAAATCCAGATTCATCAACTTTAGCTAGCACCCTCCCGGCTTGTGCCAAACTTGGAGCTTTGGAACAGGGTATAGAAATCCATCAAAAAGTAATTGAAAGTGGTTCTTTGTCAGATGTTGTGGTTGTGAATACCCTGATTGACATGTATGCAAAGTGTGGAAGCATGGAGAAGGCACACAAGTTGTTTGACAAAATGCATAATGCAAACTTGGTCTCATGGTCTGCTATGATTGCAGGATATGCAATGCATGGCTATGGCAAAGATGCCATCAAACTTTTTGAACTTATGAAGCACTCTGGAACCAATCCTGACAATATCAGCTTTGTTTGTGTTTTTTTTGCATGCAGCCATGCAGGTCTAGTGGATGAGGCGTGTAAATACTTCAATTGTATGAGTGGTTCTCATCAGATTATTCCTACAATGGATCATTATGTATGCATCGTTGACCTTCTTGGTCGTGCTGGCTATCTTGAGGAAGCCCTAAACTTTATAATCAAGATGCCAATAAAACCTGATGTGCTTGTGTGGATGTGTTTTCTTGGCGCTTGTAAATCACATAAGAATATAGGCTTAGGAGAATTTATGTCAATGCTCCTTTTTGAGCTGGATCCAAAAAATGCTGCATCTCATGTTCTTCTGTCAAACACTTACGCAGAAGCAGGCAGATGGGCTGAGCTTCAAAATGTAAGAAAAATGATGAAAGACAAAGAGATTAAAAAGACACCTGGCTGTAGTTGGATTGAGGTTCATAAAATGGTACATGTTTTTTATGTAGGAGACAGATCACACCCACAAACACAAGAAATCTATGCAAAGTTGGAGAAATTATCCTGTGAGATAAAGGCGGCAGGGTATATTCCTGATACAAGACCTGTGTTAAATGATATTGAGGAGGAGGAGAAGGAAATATTTCTTGGCCACCACAGTGAGAAGTTGGCAATTGCATTTGGGTTGTTAAACATGTCCCCTGGAATGACTATTAGGGTTGTCAAAAACCTTCGAGTTTGTGGTGACTGCCACACTGCAACAAAGTTTATTTCGAAGATTGTTCCAAGCGAAATTGTTGTGAGAGATGCAAACCGGTTCCATCATTTCAAACAGGGGCAATGTTCTTGTGGAGATTATTGGTAATGCTAATTGAAGCAACCCCTAAACACAAGCCTGCATTGTATCAACATCATAGTATCAGACTCTGCAGTGGTAAGAAGATTTGCTTTTGTTTTCTTTCAGTTTCTGAGACTAAGTGTTGTTTCTAGGTATCTGGACAGCTAGACCATAATGTTTACTTGATAGAATTGAACTGTTTTATAATATACCATGGGGGATTCATGACATTGAACTATTTTTCAGGAAAACCCTATGGCTCTTGAATGAAAAGCTAGTGGAGGTAGAAGAATGAAAGCTATAAAAAAAAAGGAATTCTAGCAGGAAGTGTGAGAGAAGGGCCTATAGTCAATCCAGTGCTGCATAGGATGAGAGGAGCATCTATTGATCGTTCTTTACTCTGAAATTTTTCCTTTTGAATGCCCATTTGTCTAATTGTATTTGTTAATTCTTTCATTGTGTGCCTGTCAGGTATGCTATTTGTACCTGATTCTGGGTACCAGTTATATATACTATAGTTGAAAAACTCATATTCGGCAATTACTTGGCTGAATTTAAAAGTTCGTAAAAACATTAAAAAAACCTATGTTGCAAGGTTCCCTTGGAACCCCCGTACTTGTATGGGTTTGGTCCAAGGCTAGGTCTAAGGCCGAGACAACTTTGAAGGATCCATAGGGAACTCAAGGTGCTTGGGGAAAACCTTAGGCAAATCCACAGCCTAGGCACACAAAAAATAAAAAATAAAAAATAAAAACATTTTGATTATTTTAAAAAACAAAAAGTGCCTTTGAAACCTAATTTTGTCCTAAAGTGAAGGCATTTGACTTATTTTGTTTCATTTCACAAATAGAAGGGATCAAAACAATATTTTTTACCTCCAAATTGTCCTTGTTGGTTTTTTAAGGTTGCTACATTTTTCTTTGAAGGTGAGGGCTACAAGAGGGAAAATCCTACATTAACAGGGTATAAAATGTTACATAGCGAAGATTTACCTATCAAGATGAGTGAATCTTGTCTTTTTTTCAAGTTTTGAAGATTTTTTTGAAGTTTTGAATATTTTTTAAAACCTTTTATGGGTAATAAGTGGTTACAATGTTCACTTTAAAAAAATAAAAATTGTTGTGATTTTTTGTTTTGTTTTGTTCATATAGAATGGTTAGTAATTCTAGTTTAGTTGCCCTAATGCAGAGAGGTCATTTAAATTTGGTGTAGTGTTACTTTTTTGGCGACATACAACAATGATTGGATAACTTCCTAGTGGTGGGAGTTATTATTGGCATTGTAATCAATATAGAAATAAGTATAATAGTTTGTACAATCGAGTGAAAGCCCACCCATGTGCTATTTCTAACTTGAGAATACAAATTTGTCAAGGGCCAAATAATAAAAGGTTGTTAAGGTAACAAAAATGGGATATATTAAAGAATAAGAGGATGTTGATATGGTAAGTAATAGAAGAAAAGCAAGAACACATCCTCTTGCCAAAAAAAGATTGTAGAAACATCTTAGTGGCTTATCACAACCTATTGACCCATATCTTTTCATGTTGTTGCCACCATTTCTTCGAGAAGAGAATGTCCCCTTTCTTTCGTGTAAAAGAGGCCCATTGGAAAATGCCTTAAAGAATGAAGCAAGGGAGATTGCAGATAAGAGCATTGTTCGTTGCATTTATGATATTGTGCTTCCTTTTAACCTTGTTAGAACACCACATTGGTGGGATATGGTGATGGCCATTACCAATGCACTTGTTGATTACATTAGTCTTGGGTATAAAAAGGTACACACCACTTTATTGGCTAAAGAGAAAGCTTCCATAGAGGTATCATTAAAAGTAATCAAGGATACATGGCCAAAATGGATATGTCCATTATTTTTTTATGGATGGAAGGCTGCAAAAATAGACCATTAATCAAGGTCATTGTAGTGTCCTTTAAAGGGGTGATATTTTTTAAGGCAGTAGATTTAAGAGAAGCAAATAAAAGATTGAAATTACATTGTCAATATTGTCATACAATCCATGGAAATGGTGGACCTTGAAAATGTTGTCCATAATCATAACGAATAGTGCTAAAAATTGTAGGGTAATTGGTTATAGTGGAAGGTACATATGGCCATATATTTTGAACACCATGTGTTGTCCACTCATTTAACTTGATATTGCAAAAAAATGACACAAAGATTGAGTGGGTCAAAGAAATCTACATCGAGATTGAGGAGATTCAATGTTTGTGACTAATCATTATATGCCTAAAACATCTTCATGACCTTCAATTTCATTATAAGGCAATCTAAAATTTTCTAGCATATTTTTAATTGTTGATATGTGACATGTCATCTACCTTTTAATATTTTAATTTATTTTATTTTTTATACTATGTTAGATTGTCGAAATTTGATTTACATCACACACAATTGTCTTAAGATGACTTGTGAAGGTACAAGATGCATTGAGTGTTATGGTCATCAACACTCTTTGGAGTGTATAAAAAAAATCAAATATAGAGAGCCCAAAAAATCAAAGCATTGATTCTAAATGATGAGTGGTCAATCATATGAAATATGTTTTGAGTTTCATTGAGCCCATCATTAGTATGATTAGATATCTTGATATACATTTCCCATGTTTGGGTGAAATTTATGATGACATAGACTCCATGGTTGAAAAAATAAATACCATGATAGAAGCCAAGAAGCATGACCACACAAAAGCATTCTTCAAAATGGTGTAAGAAAATATTGTTGATCATTGGAACAAGATGATCATGGCATTGCATCTCCTAGCATTTTTTTTTTCAAAATATTATAACTTAAGAGATACTTTATTTGTTGAAAAGAGTTGCACCATATATGAATGGAGAGGTTGATGCTAACTAAAAGATTGCATTAAAAAAGACATTCCTAAATGTAGATATACAAAATGTTTTCTTCAGTGAGTTTGATTACTGCATTATTTTCAAAGAATCATGATGTTTGCGTTCTATGAGACAAGTACAAAAAATGCTCATGAATGGTGGTACATCCATGCCCTAAATTCTATTTACTTGCAACCTCTTGCAATAAAAGTTCTCCCAAGTATACATCTTTTTATTTTTTAACTTTCTTATTTTTTATTTATTGCTATATATTATGAATTTATAATTTATTATTTATGTTTTGTAATTGTAAATGTTGTATGTAAATTCAAAGGTTAGTTGAGTGGAATTAGAGTACATACTTTTTCATCCACTCAATTAAATGTAGTTAATTGGATGCAATTTTTTTGAGGATTTGGTCTTTGTGTGCTCCAACTTGCATCTCTTGTCACATAAGAGCCCTGCTTACAATGAGGAGGCGACAAAGAATTGGGATCTAACTCCCAAGTGTGTCAACATAGATGTTGTAGTTGCATAGTTTGTTGAAGTCTCTATAAATGAGACAATTTCTACACATGACATGACTAGTAGAAGTGGTGTTGCAACTGACTATGGTTCAAATGAAATTGAACCAAATATTGACTTTGATGCTCTTGATGAAGAACAATATGAAGATTATTGATATTCATTGTAATTTTTTTCATGTATTGACATTTGACAAATCACTAAATTATGAATTTATGAGCTTTTGTTGGAAAATTATGAATTTATGAGCTTTTGTTGGAAAATTATGAGGTATTTAAATCTTTTTTAATCAACAATTATAAGTATCATTGTTTTTATATTTTATAAGTTTTTTGTTCAATATATATAAATAAACACACACAAACTTAAACTTGAATCTATATTTGTATCCAAAGAAAAAAATTCATATCGCCATACTTAAACTTCGAATATGTACCCAAACTGAAAACTTTGAAAAAAAATATTTGTAAAACATATTACTAACTTTCTTCATATAAAAAAGTTCAGTGCACATCCTAGACAAATATTCAATCCAAACTAAAACAGTAGGAGGTTGTAAAACTAAATGTAGATAGTAGATATAGAATGCAATCATTGATAATAAAAAAACCAAACCTAAAATCATGCCATAAAATTCAATTTCAGCAGTCTCAAATCATGTCATGGCCATCTATTGAACATTTTCTTCCACAAACTCTTGAAATAAACAATTTTCACATCACTTTGACTTGTCAGAGGTTTCTTCAAACACAACTTAAGAAAATTTTATTTGCAATTGGTGACTTTTTTGAAGAAAACCCATGACAAAGTATTTTGAAAACTTGGGGCCAAGTTTTTATGATGATTACTCATTTAGGATTTCACCTCCAAGTCCTTAAAATACTCACAGGTATTTTCAACTATGATATGTACAAATTTTAAGATTGAAATTATGGAGAGGAGAATTATATATTACATGGTTTTTATAAATCTATAAGAATTGTTAGGTTGGATAACAAGTTCATTTTGAAGTTAAATAATGATTCAATAATTTTATTGAAATGATTACAAAATTGAAATAATTTGTGGAAAGAATCAAGAGCCTCATCAACAAAAGCAATTGATAAAAATATGTTGCTATAGGGGCCTAGATTAAAGCTTACTTGCATTGGTTGAAGGCACAAGAGATAAGTCTTTTAAAGAATTTTTCCAAGCTCTTCATGCTCGCCAAACTAATTAGGGTATCAAACAAAATAAGGATGTTCATTAGTTGCTCAAAGAGCTCACTAATATCCTTCAAGCCTTTTTAAAAATTATGCATAAGCTTTCAAAATGAAAGAGAATTCTCCTAAACATGAGCATGATTTACATGAAAGCCTCAAGGTTCTTCATTTTTGGCTTTCTTCTCAACAAGATTTTTGTGATCTATTGCTCTCTATTATTGATATTGATCTTTGAGAAGTTGTTTTTACCAAGGCCAATGGCAAAGCCCCTGGTTGTGATGGATTCATTGTGAATTTATAAGATCCTTTAGGATTCCTCTAAGGACCTTCATAAGGTGTATCTTGAAGCTTATCATTCCAATTCCTTAAGAAAGATTATTAACAATGATATATATACAAGCATGCATAGTTGTCTAATAGAAAGAGTTTGGTGTTGCTAACTAGATGATTTCATGCATATTATTCATTTTTAAATACTCTAAAAAAAGTCTAATTTTTGGGATTAAATCACTCTATTCCTATTTTATTCTCAACTCATGTCTCATCCTCCAACTCTCCCACTTTCCCTCTAATCCTAGTCCTAACCACTCACCTAATCCACTCCCTAATCATGTGCACACACTTAATCCTTGATTAAGTGGGCTAAGCTACTCCAAATCCCCACACAATCTTCCCCCTCACACTCAATCTTAAATGCTCCCCCTTTTTGGAAAAGACCCTTGTACTTAGGCGCATGTGTCCTCTTTTCAAAATCTTAAAAAAGAATTCCTTTCTTGTCCTCTTTGAGTGATAAGACAATAGTTGTCTTTATGTGGCACCTTACACAAGGTACCACATGGTACCCTTATCCCTCTCAACCCATTTCATTGTGCCACTTGATACAATCTCATGAGTTGAGAGATCACCTCTCATCTCAACCCTTGACCCCATGATCTAATCCTAACCCTTCATCCATTTTCCTCAAAACCTATTTATCAAACACTTAACCATTTTATATGAATCTCACCCATTTTTTGGAGCGTCATTATGTTGTCAAAATTCCATGATCACACATCCAATCTACTAGTCTTGGGAAAATATACACAACGGGAGGCTTGACATAGTTTGGTTTCGTCTGATTCTATGTTGGTTTGATATTTTAATGCCTAATCTTGAGTGTTTGTTTGATTTTATTGCAATTTCATTCACATTTTTTCTAAAAATCATGCACATAATAACACCGTTGATAATAAAAAATTTCAAGGATTGTGTTGTTAACAATAAGAACATCATGACGATTGAGATGATACATCTCAATGATGATAGTTTGGATAAAAGTGGATCAATTTTTATAGCTGTAGAAGAGGGGGATCCGTCACCTTCGGGACTCCAAGTCACAGACGAGTCTTAAATAACGAATTTCCCTAAACAACCTCGGGTTGACTAGACAGGTTTGGAAAGACAAAAGGCTAAGGCTGAAAAGGAAGGGAAACTAGCACACCACTTCCCTTCTACTAAACCAAGTGTTTAAAGAATCAGAAGAGCCAACTACAGAAGTTTCGGTAAGCTACCCAAACAACTCACTATCTGAGGATGATGGTGCAAATCTTGAACTCTTTTGCAACACGCTGACATCTCAAGGATGCGTTGGCATCCTGTATGGATAGAGGTCTAGAAAGCAAACAAGAAACAATGCGAGCCTACTAATTATTTTATTGGTTATGTTTTTCTATTTGACAAAAAAGTATTGAAAATGCAGAAAAGAAAAGTACTTGAAAGGAAACTATTCAAAATGAACTTTTTTAGAAATGACAAAGAGAGGATAGAAAAGAGGTACTGTAATTCCCATGACTTGATTCTTCAATTAGCTCCACTCGAACGTGCCCACACACACAAAAAAAACAAAAATGTTGGGATGTGTTTGGGGTCTTCCTTAGTCAAACCCCTATTTTGGTGTTTCGACTTGCACAAAAAACCAAGATGCCACAAGATATGGAAATCGATAAAGAAAGTAGAAAAGAAGTAGTACCACTAGATAGAAAGCAAAGACAACTGAAATTTTATCCAATAAGCACAAAAAAAATGGCTCTAGTATATGATTGGACCACTAAGATAAGGATGCATGATTCTCAAAGGAACTACAATCACTTTGTAGACTACTTTTTGGCTCCATTGTATCAAATAATTACAAATACTCCAATGCCTGGATTGCCTATGTCATGTAAAAATTGCATTCAACTAGGAAAAGAAATACAATTGGTTGATTGGTACTTAATGGAAGAATATACTATGCTAAGATTTTATGGATTGGGAGTAGAGCCATACAAACTTCCAATACATGTGACAGAAAAGGTTTTTGCATTGGAATATGTAAGGCAGATGCAGAGTACTGGTGAACTACACTTTGCTAGTCAACAGAAGAAGACCTTATTTCCTTATTTACCTTTTTCATGTAGAGGGTTCACATTTGAGAGAAAAGCGTTTAATGTGGCACATGATCTTTTGATTTTTTTTTTTAATTTTGATGATGTTTGTCACTGGCATTATGATCCATGTGACACCATTAAATCAATGATTATGGCCAATAGGAATGTTACAAGTAGAATTCAACATCAAATTAAACCCTTGCTTGAAAACTTGAGAAACAAGGATTCTTGGGATGAGGTCAAAATAGCAATGGAGAAAAGTGTTGTTGAGAAAGGAATTTCTTTTAAAAAATTGTCAGTAGAATTTATGGCATTGCATCGAAAGACAATCAGGAGATACAACAATTTTTATGAAAAAAGTGATAAACCATCTAGTAGAATAAAAATTCCAAATTCTCTAGATAAGGAAGATACAGATAAAAATTGGTCACGATAAAAAATTACTATCTTTTGGTCTATGAGGAAGGAGCTAGTTGAACCAAGAACTATTGCAGACTTTGGAGATAATGAAGAAGATCGTGAGTTTAACAAATTGTGGAATATAGAGCATCCCAATGATCGTGAAGATCAAGAAATTGATGATGAATCTAATGATGATAGGGAAGAAAAAATCTATGTCAGACTTGGTTTAAGTGAGGCCACAAAAGAAGCATATACTTCAAGAGTAGCCATAGCCAAAAAAATGGGTTATGAAGGTGGTGGTTTGGGGTCCCAAGAACAAGGCATTTGTATGGTAATAGATGTAGACCATAGAAAACTTGTTGCTAAGCAAGGCCTTGGAGCTGATAAAGTAGACCAAGGGCATACAAGTACAACTGAAACAATTCATTTTGTTAGAGCTTCAAATCCTAATCCTCAAGGTCAGATACAATCACAACTAAGACATGCCCATGGTGGAGAACCTAGTGCAACTGCCACTACCACTAGTGGCGATGGTATGGGTAGTAGTTCTAGTAGTGGTCAACATGTGCTACAACAACAAATTACGCACAAGAGGACAAAAATACAAGATACCCCACAAACACCAAGTGATCAAGGCATATAAAAGAGGCAAAGGATTTTGACAGGTCCAAGTCCAACAAAAACTACCATTTCCACCACAAAGGAGTTATTTCGAAGCACTCCCAGTCCCACAGTTAGTGTGGTTGCAACAACATTATCAATTGCAAGTACTCCTATTCCTTCGCCATTCAAGCATTCCATTGTTACTATGTCCCCAAGTTTTTATTACATTGAAGAGTTTAAAAAGAAATTAAAATTGTATAAAAAATAAAAGAAGCAATTGATGGAGAGTGTGTCTGCTGTAACTTCAAAGAAGGTACAACAACCATGGTATTACTCACATTTGACACAAATGAAGAAATCATGGAGTACACAATTGTTTTTTCCACAGTTCAAAATAAACTAGACAAATCAAATGGATCAATCTGAATTTCAGGTGAGTAGTTTACAATTGAATTTTTCTGGACTCAACAACACTGAAAAAATTAATGTATCAAAGAAGAACAATGAATTGGTGCACACATCATTGCTAGAGAGAGAGAGAGAGAGAGAGAGAGGTTGCAAACTCAAAAATAAAAGTTACAGGAAGACCTAGAAAATGAGAAAGCAAAGAGGAAAGCAACAAATAACAAGAGCAATGAATTAGAAAAAAGAATAATTTTTTTTCCTCTACATCAACTGTTGGGAATTAAGGTGTCTCAACCTTTGCAATTTCCTAGCATTAAAAGATTAATTTATTAATGCTTATGTTGTAATTTCTTTCTCATATTAATTTGTCATCTAATATGACTTGGCACAGTGAGTTGTCAGCATATTAGGAGGTGACATGGGATGTGACATGGATGTTGTGGTCTCCACATGGAAATGTAGGTGTCTCACTTTGAGAAGATATTCTTTGACATGTGTCAGAATCTTTGAGGGATTCTATGACAAAGTATGACAGATTCTTATGATAGATTCCTATGACGGTCTTATGATGTGTAAGAGATAAATTCTATGACAAGTTGGACAAGTGTTGGAAGGCATATTTGCATGAGGAATCTAGGCACCCAAGTTTGACCTATGATAGGTTGTAAGAGAATGTAAGAGGAATCTTCTATATTTAGTCAGTTATGATAGATTCTCTTATAGTTGTAAGAGTTGTCATTTATGACAAATTTTATGACATTGTAAGGCATTTGCCATACCTATTAGGGGAAAATTTGGGGTGCCCAAGTATGGAGGCATGTAAGGGGGGTTAGGCATCATGTGACAATTGTCACAGGAGTCAAATACGTGTTTGAAAAATGTGTCACATGGATTTGGACGCCCATCTCTTATAGCTTGTTCTAGAAGCTACCTTCATGCTTGCATTCTCTATATATTGGATGTCTTGGAGTGGGTTTTGTATGTTGAATATTGTAGGTATCAAAGTGTTGTCAGATTTCCTCCAGAAGAATAAGATGTAGTCTCCATGTTAAGGTTGCAAGCTTGCAAGTGTATTGTAACTATATTGTTGCAGATTAATACATTGGTTTGATGCTTTGGAGTGTGGGGTTTTTTACCCGAAAGGGTTTTCCCCACGTATATCGTGTTTTCTTCTCTTTTGTCTATATCTCTTCTATTCTTCATATTTCTCATTCTTGAAATGTTAATTTAATGCCATTATGTTATTGAAATTTTATTAGATCTGAAACTACATCAACTTTCCTTTAAGGGTTAATGCATGATAAATTAAACTATGTTTGTTTCCGCTTTAAGGCATAGTAGTATGTGATTGTATCAAGTTGTTGAAATCTAATTTGTTTAAAGAAACATAAGATATTGAAGGTGCATACTAGATCTTGGAAGGCTTTCTGAGTTCGTCATTTCCCTTTCATTTGGTATCAGAGCTTAGTTCTAGATTTGTATGTGCTTGCATGTGTATGTATGTAAGTTGCATGTACTTGCATGTACTTACATGTCACTTGCATGTGCTTGCATGGTGATGCATGTGATGTTTTGGGTTTTGGGTATTTATTTTGTTGTGTTTTCTTAGCATGAAAAGCTTGAAGAAATTTGTTTTGAATGAATTGAATGACTATTAATCCTTGTCTAAGTGGAAGTTTTGCAATTGATCTTGTTTTCTGGAAACACTAGGAATTGTGAAGGATGGAGAAGATAGAGTTTTATGGAGTTGATCATGTGGTTATATTTGATATGTTGTTGATCTAGAGCTCTTGTTTGATAGCTGAATAACCTTGAATGCATGTAAGGCTATGGAGTTGATCATTGGATCATCTGGAAGCTTCTGGAATAGCCTAATTCTCTCTCGGATGCATGTACATGTTGGTGGTGGAGTTGGCCTCAAAATGGGCCTAGAATTTCCTGGACCTCTACTTTCCTAATGGATGTTTGAACTTGCATGGCTTAGATTCATGTTCTTTGGATTTGAGGGTTTTATGGATTTTTTCATTAAAAATCTATGGTTATGCATATTCATGATATTCCATTGTTTTGGTTTAAATATTATGGTTGTTTCAAATTTATGGGTCTTCTAGATATTAAAAGGATATGGATTTACATGTGTGTTACAAAACATGGTGGGTTTGCAGGTTTTACACTGCTAATCAAAACTTGTGATTTTGCAGATCTGTAGATGAACTATTTTTCCATATTATATTTCCCTTGGGGTATTTCTGGATGTAAGATAGTTACAAGTTTTCACATATGCTTCATGCATGTTTTGAGGAGGTTCATAGCTTTCTCGTTGAGGAAATATTGGTATATTTTTTACCATTGGTGATTTGTGGGTTGTGAATTTGGGATAATTTATATTTTATAAGCTTCTGGAAAACCTACTTCCTCTAAAGGTTTTATAGTTTTCTTGTGTTCTAAAAGTTGTGGGTTTTTGTAGATCTGGAGTATTCATTTGTTCAGATGAAATATGTGTGATATATTATTCTAGATGTATAAGTGATTTCAGATTTACACGGAGATGTTTTTATAGGTTTTACATGTTAATAAAAAATATGTGGTTTGTAGATCTGTGGAAAATATTGTGTTCAGAATCTTAGAGTTTTCTAGATGAAAACAATTGTAGATTTGCAAGAATGCTTGATTAGTTCCTTGACTATGGTACTCAGTTGTGGATTTGTTTGGAAAATCAAGTATGTTAGTGATCTAGTGTTTGAGTCTTCAAATCTACATGTTATCTTCTTTGATATCTCAGTTTTGCATGTTACTAATGTGATGATGAGTTTGCAGGCTTCAATGTATGAGATCTATGAGTTATGTAGCTTGTGGATTAGCTACCCATTGGCTACATTGGGATGAATCGAATGTGGACTGTCTATATCCACAAGATTGATTCAGTGTTGATGCATATTTCATTATTGGACTTGTCTATGGTCATTTGTGTATTTGTATTTTGTTTTGAGATGTGAGGATGGATAGTCAGTTTTGGAACTTGTAGCATGTTGTTTATCTTCTTGGCTTGGAGATTCTAGTTCTACTTATTATTTGGTGTTGCTAATATTGCATTTTATTGTGTTAGAGCTATGAAGAATATTCATTAAGGAGATGATTTTCATGATGCTTGGAGAGCTTGATATCATTGTTCAGTGGGAGCTTTAGCAGTGATTGTGGATTCATCACTTGGTGATGGGTGATCTTCTTTAGTGTTGCAGATGTTACTAGGAGGAGCTCTTAGATCTTGTTGCTGCATAAGGGTTCTTTCATATTTGCATGGACATTATTTGGAGATGGTTATTTTTCATGTAAATGGATATGTTGACATCTTGGTTTTTCATGCAAGACTTCTTTAGTTTTTGGTTGAGGTTTCATGATTTGTATTCTAATACGTGATCCTTGTTTTGATAAGATGGCTATGTTATTATGTCACGGTTTACTCTTAATTTTGGATTAGAGTTTTGGCATGATACAAGTGCTTGTTATGTTCTTTGGATAATATGATATTCTTTGAGGAGGTGCGAGATCATGATGTCATGTTTATGTTCCCGATTAATGATTGGAGCTTTGACATTGATCTTGTGTGGTTCTCTTGGTATTGGGCACATTGATCATTTTCTTGATTACTTCATGATGATGCTTTGTTGTATTTGGATTTTGGCATGGATTGATTGCTTACAGGTACTCATGGATACTTGGAGACATAGGTGAGGCTAGAGTTCTCTTTTGGTTAGAGACATTTGTTGAGATGGTTACTCTTGATGGGATTTCAGCAAGAAGTCTGAGGAGCCTACACCTTGGTTGGACGTGAGTTCAACATGGACCTACGAGGAGAGTGTTCTTGGACGAGTCATGTTGACTTGGATATCTTGGAGGATCATTATCATTCCCCACTCTTGGTCCTCTCAGCAGTTTACTTGAGAGGTATTGCCCATTGTTTCTTTCAGGTTATTATGTTATGTTTTGTCTTCTCATGCATATGGATCTTGAGCTATGGATATATGGTTTTGGAGGATGCATTTGAGGAGTGTTGGCATGTTTATCTCCTCATGCATTGTGATTACATTAATTGATGTTGAGTTTAGGAGATGTATTGGGATTATTTCCTTCATTGGGAATGGATTTAGTTTGATCTTCTTTGGTTATGAGAGGCTTACATCCATGTTGGTTACATAATATATATGTTATGTTTGATCTTAGTGATTGAACAGTTGGGTGTTGTTATGGCTTTTCTTTTGGGGTGTTGTGGAGGAGATCATACTTGACACAGTTGGAATTTAGAGGTGTATGTAGAAGGATTTTCTATAGGTATATGATGTGTAGAGTTTCTCTCTTTGGTCTTGGTTATCTTATTGTCTGTTTGGTTTCACGTTACATTGGTTTGAGGTTTGGTTGGAGCTATTGTGATCACTAGCTTGTGATCACATGTTTTCGCTTATGTTCTTGGGTGATGACATGGAGGTTCCTTTATCTCTTTCCTTTGTTGGGTGTGGAGAACTTGGGAGAGCTATGGAGACATGTGGTGAGAGTTGTTCTTACAGGTTTTGCACATCATTGTGAACGATTCCTTGGTACTACATGATGTTGTTTACACTTTCTCTATGGTGCTATTGGTAGACTTGGCATGCCTCGATCATTTTTCAGTTTTTGACATTCCCCATGCATTGGGAGTTCTTGGATGTGTATGTTCTTCATTGAAAAGTTTGACACATGGAGCTTGTGATTGCAGTTTATGGGTTAGATATGTTGTTGGCATAAGTTCTAATAATATTTTGGGTACCTTTGAGGTATGGTAGATTGGATGGATTAACATTTTATGTGGGTGATATTTCTGATCTTGTTGGTTTATTAGTTAGATAAGGGCAACCTAGTTTGGTTGTTGTTCTAGTTGATGGATTATCTTATTCTCTAGAGGATTCTTCATCTTCAAAATTGTGTTATGGTTAGGGGCTTGGAGTTGGTTGAGCTTATGTTTAGCTTGAGAGCACAGTGGAGTTCTGGCAATAACCTGTAGCCTTTGTTATCACTTGGATTTGATGCTTGTGTTCTTTGGATTGGTGCATATACACCTTGGCATGTTCATTTTCTTCCATAGGTGGCATTATTGGAAGATGACATGAGTTTTTCGCTTGATATGGTGGACATCTTGGATGTTTTTGTAGGTATCTTGTTAGTGCATACGAGCATGTTAGAGATTCATGTGGTTTCATGGATGGATGTGATGATGTTGTTTGAACCTTAGCAGTTGATTACCTAATTAGATTGGATCTTGAAAGGTGTTCAACAAGTGGGAGAATATTGAGAATTAAGCTGTGTCAACCTTTGCAATTTCCTAGCATTAAAATATTAACTTATTAATGCTTATGTTCTAATTTCTTGCTCATGTTAATTTGTGAACGGTGAGTTGTCAGCATATTGGGAGGTGACATGGATGTTGTGGTCTCCACATGGAAATGCAGGCGTCCCACTTTCAGAAGATATTCTTTGACATGTGTCAACATCTTTGAGGGATTATGTGACAAAGAATGATAGATTCCTATGATGATCTTATGATGTGTAAGAGCTAGATTCTATGACAAGTGTTGGAAGGCATCTTTTCATGAGGAATCTAGGCGCTAAGTTTGACCTATGATAGGTTGTAAGAGAATGGAAGAGACATCTTCTATATTTAGTCAGCTATGACAGTGTGATCCTAAATGTTTATCCTATTCTAAGTATGCAAAAACAACTATAATGCAATGAGAGAAAAACATAGAGGGGCACCTCAAGATTACCCTAAGGAATTGATAATACAAAGAAAATAAGATAAAATGAAGATTGTAAATTGATATACCTTTCTTTGTTGTTGAAATTCCTTGGTTGGCCCTTGTGAATGCAAACTTTTATGCTCCTTGGATGGCTATAGATATGATTAAATGCAAGATTGACAATGTGATGGGATGCAAATGCAAATGGCTAGATTGACTTGGCTAAATGAGTGAAAATACTTGTGAATTGGGTGCTCAAAATGACAACATGAGGATGCTAAAATGAATAAGTCTTCTAAATGACTTAGAAGAGGGGGTATTTATAGATAAATTTAAATTCTCTAGAGAATTCAATGGTTGAGATTGAGCCACCAAGGTTAAGATGTAGGGCTATGGTGAGTTGAGGACTCACAAGCCCTCACATCTTGACATGTGGAATGTGAGATGGCCTAGGATAAGATGATGTGGAAGTGAGGTGGAAGGGAGGTACATGATGTGGAGGAAGGAAAAGTACCTTGGAAGAATAAATGTGAATTAAAAATTCACATGCTTGAGAGAATCTAGCGGATAAGAGAGGGTCTCCAAAAGGTGGGAGTTTGTCACATGTGACTTGATGTGACAAGTCAAAGATTCTAGAAGATGCATAGGAAAAGGGGATTCTACGAGGAATAAAATGTGAATTAAAAATTCCCATGGGGAAGAGGGGAACCTAGGGTGAATAAATGTGAATTAAAAATTCACATGGGAAAGAGGGTCAATGCTAAGAAAGGTAAATGGAAGGGTTGACTAAAAAGGGATGCTAAATGTGGCTAATGACTTTGATTAAGGTTGTGCAAACACTTGATTAAGAAAATTAATAAAAGATTAGAGGCAAGTGGCAAATGTAGGAGGATGTGACATTAATCCTTGATTAAGAGGATGCACATCCTAATCATGAATTAATTAAATTAATCCAGATTAGAAAGGGATTATGGAGGATGTGACAAAGAGAGAGAAAAATGAATAATTTTAAATTGATTTTATTCCAAAAGGTTAAATAACTAAATTAAATAAATTGATATATTTATTTAATTTAGAGAGGAAAATGTGGTAATAGTATTTAATTATCGAATTAACTACTTTAGGGATGTTAGGTAGACCATGAAATATTAATTAAATGAGTGATTTAATTAATACTGGCCAAGAGGATGAGGTGTATGACTTAAAGGGATGAATAAGGAGACATATTTGACCATATGAAAGTTGTCAAATTTTGATGTCTACATTTTTCCCCTCTTCAAAACACTATTAGGATAATAGGGTTTCGAAGAAAATAAAATGCATATAACTCTATAGAGGAAGCGACCATAAAAAAGAGATGCCCCATCATAGGAGAGGCCATGTGAGCTGCCCAAATGGAGGGAAGTGAAAGGGGATGCCCTAGTCTCATGGGAGAAGGCTCGTGATGGAGGAATGAAGAGGAATGATAGGTTATGCCCCCTCGAAGAGGCAAATGAGGAAGGAAAAGGGGTCTTAGGCGACTTCTCGAAAGTATAGCATGGTATATGTCATTGAAAAGAGCACAAAAAATTGAGAAGATTGGTGTTTGAACGAGGTCGATTGGATGCATAGTTTGCAAATGGCAGCCCCGGAAAGTTAGGGAAGCTTGAGGCGTATCCACCCCGGCTTGGGCGACTTCTCAAAAGTATAATATGGTATATGTCATTGGAAAGAGCACGAAAAATCGAGAAGATTGGCGTTTGAATGGAGACGATCAAATGCACGGTTTGCAAATGGCGGCCCTAGAAAGTTAGGGAAGCCTAGGGCATATCCAACCTGATGCGAGCTAGGGCGTATCCACCTTGACATGGGCTGGGGCGTATCTGCCCTGGAGCGGGCTGGGGCGTATCCGCCTCGGCCCGAACGAATTCTTGAAAGTATAACATGGTGTATGTCATTGGAAAGAGCACGAAAAACTGAGAAGATTGGCATTTGAACAGAGTCGATCATATGCACAATTTGCAAATGGTGGCCCCAAAAAGTTAGGGAAGCCTATGGCATATCCGCCCCGGCATGGGCTAGTGCGAATCCGCCCCAGCGTGGATTGGGGCGTATCCACCTTGCGGGCAAGGGTGCATCTTCCCTACTATAGGGAAGGTCCGCCCTGACAAGGGAAAAACGGGGAGGGGGGAGGAAAAAGAAACTAAGAGAGAAGAAAAAAAAAGATGTCCTAGGGTCGGGAAGAAAGTACTTGCACAACCAAAGTCATAGGGTGAATGCAATGCAATGGTAATGACCATGAAATGCAATCTTAATATGATTTTCCATCTTTGGAGCACTAATTTTTGCTATAGCATAAGACACGATACACCAAGGTATGACGAACCAAGGCAGATTGGTGTCTAATGCATAAAACAAACACAATAGACAAGAAGGCTATCCAAACACCCCAAAGTGACAAAGACTTTGGTCGGGCCAGGCATTGGGATAACCGCAAGCACAAAGGGATGTCCCAGCGTAACACAAGATCACATGGGTCTTGGTGGATACTATGTGGGACAACCCAATAGACAAAAACACTCAAAAATCAAGATACGCCCCTATGTTGACTAGTCAAAGCACACCGTGATATGATGGATCAAGGCGACCATGACAAGTGATGATAGGCAGCTCACATAATAAACAAAATCCAAAAGCATCAAAAGAGTGCAATCAATTTCAAATGTCCTTTGACATAGGATCAAGGGGATGGATGGGATTGATGAGGTTTGTTAGGAAGGATGCATCCTATTGAGATCGATGATAGACACTAAATTGAAAGATTGATGAAGCGGGATATTCAGAACCGATTGGATCTGATGATACAAGTGGATCTTGTTTGTTAAGAACTAGCTAGATAAGGGCATAGCTTGACGACATGACACAAGTGACATGACATAAGATAGGAGACCAACACATCCTAGCGACCTAGGGGCTCGAGGGCCGATCAAAGATTAGCCTTGCCTACGTGAAAGTATAGAGCTCTCGTAGTTCGATAAAAGGCTGATGACTGACCATGGATAAAAGTGGAAAGAGGACAATGAAGACCAATGGTGGATGACAAGGACCAGACGGACAAAAGCAAAGACCGATGATAGACAATAAAGGAGCAGATAGACAAAGCCCTTGGGGTGGATCAAATGATCGACCTTGCCTATGTGAAAGCGCAAGGGTAACGTAGTTCAACCAAGACAAACGATGGATAAAGGATGATGAGATAACCCTAAATAAGGGGATAAAATGATGGGACCGATATGATAAGACATGATTGACCTATTGGATTGGATAGGATGATGGCGATCACACAAAGCTCAGGGATGGGATAGTTATCCAAATCATCAAAATGAATTGGGAGGATGATACGATGGGGAGATGAGTGATGAGAAAGGATAAAAGAAGTGAAAGATGTGCAAAAGCAGTAGGAGTGATGATGATGGCATTAGGTTACATGGGGAGCAGCCTATAGCTAGATACCAATGACAAGGGATTACAAGATGGGATGAGGATAAGAAGATAAGGATGGGGAGATGAAGAGGATTGTTGGGATAGATGGATAGGAAGATAAGGATTTGGATGAGGAGATGGAAAGAATTGCTATGATGGATAGGAAGATGAAGATGGTGAGATGGAAAGGATTGTTTGGATGAATGATGTCTCTAAGGACTTATGTCACAAAGGAAGAAGATTCCCCCACTCTAGATATGTCATATATAATGAGGTATGAGGGATGAAAGATGGAAAGATGGGAAAATAAGGGAGTGATATGGATATGGATATGATGCATGGATAAAGAAGAAAGATTAATGGTAGCATGATGGGTGGACAAGGAAGGTAGACGAATGCGAATGAGGATTAGGATAGTGTGCGGATGAGGGGAATGTATGCCAAGAGGTTTCCAAAGCATGTTTATATCTTTTCCCCTATCGATATCAAGATTACATGGAAGATGGAGGGATTGGGATAAATGGGATATGGCAGATAGGATGTGGATGGTAGGGGGAATGGAGGAGATGGGTGAAGAGGATGTATATTAGGAAGATAGGTGCATAGCTGGAAGCATAGTAGGAAGTATAGTGGATGTAGGGAATGCATATCAAGAAGCATAGCGGATGGAGGGGATGGTTGAAGGGGATGTAGTTGCCCCCAAGTGTGGAAAAAGACAGGTGGGGATTTACACATGATGCCTATTTGCCATCTTTTCATCATGGTACTTATCCAAGGCGCTTGTTTGCCAAGTTTTCACCATTGGATGAATTATTTCTCTTTACTATTTTATTTTTTTTAAATTCAATAGCAAGGAGATGAAAATGGATAAGGATAGAGATGTGGATAAGGGGATTTAGAAGATATGTGATAAGGATATGGATGAAGGACTCAAGCATCAAGTTCCATATGAGGTATTAAGATCCCATGTGTGAAGTGACTATTGGATGTTGGTACAACCTTATTAGGATAAATGGATTATGCAAGAGGATGAATTAGAGGGATTTGATGGGGAAGATATGCGGGATAATGGATGGGATGCTAGAAAGGGTATGGATGGAATGATGGGGTGGATATGTTATGGGGAGATGTCTTCAGGATCAACATTGGCACATGTGGTGGTGGATGTGAAAAGATAGGAAAATTAATGGATTGGGAATGTGGGGATAATGGAGGAAATGGGATAGTGAATTTTGGGACATAAGGACCCAAAACAAATTTAGGAGATGGAGGATGTGTATGATTGGATTTCAGATTAGAAACTTTGGATGTTGTTATGGATGCTTCATTTGAAGGCATGTCATATTTTTTCTTTGGGATCCACATGGTTTTGTTTTTTTGCTTTGGTGGGCCTTTGTGGCCTATGGATTTGATTTGGATTCTGGATTTGATTTTTCTTTTCTTCACCATGTCTATTAGAGGGGACATGGGGAGCTTTAGATTCATGTGGATCTTTAGATTTAGGCATTTTTTCTTTGGCATCCAAAGTGCTTTTAATAGAAATGGGATGGGTGCGAGGAGATGGATGATGTAGAGCAATGGAGGTAGAATTATGAGGATTATGTGTAGATGGAGGGTGTGTAAGTATGTGCCTTTGTTGATCCTAATTAGGGGACATGCGAGTGGGATGTTTATGATGGATGACATGGATAGGTGATGAATGGATGAAAGGATGAATAGGATGAGATGGAGGAGGTGATTTTGGGACATAAGGGCCCAAAACAGACGTAGTGGGTGGAGGGACATAAGGACCCAAGATGGATGGAGTAGATGAAAGATGGGAGATGGTGGATGGAGGGATGTAAGGACCCAAAATGGATGGAGCAGATGAAGGAGGAACATGGATGGTTGTTTTGAGGTGATATGATGGAGGAGGAGGGATGACAACATATGATCTGGTGGAGCGATGGGAAGAGCCTATATTTATTTTGGAAGAGGCTCGTTGAGGACGTATAGAGGTTGTGCCAACATCTTTAGATTTTGAGGCTTGAGAAATATGTCCAAGACTTTGCATAAAAATTTGTTCTTTGACCTGGATGGGCTCTAAAATACCTTGCTCATGAAGGCCTAAACCTTTTCCTTGATAATTCATGTTCTTGAGCATTCAATCCATGATATGATTTTTGTTATTCTGAAAACATGATGCGAGTCCATTATTAAGAGAAGCATGATGGGTGGTATATACGCTGTATTTTTCTTTTGCCAGGAGACCACCATGGAAGAATGTGAGGGTATGAAGGGGATATACAAGTGGTGTGGGGATAGTAGGTTTAGGCGACGATGGAGGATCGTGAGATGGAGATGATGGGATAGTAGCATCTTGATCAAAACAAGGGAGTGGTAAGGGATCAAGAGAGGGATTAGGTGACATTATAGGGTTTGGATTTGTGGCAATGGGTGGTAAGATATCATGTGATGGAGATGGAGGTAAGAGATTATGAGATGGAGCGATGGAATATTCAATGTCAAGGGGGTCATGAGATGGAGTGGATGGAGGACTGTGATCTTGAGTAGGACTAGATGGGATGGTAGGATCTTGATCTGGAGAAGGGGATATGTTGGTATGCTTTGGATCAGGATCCTGGCATGGCTCCTCATGTGCGAGAGACATGATATTGAGGTGTCAGAGGGACTCATCAAGTGGGGGAGATGGAAGGATGGAGGATTCATGAAGTTCAAGAGGAGGGATTGTGGTGATGCTAGGAGTGGAAGGGGTGGATTGGATTTGTGGATCTGGGATCGATTGGGATGATCTAGGTGTAGGAGGAGTGGATCAGATTTGGTTATCATCGATGGGTTGGATGGTTGCTAGAGTAGGATATGGGGGTTTCAATGGATTCAATGACAGTTTTAATGGTGTCAATGATTTGAGAGGTGCTATGGGTTGTAACATCAATGATAGGTGTGATACGGAGAAGGGTCTCATCACTAGTGGGGTTACCTTAGAATAGTGGTTTACACTTTCTAAGAGGAAGGAAATTTCAAAAAAATTCCTTTCACCATACTGAATGGGTTCGGCTGAACCCAATGGTTCGACCAAACCAATTCACTGGTTCGGCCGAACCCATTCAACGCCCAAATAAAAAAACATATTCAAATGGGTTCAGTCGAACATGGGTTCGACTGAACCCCCTTAATATGAAAAAAACAAAAAATTGTTTCATTTTAACTGTCACTTTTACTTTGTTCTTTTACCAGTCAGTCACTATCCCTAGTGCGTGCGGCGAACAGAGATTGTGATGGTGACCAAACAAGGTTTCTCTTTCCGGCAAAAGAAAATTTCCGTTCATCTCTTCAAAGTTCATCATTCTAGTTTGCATATCGAGCACTATTGAGCACTAGGTATGTAAAATTCAATTTTTTTAGAGTTCAAAATGCATCTATTTGTTTAATTTTGAAACCCTAAATGTAATTTTTTTTAAATTTGTTGAATTCAAATTGCATTTGTTTGAAATTTTTTAAAGCATTTTCAATATAGTATTTTGCTTCCCCGTTTTGCATATATTTTTGTCTTGTTAAAGACCTTTCATGAGAAAAATGAATATCAAAACTATCAACTATCTGTTAGGGGATGAGAGGTCTATAATTTCAATACATCTACACCTTTTCAATGCATCTACAACATTATTTCAAGTGTCAGAATGCTCCAACATAACCTCCCCATCATCTACCATTTCGTAGTGGACACCTTAACTATCATCCAACTAATAACACAACAAATAAACTAAACACATATGTACTAGACAAACCAAGTTGCATTTTTATTTGCAAAAGTTTAGCCATTAACTTGAGCCTAGAGTAGACTTAGCTTTAAACATATCAAGGATATAGATCCAAATGTTATTCTTTTCATTTTGTTTCTTTGGCACACACATTTATATATCCAAATTTAAATATGGTCCCAAGTTGAAATACTTCCAATTAGTTATTTCTCAACAATTTGAGCATGAAATATTAAAATTTTAGAGCTACAGTGTTATATAAAAGAAAATTTTCTAATTCATTTAGATATCGATCCATATGTATCATAGATCAACATATGATTTGATCATTAGAGTATTACATCAACTTTTAAGATTACAAGGATAAAATACCTAGGCACTTGCATTTATATAATTTGGCATGTATTTTAACTTGTTCAATTTTTTTAAATCAATCCAAGGGTTTGAGTAAGGAAAAATGAGTTTCCTCCCAAAGTTAGTGCAAAAAACCATTATAATGGCTCTCAACATAGTCTAAGAAATGGAGATAAATAAATTCCTAAAGACTAGAAGTGTAGGGGTCAAGGTCACAAAATAATTTTAAAACTACAAATTTAGGGTCAAACTTGTAGATGAAAATGTAAATTCCATACATGTAGGAGTGAACCATGAAAGTCATATCTTGGTTTGTTAAGGTGTCATAATATTAAATCTTATAAAAAATCAAGAATCATATCATTGATTATGTACATTACAATAAAATATCTCCATATAACAAATGAAGCTAAAAACCCTAACCCTCTTTGTCAATTCTATAGTGTGCTTGTCTAGTATTTTTAAATTCAATTGTATGTTTGAAGGTAATTTGTGTGTTTACTTATTGTATTTATTTATCCTAGCTAATTAGAAAAGAAAACTCTAAAGAAATTATTTTCTTTTCATTTTGGCAAAGCCATTTAATTTGGTATGTCCTACGATTTGGCCATAAAGGTTTTCTTGAATCTTATTTAGTTTTTAGATTTAAGTGCTTTCTCATTGTCTAATTTCTTAATCAAATCTAAACATTGTTTGATCCTTATTTCCTTCTAATACCAAAATCATCCTCTTTTCCTAGTAAGAAGTCATAGTTCAATCCCACCATGGTTGTGAATCAAGCTAAAATTGGTATGATTGGGAATATGCATGATACTAAATTTATCATAATGGAGAAGAATCATTTGACCATGAGGCCCTTGTTGAGAAAATGGTAATCAAGATATAGCTTTGATGCACACAACCTTTCTTTGGATCTTGCAAATTTGGCTAGTAATATTAATCCTAGTACAATGATTGATCTCCTTCATATACTATGTTGATTAATAAGCCATGTGGAAAGAAAGTACTTAAAGTTAAATAGGTAAAAGGATAAGCTCAACAATCCCTTTGAGTGATGTGCCATTTTCCCTCCATCCCAAGCTTCTTCTTCATGTATTCCTCCTTATTGTTTTACTCCTATCTATCTTATGCAAATTATTTCTCCTTCCACCAAATCTCCCCAAATTTATCCTCTCATTTTCCTAGATCTCATCTCATGCTTATTATGATGCACATAGTTCTCTTGTCTCCACATTAGTTCTCATTAGTTTGTTTACACTTCCCATGTTCCCTCCTTTGTGATATTCCTATGCAGAGTCTTTGTCCTCCACACTCATTTATTATGTCACGACAAATTTATACACCACCTTCCATTTCTCATCTTGCCACTTTCATTTTGTGTCCTTAATCCTAGTGTGCCTCTATCTACCCTTGACATTAATGTTTAAAGGCTTATTGAGATGAAAAGTAATGTTGATTCCTTACCTAATGGAAACAAAAAAAGACATACATATAAAAATCAAACACAATTCAATTTCTATTAAAAATTTTACATATCCATTTTTTGTTGGATTTTTGGATCCTAGATTTGAGATGCACAATGTTAAAGGAGATCCCATGACACATTCAAGGTTCTTTAGTGCTACATATTTGGATTTTTGTGTATGATGATAAGTTATTGGCTAAGTTCTTCCCATGAAATTTAAAATATTATGCTATTAAATGATTGTATTATCTTCCATTTGGGTCTATTTTTTAATATTGAAATTGGTCAATGCAAATATTGGGAATGTTGGATTGAAGTTTATTATTTTAGATTTTTTGACTGTAAACAAGGATCTACAAAGTATATACATTCTTAACATTTGCATGTGCAAGTGAGATGAATGTTAAGAACTAAAGTTGTTAGAGGCTACCACACTTAATTATGGATATTCTAATGCTTCATCTACATCATCCTACCCTTGTAAATTTGAAAAGAAAAATTATTTCCAAAAGGATAGTAAAAAATAATGGAAATGACCATTGTAGAAACTATACATTATAAATGTTTCTAATATTATGACTCTAAAGCCTCCAACTTTTTCCTTTGTAAAATGTGCTTCAAAATTTACTTAGTGCAAACATGATTACACTTCCTCCTATTAGGCCATTAGATAAATCTAAGGTTATTCCCAAAAGATATAATGAGAAAGAATTTTGTTATTAAATTGTAGAGTTAATTGTAATTATACTCAACATTTTATGGGATTAAGGAATAATTGATTAAGGATTTGATTGATAAAAAAAAATTAGGTTGAGGGGGTTAATATTGGGGTCAATCCTTCAATTGTTCCTCCTAATGAAAATTTAAATATTTTACACTAAATAAATCTAATAAAATGGTTTTATATGAGGGTCATGAGATTGAGGTACATATACATGTTGATGAGCTTGAAATCATTGATTCACCTACATGTGAGGAATGATTTGTTGGTATTAATAAAAATTATAAGGGTACTTATTCTTCTTCTTATGTACTAGTGATTGACTTTTATAGAAATTTCTATGGACTAACCAGTATTCAAACTTAGGACATCCCATTTGGTGTTAGGATGCTCTACTATTGAGCTAATGGCTCACATTGTGATGAGTCCTTTTATGGCTTAGGTGTGTATCATTTCTCCAACACACTCCCTTGAGCCACAACATAGGTGTCAAATGCACCTAGCTTGGCTCTAATACCATGTTGAAATTTCCATGAACTAGTTAGGATGAAAATATCCACCACTAAGCTACCCACCCACTTTATGACAAGTCAATTTACGGTTTAGGTATGCTAATTTTTTCGACACCTTTTTCACATTGTGAGATATTACCAAATAATTATAATGGTCCTTTGGTTTTGTGTGGATCATGAACCATGTAAGGGTGTGTTTATTGATCTTACTTGAACCAATAAAATGTATGCATGTTGAATAATTTTTGTTTTATCATCATTTTATAAACAAGCATATGCATATTTGAGGGTTTCTTTAAAATTGACTAATGATATGTTGATTGAAACTATAGGATACATTATTTTACCTTAATTTTTTGGTCTAAAAGATGAGGGAAGTTCTTATTCTATGTCATATTATTTCTTCTTTAGATGTATCTCATATTTTACTTGGGTATCCATGGATAAAGCAATATCAAGCAACATCATCTATGTCATGCCATCAAGGTATCAAATATGTTCACACTAGTAAAGAGGTTACAATTGCAAGAGATCTGTATATGCCTTTATTTTAGATTAAGTATTTAACCTTAAATAATTTTAAGAACATACCTAAGGATCCTCTATATAAGTGCAAGGATTCTTTGCCTAATTTGTAAAAATTTCAAAAGGAATAACAATGGTGGGAAAATCAAGACAAGATGCAACAATTTAGAATTCCTAAAGGGTTTACAATTATTAGAGCCAAAGTAGGTTATATGTAGGTTTTATATTATAAAATGATTCAAGAATCTATAAGGACAAAAGAACCATAAGCATTGCAAACTTTAGTTCAGAAGCATAAGGGATTGGATATTTTCATTCCTAAACATGGTTTTCATAAAAAAAATTACTCATGTAGCAAGGAAGGATGAGGATTACAAATGATAAATCTATATTTTCTTCATCTTAAAAGGGTCTTCAAACTACTTGGGTATCAAAGAATGATTTACATAATAAAAAGTTGAAAATCTACAAGTAGAAATACCAAGTTACAAAAACAAGAATAATCATTATGGTAATAGAAAGAGAAAATGCTTCCTCTTAAAAAACATGTTTATTAAGAGTTCTAATTTACATAGTGTTGAGGAGCACATAATATAATAAACATGATTCAAGTACCAAAACATTAAGTATGATGATTGGGATGAGAGGATCAACTTGGGGAGGATTATTATAACATCATTAGTTGGAACTTTTTAATTTTATCTCTTTGTGTTGGTGTTGTTTTTAATGTTCTTAATTAGAGTGCGGATGATGTTAATATACATTTAATGATGCATTTTGAAATTTATTTAGTAAAGGTCTCATTTTGTACATCTTTAGTAATTGTATAAAAATTTGGAATATTTTGGTTAATACATCTTATTGGAAAACCATTCATTGAAATTTTTTGAAGCCCACAACCGAATGGTTTGTGATGACCTCTTGCCTTCAAGAATTTCTATTATGCTCATCAATTTCAAACCATTTTGGGGTTCTTGAATGTTTTTAAATTTTAACAAACTCATTACAAAAAGATGGATTTCTTTTTCTTTTTCTTTTTCACATTTAGGTTCTCTCTTCTTATGTAATTTGGAGACACATTGAGTTTCATTGGTTCATGTGAGATATTTATAACAAGTATGCAATGGAGTCAAACTTTATTAGATTTTATTCAAGTAATATGACATATTTATTTTGCTTTCCAATCTATAATTTTTTGATGTTCTTGGCTATATAATTGAAGTTCATTTATGTTAACAACTATTAGATTAAATATTTTTATCCCCAATTATTTTCAAATGATTTTATACTTTAATCTTTGTATTCTTATTCTTTCTTTCATCGTTTCATTTAAAATTTGAACCTTTTAAGGATGCTATGTTATAGATTATAGTTTTCTTCCAATTCTTTTTAAATCAAGTTAATAGTATGAACATATTATCGATGAGTAGATGAATTATTACAAGTTCTATTTTAGATTTGTATTCTCTTTATCTAGATATATTATTTACCAAAGTCTCATTGTTTTTTTAGGTGTACTATATATATATAACATGGAAAATGTAGATCATGTTCCACTTGTGCTAGATTCTTTGTTTACAAATACTAGTAATGAGATAAAAAAATTGAGAGATTCATTAGCACAAGGTGCAAACCTGGGGATAAATAGTGAACCATGCATGTTAATATTGCATAGTCTAGAAAAACTAAAAGATGAACTTGAGAGGACTAGTGCATAATCCCTAGATAGAGTGACTGCTATTCTTTCCTGCATGCGGGAAGAAGTACATGGTGACATTCCCCTTAAACAAATACAAGATAGTGTCACCAAAGAAATGATAAAATCCACTTGTTTTCCATTTTATCAAAATGTACGTAAGGTTAGGGGATACCAGGTCACTAGATGTGTCGATCATGCTATGGCCTCATTGATCTACCCACGATTTCTCACAGCACATGGTCTATACCCAAACAATGACTAGATTCCATTGTATTTTGTTCAGCAGTTGTATGCTGAGGTCCATTTGGGCCTCAAAGTTAACTGCCTGGACATTCCACCATATGTTGGTCAGGGGCGTGGTAGGATTGCTGATAGGCCCACCTATCGTCGAGCAAATAGACCACCCCCAATGTTTAGGGTATTGGTTGGTGACAGGTCTCCTTCTCTCACCCCAGCTCTAGCCCCCATAGCAGATGAGGTTGTCATTGCTTCCCAAAAGGAAGCAATTGACACTGTAGGTGACATTACGACTGCCACCACTAGGATATCTGATGATCATGTAGGTCAGTATTTGATATCTAGACATTCCTGATCCACACCATTTTCAGCACAGTAGACCACCATGGATCCTTTTACAGTGGTCGGCATCCCTACTCCTACACAGCTTGATGCACTTACATGAGATATGTCACGCATGACTCTACATTATTTGGCTGAGGAACTATTGGAGGCATATGCCCACATTGCATCAGACAATGGGATCGGTATAGAGCATGTTAGAGATCATTTGAGACATAGAGGTTGTTCAGTTCCAGGATTCCATCACTCTCAGCCGAGCACTAGTGCACATTAGGATCCACCTATAGTTCATACAGTAGCTGCACAGACTATGGGTTTTACTGATATGTTGATTGGTTCTGGTTCATCATCACCGATGCCATCTCACCTTCATAGTCCTCTACATTCATCATTTATGACATGACATGAGATAGATCAGATGGATGCAGATGTTGATTCGTCGCTTGATCGTTTGGTGGATATGGTGGAGGTGAATGTTTCAGAGGACTTAGGTCATCCGATATCAGATGATGTGCATGTATGTGTGCATGTGCATGTTTCAATTCTTTTTTCATTATTTTTTAAATTTCTTTTTAACTAGATATTCATGTAAGTTGATATATATGTGTATATATATTGTTACAGGTGGACATACCTCATATCACTCCTAGCCTTGGTCTAGATCATGTGCATGATTGATGTGACTCTGTGGATGAATCTGCTATTAGTGGACATGTGAGTTTTCATAAAATATATATTTATGTATGCGTAGATAAATACAAGTTCTAGATTGATATTTAAAAATACAAGTTCATTTAAAAATAACTTTCATAAAATTTATTTAATAAAAATTATATGTATTTAACACATCTTGTACACAATTTTATTTGCAGGGCTTAGCACATCCATCAGAGCAGGACCGTTCTCATTCAAATGGCCATTCATCTAGGAGTAGACATTCATATTAGGCCATGCATTCTAGATTTATGATCTTTACCACATGTGTATTTGATTATATGATGATCTTTAAAATAGTATTTGATATTTGATGATCTCTAACTTACACTTGCTTATATGATATACATACATTTGCTTATTTTTTGATCTTTAGTGATACGACATTTGATGATCTTTAATTTACATTTTTTGCTTTGAGTATATGTACATATATTTTTCTTATATGATATATATACATACATTTGCCTCTTTGCTTATAATATGTGTTATGTTTATATATTTGAATCACTACGTATATATGTACATGTGTGTTTTGCTTATGGTTTTAAATGAGTTTACGTAATATATGTATGCATTTGCTTTAAATATTCAATATACATACATGTTTTCTTATTTTATGATCTCTTACAACTTACATTTCCTTATATTCAATATACATTTGATCTCTAGTAGAATTTTAGAATAATCAATGCCATTTTATAATTAAGTTCATTCATGTTGATCACAATAAATATTTTTTTAAAAATTACTTAAGCAACATGAACCATTGAGTTGAGAACTAGATATAATCTTTTTGACAAGTAACTTGAAATTCAATTCAAATATAATTTTAAGAAAATTCAATTCAAATTATATCAAGCTATTATACATTTTTTACAAGTAACTTGAAATTCAATTCAAATATAATTAAAAAAATTCAATTCAAATTATACCTCTAATATACATTTTTAGACAACTAACTTGGAAATTCAATTCAAATATAATTAAGAAAATTCAGTTCAAATTATACCTCTAATATTTATACATTTTTGACACTTTGCAAAATTCTAAAATTACTAGATATGTTGTGCATACCCTATGATTAAATAACAACAAACTCCATAATGAAATAACTTGTTTGTTTACTACTTGATTCCATTTAAACTAGGATCTAGGTATTCCATCAATACACTTGAATAATTTTGATTTACTTGGGCTGTAAATTTTGGAGAAGTTTTGCACATTTATCAAGGAAAGGCGAAATATTGGGCTTCGACAACTTTCATTTTTATCAGTAAGGCAAAATTTGGAGGGATAATTTAACTAAGTTGGTAGAGGACTTGTTTAGAGTCATCTTTAAGTTGAAGAAGAAAATGGGACAACAAAGAAAAAGAAAAAATGCATCTCAGCGAAAATTGTCAAAAGAAGAAGAACAAAAGAGGCGTGATCAAAACTTGGAAAATTATCATAGAAAGAAACAAGGTACATGCTTGTTTCTTCTCTCTCTCACTCTCAAGTGTGTGTTTAGTACTTTTACTTTGAAGGTTTCTAACCATCATTGCACTTGAATGACTATAAATACTTTTAAATGTCCTCAAGTCACCTTGGTCATGCAAGTTGCAATGTTTATATGATCCTTGACTCCAATTCCTTAAGCCAATTCTTTTTGTTTCAATATTTTGTTTTGTGTCTTTGGTCTTTTATTTTCATCACTTCAATGTTCTCAAATTATTTTTATGTTTTATGCTCTAGGGATTCCTCAAGCTGGAGTCGAGCCAAATCTAGATATTGGATCAAACGAATCCGTTGAAGAACACATGGACCTTGAAGTTAGAGAGGAGACCCAATTTCAAACAATGCTTGTTGGAGAGGGGTCAAGATCACTTCCTTCTACTGGTATGGATGAGCATATAAAAATAGCACAAACTTCTCTCACTTATAGCTCATCATGTTTTATCAATTTGTTTGCTTGCATACATAAACTTCACTTATATATTTAACATCTCTCTACTTTTGTTTTGCAAAATATTTTGTGACACATGTGTAGGAAGGGCTCAACAAGCGAGGAAGTTCTCATGCTCAAGTCGAGGCAAATCTAGACATTGGATCAAATGAATCTGCTCAAGAACACATGGTCCTTGAAGATAGGGAGGAGGCACAAGTTAAAACAATGCATGTTGGAGAGGGGTTGGGATCACTTCCTCCCTCTCTTGGTATGGATGAGCATATAAAACTAGTTGAGAAGGTAGGAAACAAATTTCTCATAGAAATTTAGATCATTTACTTGAAATGGATATGGAGAAACTCAAATATTATGCCAACTTATTTGGGACTTATAATAAGAGAAAGAGGTCAATGACTAATCGTAAATGGAAAGATCGATCATCATTTCAATCATCTTGATACACTTGGCAATTGTTATCACGTTTACTTCTTCATTGATGAGCTCAAAAGATTCATTACAATTGTTGGGTGTCCATTCATCATCAAATAAGAAGAAACACATGGGATTACAAAAGGATATTGTTCAAAATGTTAAAAAGGGTTTATATTCCATTGGGAAAGGATCTCAAACTGTGGATAAGGCCACTACAAGAAGGGTGATGTTGACATCTATTGTACATCAAGATATAACAAGAAAAAGAAAAATGCCAGCACTTTCAACTGGAATTTGTTATAGTAGAACCACATTGATAAAATATGAGAAAAAGAGAGTTTTTGGATGAGAGTTTAGAAGGCAATTGGGAAATTATGTGTAGAGCTCCCCATTCTGACAGGATTGAAGATGTTGTTAGGAACTTGGTCTCAAGTTTTTGGCATGATTAGACTCGTCCATCATCAAATACTAGAGATGTTATAGAATCGGTTGGATTACAAGTATTTATGAAAATCATATATCGAACATTGGTACAGACATAACACAATTTGAGGCAGTATATAGACTGTACATATCCTCATATAAAAGATTGGGAAAACAATGTTTCAAAGGTTAAAGCCATATTATGTGAAGATAAACAAGTTTTTGGAAAGCTTGTTGTTGTAGATTACCATATTGAATTTGATCTCTACTATCAGGTGTTTTGAAAGATGAGAGAAGAAAGACGTGGGTTTCAAAATGCACCTCCTAAACAGGTAAGTTTGTTCATAAACTCTATATTATGTGATCATGAAAATGGACCTCAAATAAACTGCATAAAAGGAATTTATGAGACATGTGGAAATTTGGCTAAATTTCCTTCAAGAATTGAGGATACTGACCTAACAAAGACAGTAAATTGCAAGAGGTAAGTACTATTTTTAGAGAGTTTATTTGTTTCAATTTCTCATAGATCCAGTTATTTGGATTCTCTTTGATGTAATGTTTCATTGATCAAGTGTGGTTTAGTAGTTATTCATTTTTCTTGACCACAATTACAAATATGTAAGGTGCAAACAAATTTTGGAAAGAATCACAAGGTTGATCTGTAGAAGGAGATTCCCATTGGAAAATTTATGGAAGATTTTTCAAAAATTGATACAACCATACATACATCATTCATTTTTTGCTAAGTGGCAAGCACAACAATTCCAAACATTGAGAGATACTTTCCCACATGGAACAGTTCTATCAGTAGTTGACTTTGCAGAAAATTACTCCTTTGTACATCAAAAGGAGATTCAATTAGAGTATTACTTTTCAAAGCAGATCACTATTATGGTTCATGTGTGTTATCAACATGCACAATCAGAATTGGATGGTGTTGAGAGTACAGATGAAGAACGAGCCATTAAGAAAGAATATCACTTTTATAGTAGTGATGATAAAGAGCATGACACACTTTTTGTCCAACATTGCTTTACAATATTTTTTGAGAATTTGAGAAGCAGGGGTGTAAAATTTGAAAATCATTTTGTATGGTCAGATGGATGCACGACACAATTCAAATCTTCGGGCATTCTGTATGCACTTTGGAATATCATAAAATCTACAAAATACCACATGTTTAAGGTTTTTGAGAGTGGGCATGGAAAGAATTGAGCATGATGGGCGAGGAGCTTGCATCAAGCGAGCTTTAAGCATCAAATGGGATTATCAGAAGATCGTCCTAGACAATGCACATGATGTTGTTGAATGGTGCAGAAACACTTTGCATCAAATGTGGTGAACATCTTCAGAACAAGCTGACACATTCCACATAGAGTGTTTTGGGAGATATGAGGGTATGTATAAATTACATTAAATCAAAATTTGAATTTATTTAAATTTAAAATATATATACATATTTGTTCACATAAGTTTTTTGTTGTACATATGTATCTAGGCGTGGATAGAAGATTGATGCATGGATGCAAGAGGGTAGAAAAAACAAGATCTTTGCATTGTGTTAGGAGTTCAGATAGTCGACATGGATGGATATTAGATACAAGGGATTACTCTTGTTTTTGCACTGAGTGCATTGAGGGAAGCTCTGATTATGCATGCAACTTGATCAGAACTTGGATATCTTTGGTAAATGGGATCTGGTGCACTGGGTTGTTTTGAAGCATATGATGAAGACAAAGGAAGAAAAGATTCAGAAGACATTCCTTTGATTTCAATTGATTATGACCATATTTGAGTTGTTTAGAAAGGTACGTGTAAAGTTTTCAATAATTTAAATATTATATATATAGTTAATGATATTTAAAGTCTAGAGACATTTCTAATTTTTTAAGATTTTTTTTGTGTAAATTTGGTGTATAGGAGATGTTTTGTAGTCATAGTAGAGCCTGGAAACATAAAAGTGTTAGCTATTATTTATTGTGTTGCACAGAAGAGAGGAATAAGCTAACACAACCTGAAACAAGTGATGGAATGTTATTTCCCACAGGTGAGTTTGAATTTAAAATTTTATATATGTACATTGTATTCACATGTGCACATTACATTATAAACATTAAATATATATTGTACAAACCTTGTGCACAAAAATATTGCACACACGTTCATATGTCTTACCTTAGGTTCATGTTTACCATGCAGGTTTTGTTGTAGTACAAGGGACATATCTAAAACAAGTCAAATTTGTTCAGCATGGGATTCATTTTGTTGACTATCAACCTGATAAAAAGGTATATCAATATAGTCACTTAATAATTGCTGCCACTCTACATCTCCATGCAGTTCCACATGCACATGGCTGAAGAAAATGGAGACTAGATAGTGATGATCATCAAAAAATTCTACATGTTATTGAAGAGCGGGCTGAACCAAAATATTTGACTTAGATTATATCCATGGTTTTCAAGTTCACTTGTAACCCTATACATATTCAAATGAGAACTTATAGTAACTTGTACATAGTTGTAAATCATTTTGTGTAAATTACAATTATATGTACATATTTGTTCGATGGAAAATTCTTAAGTTCAAGAGTGTTTGATAGCATCATCTCTCACTTTTTTTGGTTGCATGTAAGCCCATATTATATGCTTTCAATCCTTATTTGAAACGTAGTGATTTTTTTTAAATCATTTTGCCTAAATTACAATTATATACAACTTATATTTTTTTAATGGAATTCTTAAGTTCAA
>VDFB02281492.1:897847162-897870168 GCA_007258455.2 Sequoia sempervirens
GCTGGAAAGGAACCATAGAGTTTTTTGTGGCTCCAAATTAGGAAGTTTTCAATTGTGGCAGAAGATAGTTAGCAGGCTTCAGGAGACTATTTATGCTAGGTGTGATATGTCTGAAAATATTGATCTTGGTGATTATGCTATTGTGAGGAATTTGAACCTGGGGGATAGTAGAAGGGGTTGCTTTGCTGGAAATAGACCCCAACATGTCAAGCAAAGGGTTTGTCGAGATGGGAGGTGGACGCCTCCCCCAGTTGGGGTCCTGGAGATTAATACAGATGGGTCTTCTCAGGGGAACCCTGGACATGCTGGTATTGGTGGTATAGGTAGAGGTAATGATGGTGGTGCGGTTTTTTTCTTCTCTGTTTACAAAGGGCGGCACTCTAATAATCTAATGGAGGCCCTTGCTATTAAGATTGTTGTTGAGAGAGGATGCTCTTTAGGTTGGAGGAGGATTATCTGTGAATCAGATTCTCATATTGTTGTGGATATGTTGAACAACTAGAGTTTGGATGATGTTAGTTGGTAATTAGCCTATGTGGTTAGACAGATTCTAAGTTTATGCAATTCCATGGATTTTGTCTCCTTTTGTCATATCCCTAGAGAATGGAATAGAGTGGTCGATAGTTTGGCGAAGTGGGCCTCGGAGAATGTGGATGGTTGGGATATTAGTGGAAGGGATGAGCTACCTTCTGATTATCTTGGGACCCTTGAGAGGTTGCTTTTGGAGGACAAGAACATGTAGTACTGTTGTTGGTTTCTTTGGTGGTGTTCCTTGTTTGGTGGGCCTTTGGCCTTGCTTTGTATCTTGGTTTTGATTGAATAAATTTTTACCCCTTCTTTTTAAAAAAGAAAGAAACACGATGTATAAACCATCATATAGTTTTATAGTTTAACCAATTAACTACTATATTCTTGACATGTGTGTGTGTGTGTGTGTTCATGCATGAAATGTAAAAATAAGTAAACAATCAATATCATATGTCAAAGATGCAACCTTTATGAATGTATGAAGTGGATGATTCATTTGACAAAATGACACAAATATAACTACAAACTATATGACAAAATGCTAAAGATATATAACTACAAAGTGTATTAAAAGAATCCATGTAGCCTCTATGTTAGGTGTTGCTTTCATAAAATCATAATAATAAGGATAATATCAATTTATTTAAATTAACAACTTCATGAAAAATTTACATGTATCTAGCTCAACTCCTTATGAGGGTGAGAGAGTGACCTAATCCACAAAATTAGAGGTTTTTGAGAGTACTTGAAAATAAACATGTACTCATATAATTGGTAAATCCAACGCCAAACTTCTTCTATTAGACAATAATATATATATATATATATATATATATATATATATATATATATATATATATATATAATTGATATATGATTATTTCCTACAAGCATATATAAGGAGATATTTAAATGAAAGTTTAGGTTTGCATAGGCAATAGCAATAACATTGGTGTAGATGTTTGCAAGATAGTATTCTCAAAGATATAACTAATTATCATGCCCTTTCTAATGTGCAAATAAAATAATTATAGGAGTAGATGTAAAAGAGAAATTTAATTTCTAATTTTTAGTGTTTGGAAGAGTGCATAATTTTGCAAGAACTAGAAAGCAAACAATTACAACCTTTTTACTCCAAAAAATACTTCTAATCTACCACTCAACTCTCATGCCTAATCATAGCAACAATCAATAGAAAAATGACAAAATGCAAACAAATTTTTACACTTAGCTTCCCACGCCATTGCCGAAGAAATCACAATAGGAAAAGATAAAAAGATAGACCCAAAATTATCTTCCAATTCCCACACTCAACTACAACAATAGCCCATAAAGAAAGAAGAAAAAAGGTATGCAAAACTGATGCCCCAAATTCACTCTGTAAAAATATTTCATGAAAAAAGAGTAATGGAGAATGCAAGAATGAAGTTTTATTCGCATGCCCAAGTCCTTAAAATAACTCCACAAAATTAGAGGAAAAGAGGAAAAAACTAATATCTATCTTCCTCATGCAAATGAACTGCTCCCCACCTTGCTATTCTTGGCTTTTCAAAAAAATAAATTAAATTAAATGCAAAGGTTTCAAAAATAAACTCCACTCTTCCATATTGGCTTTAGTTTAAAAATAATAATCAATGCTAAGGTTTTCAAATAAAATTCCACTCTTCTTGTTTGATATAGATTAAACTAATTAAAATAAAATAGTTTAACTTTGACTCCACTCACAACCTCCATTACAAGCTAAGTTCAAAAATAAATTGAACACTTAAAAATTATTTCTAGAGTATTATTATTTTAATTTGAACTTTTAAATATATTTCAAATATTCTTAATTATTCAATATAATTCTTGTACTTAGAAATGCTACGACTTAGATCCAAGGAATGACATACATGACTTAGACCAAGCATGTTTAAATATAAACTTAGACTAATTGTTGCAAATGCATCCAAAAGAAAAGATCAACTTATGATGACTTTGAGGAAAACCAACAATATGCCTAGAATGTATTTATCTCACACTCAAACTCGTGCAAGTATGCGAGTTCTCAAATTTATCATAGTTTTATTGTTTTAATATCGCTATACACCTTTCTCTTTTGGATAATATTCTTTCTCAATGTGTGAGAGGAGAAAATACTATCCTACATCCACCTCATGTCAATTGCATATAATTAAGAATCCTTTGTTAGCTCATAATGATAAACATTTAAAATTATCACATTCAATTCAACAATTATTATGAATAAAAACACATTCCACAAAGATAACAAATTATTAAATTTTCATGAAATCATGCAACTATAATACCAACATTTTCATTGCATTGTTTAAAACATTGATTAAACATATCTAAATTAATCAATTAAACTTTAAATAAATATGCTTTTTAATAAATGATAAAAACAAGATGTAATATCCTTCCCCACTAGGAAAAAGTCATGTTGATGGTGTTTTCTGCACAGCAACAACTCGGACAGAAAATGATATTCTATCTCTCTTGAAAGATAATCTTCAACAAGAAATTGTTGAAAATCACCCCAAGGTCTCTCGGGTGTCAGGTCATGACAATACATAAACAACTCAGATAAAATGTGAAAATGCTGGTAATCACAATCGGACCTTACTACAAGCAGACTGTATCTTTCCAATTTATCAAATCTTGCAGTATGATGATCTTAGATCCTAAGTCTAACCAAATGATAAAGAAACAGCAAAAGATAAGGGTGCAAAGATATAATGAGATCTAAACTATTTCTAAGATGAAAAATGCAAATGACAGATATTTGGAATGGACCAATCTCAAATAACCAATTCCTGCTTAACCCACAATGCAATATCACAAGAAAGGTGCAATCTTCTAAGGTATATATATTTTCAAATCATAGACATTCATCCACAATCAAACTAAGCACAAATAAATGTATGGTCCAGGTTGACTTCACCAGCCTACTACAATCAGACAATTACTGGGAGTGTAGACTAGAGATTGCTACAAACATTCCAAGTATGAAATCATTAACATTATTCACCGAACTAATCTGATTCTAAACCAAACATTTAATCTTATATCTCCAAGCAATTTCAAAGAATAGAACAACAAGAACCATGCAAGATAAACTAACATAGAAGAATTCACCAGAAAACCACAATGCCTTCAATTGTATTAGATCACCAAAATGTCGAAACAATTCCACTGCTCTATGTTCAATACTTGCTTCAAAGAACTAACTACAGTCTCTACTACAGAATGCTCTAGCTCTTTATTGGTCTAGATTGTCTCTATTTCTGTCTAACTAACTCCCTCCTTACAATGAGGCAGGAATGCCCTTTATAGAGGATTCTCCAAACATGTCGGCCCAGCCAAACATTTACAAAATAAAATAGCCAAAACAAGTCGGCCTTAGGAATTTTCAAAATAAGGCACACATTAAATGCTGATACATTATCAAGGTCAGCCTAAACACATTCCTCAATGCAGCCCGGATCAACACATGCCCTATAATAATAGGGAAGCACAAATCTCAAAATTGGCATTAACTACCGCCTCCCTTATCTTTGTTCTGATCCAACAATTCATGAACCTTTAAAAATACCCCATCCAACTCAGCAACAGGTGGCAAAGGTAGGATCTTGAGCCGACATTCAATGGAGCCAATTTCTTCCTTTGACTGCTTAACAATTTTATTCCACTCACCTTTATTTGCCTGGTACTTGTCCATCATAGCCAAGTAAGTTGCCGCATCATCCAATTGGTGCCCTGTTATAACATTCTCAAAATCAGGGGCGTAGACATCATGCCACCATTCCCTCAATTGTTCCAAACTTAAGTACTTAGGGGCAATTTTCCTCCTGCCGGTCATTATTTCAAAGAATGCAATACATCCATCATAAACACTGGTCATATCAACATCCATCTGTTTCCTTCACTTATGGATCTTCCTGATGGCCTTCTGTTGAATTTGCAAGGCTTCGAACCATTCCCAAGGCTCATTAACTCTAGATGAAGAAAGGACTCCATCTACAGCCAACTGGTCTTTACCATACTCTATGATAATCTTAGATTTTTGCAATAGAAGGTCAATATCCTCCTTATCCTGAGATAAAACATGCTCTAATAAATCTTTAGCTCTTACTGCATCCTTTCCAGTTGAAAGGATTTCCTTTATTGCATCATCTCCTTTAACTTGTACATCCTTCAACCAATCCACAATATTCTGAGTAGAAGCTTTCATCCTTTCAATTTCAGAAATAGTTTCCTTAGGCAGGAAACCAGTCGCAACAGAAGAAGATGGGTGAAGAGATTGCAAAGGCTTCATCAAGTCTTCTAGACACTTCTTAAGCTTTTCATTCTCCCTTTTAAGCTTGTGCTTGGACTGTGTCTCCTTCCTTAATCTCCCAATTATTACTACACTGGACCCTTCGTACTCTTCAATATCCTATTCCATAGAAGTTGGTCCAAGATTGATAGTCTGTACATTGTAATCTTTGTTGGTGACCTCATCTTTACTCTTATCAACAGCAGGGGTGGCAATATGAATAACCCTGTTGCTCGCTTCATCTCTTTCTATCTTTGAAATTACCTTGGCCATTTTCTTCTTCTTACCTTTACCAATCCTGGCCAACATTTCATCCCAATCAAGGGGGGTGTCCTCAACAATGACCTGTTTCTTTCTTGTAATCTCCTTATTCAACCAATCTGCGACAACAGGACCCACCCAGACTTCGTCTTTCCTGACCTCTTCATGCAGTTCCACTGTTTCATCATTTTCTTTCTCAGGAGGCTGATCACCTTGATTACCTAGCTCGGGCTCTTCTTCTTGCAGAGGTGATGGGGTCTTAATAGGGACATCCCTCTTCTCAGGAGACCTGTTATCTTTACTGTTCACAGGAGAATCCTCATATTGTACCAATGGAGAAGGGTGCATTTCAACATCTCCCACTTTAAGCTTAGCTGTTGCACCAAAGAGTTCTCCTTCCTTGAATGGTTCCGCCTACCCACTAGTCTCTTGCTCTTCATGGGTTGTTTGCTCAGGTAAACTCAATGAAGGAGAAGTAGCCTTCATTTGCTCCATAACCGGTGCCTTTGGAAGAGGATCCATCTTTTGCATAGTCTCCTTGGGAGATGGAGTCCTTGATTTCCTTGAGTAAACTCTTGTTTTCTCTCCTGAGCTTTCCACTTCAACCACTGGAGGATTTCCCTTATCCTTGGAAGTTTCTTGATCTTTCTTCTTTGAGCCCCTGATTGTCCTTGTCTTTTTTGGCTCTGGAGGAAAATATTCTTTATCTGCTTCCTCAGGTTCCTCCTCCTCTAGAAACTTGCCTATTCTCAAAGTTCGGCTTCTCTTCTTTCCCTTTGGTTTCCTTTTCTGTTCCAGATCAGTTTCCTTAGGGCCTCTGATTTTGATCTTCAAGGGCGAGCTTCCTTTAGCTTTTCCTTTGAAATCATCCTCACCGGATTCCTTTGAGGTGGAAAGAGGATTTAGATTTCCCATTAGATTAAAGGTACAAGGTACCTTCTCACTTTCCAGCTTCCATACTTTGTGCTTCAACCATGACTTAGTAAACTTCATAACAGGGGCCATTAGTCCTTCCAGCTCAGTTACCTCATTTTCAGCCCAGTTTACCTCTCCAATAGACCTATCCTTGACCGACTCATATGCATGATCTTGAACTAAATTCCCATCATCCTCTAACTGGTCAGGGATCAACTTGACATTGTACATTCTAATCACATCCACTGGAAGCCTATAGTGTCTTTTCTTCCTCGCCTCAAAGTCATCTTTGATGTTTGCCCAGTAATCCTCCAGATCATCCTTGTGGTGATATTCTTTAGTTGCCTTCTTCTGTGCTTCTCCGATGATATCAAAGTTTGTCCTCTTTGAATGAAAAGAGAAACCATAAGTACTCAATTCCTTCTCGGATGCATGAGCCGATTGGATTGAAGGACAAACCTCACTTATACCAATTTTCAGAGGAAAATCTCCACCAAACCCTGTCTTATGCTTTGCCTTTTTAACAATAGCATCAAAATCATATATTTGCCTCGTAACTTCCAATAGCACAATGTGGTCAGCAGGATATCTAGGCAACCTGTATAGAGCAGTTTGACATCTGTCAATTCTGATATAGGAGAAGGTGGGAAATTGTATAAACCAAGCTCCATATTTTCTGATCAGCTCCTTGGCTCCATCAGATAATTTCACATGCTCTGCATTTTGAAGCAGCCTAGTAATATACATTGTAAATGCATCATTTTCTCTTCTATAGTTCTGATTTTCTAGGTGCAATTCGGGGTATATCTCATAGACTATATCCTGTCCAATTGTCCCCTTTGGTTTCAAACCCCTGTATGGGTAGAATCTGGCCAACACATACATCACATAGGAGGACATAGTAAACTTCTTCGTTTCTAACACATCTCTCAGCTGTCTATCAATCATTGCATTGATGAGTCCTGCCCAATGGTAATTAATACCTTGCTCAATTTTGTTGATCACATGTACCATCTAATTCTCCAATGCCCCAACACTCTTTAAACCAGCCACTCTGCTCAATAGTGTGATTGCATCATATATGTCTAGTCTGAATTTGATCGTGTGTAATTGCTTGGGTAGTTTGGAAAAAATGAGACTTTTGTTTCTCCAACTAGGAATTGATCATCTGCTGGGCTTTGGTGGGCTCATCCTCATAGTAAGTTCTAGCCAGGTCCATATCCAAGGCACATACACATGGCAAGTCTGGCATATCAAATGCTTGGGCAATGGAAACTGGATTGAAATTTTCCAAGACTCTTCCTTCGGTGCTAACGACCCTCTGCGTATCAAAGTCATATTTCTGGGCGCACTCTAATATCAATTCATAGCACTGAACCGCAGGCGGGAATCCTACTACATGGACCAGTCCAGACTTCATCATTCCCTTGGTCAGGGCCGACAGATCTTTCTAAGCTGTTCTTTCCTTGAATTCCTCATACCTCCATGCTCCTGTATTGGTGTCGGAGACCTCAGACCATATTGAAGCGATCTTTCTATCAGGCACCTGACTCTTCGTATCCAGCCTCAATCTTTCTGCATCTGTAATGGAGGACCCTTCAGTATCACCCTTGGACTTTCCCACCGCAGCCTTGCTCAATTCAGCCCACATTCACAAAAGAGCCTCATGAGTATCCAACTATTATCCATATTCCAATCAAAGGTTAGCCTAGAAACCACATAAACAATTAAGATCCATCGCTAATCATCAATCTTGAAAATCCAAAAAAAAGAAGTAAACTGGGAAAATCCAGTCGGGGCAGAATTCAGAGAAATCTGACCCAGACAGACTCCTGGTGCCAAAACATCATTCATCAAATAAAACATTAATATGGATGAAAGAGCTATGTGGCTATCATGAAATTCATTCATTAGTAACAAGAAATCATCATTTAGCATTCAATTCATTACCCCCCTAATTTGATAATCACAAAGAAGTGGAACCAGGCAGGAAACCGGAAGAATCCGGACAGGTCGGATTTCCGCGGATAGCCTAAAATTCTGGAATTCATCATACTCCGTGGATTTGGCAGAAACCAGGAAAATCCTGGTGCATAGAAATTCCGTGGACACCTCGGAAACCTGACGATTGTTAACACGCAAACCACTGACCGAATGATCATGCAAACCTCTCTATTTGGATTCCAATGGACATAAAATCAATCCCAATAAGAAAAACTTTGATAACACATGAATTTGGATTCCCAAAACCCTCAAATGACTGATCTTTGCAAAGGGATGACGATGCCCTAAATTTAATAACCAGACTTCCACCATGAAAGCTAGGGTAAGTTCAGAATTTCAAATACTATCCCTCAAGATGATCAAGCTAAAGCACCGGGATCTCACAAGGTATAAACAGGGTCGAGCTAAACTCGAGACATGAAAATCATGACAATTCCATCGATCCTAGCAGACCAAACGAACCTACCAAAACCCTAACCTCGCAATATATAGCAAACTATGTGCCAACAAAGCAGGGTCCCACCAGAAACACCTAGTGACAAGGATACACCAGACATTCAATTGATAAACGAAAGGATGCACAGTGCGGGTGATAAAACCCATGAAAAGGTAGGTCAAACCCTACTTCGCTAAACACATAATCATGGAACAAGCAAGGGCCGACTTAAAAGAACTGCCAATCAACTCGAAAGATTCAATTGAAGTGCAAACAAACGAAGGAGTTAGCAACGACTTACCATGGATCAATTCTGGATGAAGCTCGAACTCGAGGAAGTCACTGCGAAACAATGTGCCCTAGCAACGAGAAACTCAACACCAGCGCTCAAGCAATCCACACGCAAGCAGCTCGAATCCAAGAATCAAAGTTCAAAATGGAGAATTCCAAGCACTAGAGCAGATGATAAATGAATAATGAAATTAAAAGAGTGCCAAAAAAACCTTAAATCCACCCACACTCGTGCCAGATAAGATGTACTTCGAGTATTAATGAGCGACAAGACATATCGAGGAAATTCAGAAACTCGAGCCCAGAACAGAATTCCAGAAAAAACCAAGCCAGACGAACAATTCGGGTGAGCGAGAATTCCATGGACAATGCACCCTTTAGGATTTTAACGAAGTTCGGGAAAATCCACCCGATCCAAAAAATCTCGGATTCAAGCAAAAACCCGGACTTCATAAAATTTAGCGATAATCAGACAACGAACCAGGATCCGGGAAAATCCGACTGAGCTAGAAAATCCCAGACCCAGGTCAAAACCCAGACTTTCATCAAAAATCAAGTTTAACCAATTCAATCCTCAGGGCAAGACCAAAGCCAGCAAGACCAACATCCAAAGACCTTGAAAGGACAAATCCAATAAAACCAAAGGTCAAAAACACATCATGAAAAGAGGGTCCCCACTCCAAGTGGGGCGTGTGTGCAAAACTACACAACAAATGGCGACTCTGCTGAGGAAATGCTCCAGAGCATTTTGATGACAAACTGGAATCAAGATCCCATAACTCATGGTTTCAACTCATTCACCCAGTCACCGCCTATGGTTAAGGCAAAAAATCCACAAGTCACCCAAACTTTTCTACACCAGGGTCAAAGTGTGTGCATATGCATTCATTACCTCCCCTTAGCTGCAACAGGAACCAAATTCGGTCTAAACAAGCTACATAAAGATTCATACTCTAAAAGTAACCTGGATAGAGCATCGCTGCCAGTCAGACGTCCATAGCCCCAACAAAGTTATCGCTGTGATCCTCCTGAACATAGCTCTACTGCCAGCCAGGCGTCTATAGCCCCAGTAGAGATATCCAGATCCCCCTGATGAGTTGAATTCAGACTTTTGATTTTCAATATTATTTCTCTTTTTTTTTTTGATACTACTTGTCTTTTCACTGTTATGAAGTTCACATTCAGGGATGAGAACCATAGCGGCACTAGAGCAAAAAAAAAAAAAGGATTTTTCACCCGTTCAAACTTTATAAGGACCTTCTGCAACTTCAGGTATTTTTAATATTCAGAAATGTGAGACCCTAATGTATTCATGTTCAACCTGACTGGGGAACTCTTTGTCTTAGCACAAGGATAAGCGACATTGGGTAGAGAATGCATACCATGATATTCTGGAAGGATGGTTAAATTTTGTAAAAGAAATACTAAGAGCACCACACCTACTTTGCCACCACTGTCATACAATTGCAACAAAAGATCCCCAGAATGAGAAGGAACCAAGAGCGAGAGCAACGCAAACCAAAACAAAACAAACGAAAGCAAACCTACTCTAACCAAAATAAAACAGAACAAACCGAAAGCAAACCTACTCTAATTATATACAAAGCAGGGGCTGAATACAACTTAGGATTGGAAGTAATGTTTCAGATACTGCCCATTGACAGGCAGTGGAATATCCTCTCCCGTGAGAGTCTTTAGACAAAAGGCATTTTCTCTAAGTATTTCAGCAATCTAATATGGACCACGCCACAATTTATCAAACTTTCTGTGGTCCCCTTTTTCGATCATGGGGCTTATCCCAGTACAACACAAGGTTAGAAATCCTAAAAGCTTTGACTTTAGCTCTTCTGTCAAACCACCTCTTAACTACCCCCTGATGTTTGGCAAAATTCTCAAGGGCAACATCTCGTTTTTCCTCAAAGTTCAGTAGCTCTGTCAACCTAGCTTCCCTTCTATCCCCCTCATCATAGAACTCATTAATAAATTGCAAGGTTGGGATCTTGAGTTGAATAGGGAATACTGGCTCTAGACCATATACTAAGTGATAGGGAGATGTTTCAATGGATGACTTAAGCCTTATATGATCTGCCCAGAGGGAAAACCGAAGCTGGGTGTGCCAGTCCTTTGGGTTCCTCTCCAACAGCTTACGGATAACAGTCAATAAATTCTTATTAGAAGATTCTGCCAGCCTGTTACCCTGGGGGTAGTAATTAGATGCAAACTTTATAATAATGCCATGATCAAAAGCCCAGTTCAAAAATTTTAAAGATGCAAAAGCAGGACCATTATCACAGACAACAGAAATAGGGCATCCAAATTGATTAATAATAGCAAATTCTAGAAAATCAATTACTACCTCAGATGTACATTGTCTACAAGCAAAGGCCTCAGTCCATCTTGTGAAATAATTAGTAATAGTTAGGGTGTACCTGTGTCCCGCAGAAGATGGTGGGTTGATGGGGCCTATAAAGTCCATACCCCACTGAGCAAAAGGCCTTACCTCAGTAACCAGTTGAAGCGGGAGTGTTGCATACCTCTCTTTCATTGCTGCGGTCTGGAAAGTGTGACAGGTTCTGACATGATGGTGAACGTCTTTGAACAAGGTGGGCCAATAATACCCTACCCTCAAAATCTGATTTTTCGTGGCAATAGCAGAACCATGGCCAGTGCCATACTTTTCGTGAAATTCATTCATCACTCTTTCAGCTTCCTGTTTCCCAAGACACCTCAAATAAATGCCTTCATAATTTTTCTTGTACATAACAGCTCCCTTCAGCATAAAATTGTCGCTCTTCAATCACAGATCTCTCCTCTGAACAACATTGAGATGACCTGGAGATCGTTGGTTTAGCAAGTAATAAACTATGTCATTGTACCAACCACCTGGGGATACTTCCTCAATGTTATAATTCTGAACAGTTAGCTTAGGCCCCATTTCAGCCATAGTTTGAGTAAGTCCCTGTCCTCTTACCAATTTCATGGGTTGGATCTCAATATCGTACTCTTGTAGCATTGTCACCCACTTAGCTCTACGCTCACCCAATTCGTTCTGCATCAACAGTAACTTAACTGCAGGATCTGGGACAATTGCATAAACCTTATTCCTGAGGATATAATGTCTTAATTTCTTTACTGCTCTAACCAGGGCATATGCCTACTTTTCTACACTTGGATATTTCAACTCAACATCTTTTAATGGTGCACTCATAAAAGCAATAGAATGCTCGCTTCCCTCATCAGACTTTTGAGTCAACATTTCCGCACATGAATGGTCTGAGGCAAATGAATAGATGTAAAATGGCTTACTGTAATTAGGACTTACCAATACTGGAGCATCAACAATGGCTCTTTTAATTTCTGTAAATGCCTCATTTGCTTCTGTAGTCCATTCGACCTTAGCATCTTGCTTCAACATTGCATTCAATGGCTTAACAATTTTAGCAAATCTAGTGATGAATTTTCTGACGAAGTTAATCTTGCCAAAGAAAGACTTCATCTCTTTTTTGCTAGCAGGTGGCTGAATCTTCAGTATAACCTCCACTCTTTCTAGATCAATAACAATTCCTTTTTCAGATATGACATGTCCCAGTAATTTCCCTTCTGTCACTTTGAAAATACACTTTTTAGGATTCAGAGATATGCCGAATTCCTTGCACCTTTGAAACACTTTGTGTAAATCAGAGATGTGGTCCCGTCTATTTTTGAAAAAGACAGTTAAGTCGTCCATATAAATAATGATGCATTTGTCTATGATATCTTTGAAGGAAATATCCATGGCCCTTTGAAATGTAGCCCCAACATTAATGAGACCAAAGGGCATCCTCCTGTAGGCAAAGGTACCCCATTTAGTTGTGAAAGCAGTTTTGTGCCTGTATTCATACTGAACCATTACTTGGTTGTACCCTGAATAATCATCAAGAAAGGACATCATTTGAGATCCATTAACCACTTGAAGTACTTCATCCAATGAAGGGACTGGATAGTTGTCCTTTTTTGATGATCTGTTCAAGTTCCTGAAATCAACGCAAAGCCTGATTTCCCCATTCTTTTTTCTTACTGGAACTAGGTTCGCCACCCATGTTGAATGCCTGACAGGAAATATAATTTGGGCAGATAGTAATTTCTGAACTTCTTTCTGTATAAGTGGTTCTAGTAATGCGTTGATGGGCCTCTGTCTCTGCCTGAAAGGCTTGGCACCTGGCTTCAGGTGTATAGTGTGAGTTATGATTGATGTATCGTAAGTTTTTAGATCCTCATAACTCCAGGCTACAATATCCAAAAAGCTATGCAATGCTTCAATTATTCCTTGTCTTTCCTTTGGAGTGCATATCTTGCCAATAAAAATATTTTTAGCATTATCCTCAGTTCCCAAATTGTAAGTATCACACTGTCCATTGATAGACTTTTTGTTAGACTCTTGTTCCTGATCTCTGATCTTGTCCATATCAAAAATTCGTTCTAACTGCACCATCCCCCTTGGAATAGTATTAGACTTCAAATTTATTACTCCCTCCAAGTCCAGTTCTGCTTCCTGGAGTTATGTTTCATCAATGATTTGGGAGGCAAAAACATCATTGTTTGTAATGAACTCCAAGATGTGTTTGTCATCCTCAAATACCTAAATGTTGGTAACATTTTCTGGCACTGATGGCACAGGAGTCAATTCCACAGTAAACTTCTTCAAACCTGACAAAGATAGGGGCTACAAAGTGCTTGCTGCCTAGGCCAGAGAATCTGCAGTTTGATTCTTCTGTCGTGGTATCAGTTGAATATTGAAGGCATCAAATCCCTCAATGAGGTCCCATACTCTATGCCTATAATTAGTCATCCTCCTATCATGGCATGAATATTGTTTTCTTACTTTCTTAACTACCAGCTCAGAATCACCAAAAACTTGCAGAACCTTAACCTTTTTCTTGAGTGCCATAAGAAGTCCATGAATTAACGCCTCATATTCTGCTATGTTATTCGTATAATGAAATTGAAGTCTATGGGCTGCAAAGAAGTTTTTACCTTTTGGGTTGATCAGTTCGAACCCTGCTCTAGCTCCATGCTTGGATTTAGATCCATCAAATCTAAGAGTCCAGCATTCGGCAGCTGCAGTCCTCTTCATCACATCCTTCGGCCTATTACTGCTGGAGGTCTCCTTAGACAACATTGCTTTCTTTCCTTTATAGTCTTCCTGAGGACTTTGCATATCTATCTTAACCACTGGGGTTGGGTTTATGCATTTCTGCACTTGTTCTATTACTGTCTGGCATAGACAACACTCCAACTCTGAATGCGAAGCATTATGAACTCTACACCAATTAGGTAAGAGTAATTCTTCAAAGCTTGTCCTTCTGCCTAGGTGAACTTAGTTTTCAACACACTGTCTGATGAATTCCTGGAAGCTATCTAGTAGGCTAATCTGACTGTCATCGAATTCCTCCTCTGTCTTAGTCGGTTCTACCTGAACAATAGCATTTCTGGGTTTTGTCTCTATATCAATAGGCATAGTATGTAGCATCAATATCTCCTCTGAATCTGATTCCTCATACTGAGTGGACAACATATAATTTTTCATGCTTACTTTCGATATCAGAACTTTATTTGAAGTATTTTGGTACTCCGTAATCATATATTTCATTCTTGGTTCTCTCTCAATTTAGATATGATTTGGTACCCCTTTCCAGGGAAGCTACATGTGAGGGTGGTCAGTAGATACATATCCATTTAAGGCCTTAGTAAAGTCTCTCCCTAGAATCAAGCCATAGGCATCAGGGATATCAGCTACCGGAATATTGATAACCTGTTGAATCCTTGGGTCAGAAGCTACCTGCATGTGGATCATGTTTAATTCTCCCACTACATTTACTTCAGTTCTATCCAATTGAGTTACCTTCTTCTGGGAGTCAGCAGGTGTAATCCCTAGATCCCTACATACTCTGAATGGCATCACATTAGTAGAAGCACCAGAATCCAGCAAACAGTTATGTAGATTCTTACCAAATATGCACATAGAAATAAGGAATGGTGGGGTCTCTGTCTTCCCTTGAAACAAGGTTGGCTGAGTATCTACCTGGGCCACTTGAGTCTTGTCCTCCTTTCCTTTATCTCCAAGGGGCAAGTTAGTCTAACTGTGGGCCTGATTTTGTGTCTTTACAGGCTGGGAACTAGAAACCTTGTTGATACTCTCATTGGAGGATTTATCCAAGGATACTGGGTGTGCACCATAAGCACCTAGAACTGCATTCCTAATTGCAGGGAACCTCAGTAACTCGAATGCTGAAAGATTTACCTTTAATTTCTTGAACTCCTCAGTGACATACAAAGCTATTTGCTCCTCACTCAGATCAATAGGGACCTCCCTGGAAGATTCCTCCGCCTTATCTTTACTTGCTTGAACCACTTTCTCTTTTTGTGAGTTAGTTTGAGCATGTCCTTCCTTTGCAAGGTATTGCCTAGAAACATGTGGAAATGATGGATTATTGCTAGCATTAGGATCTAGAGGGACATTGAAATTATTAGGAGGAATAGAGGTGGTGAAAAGTCCTCCAGCCTATGGGCACCTATGGGGCATATCCTTCAAACCCTGCCTCTGGAACATCTGTACTTCTTCGACATAAGCTTCTTCCTTATCCAGGGGGCTGTTATCATTCATTGCTTCCTCATTGAATAATCGAGCAACCTCATCTCCATTGCAGATTTGATCTGCCTTCTTTTCCTGGGAATCAGATTCCTCTTCTGGTGCATTTTCTTTACTCGCTGGAAAGGGAGCGTGATTTAACACCAGCACAGGAGAGTCATAGGGGATGGAGGGAACAATTTCCTGACCATTTTCATTGTTCTCCACTTCATACTAGAAAATAGAGGCTACGGTTTGAAATTTTGGACACTCCAACTCAGAATGTTGGCTTGTCTTATGGAGCCTACACCACCTTGACAGAGCAGCCTCAGCCAGATATACACCACTGAGAGGCTTGTCTTGACTGACTGGCTGATTTGCAGATTGGCTAATAGGTTGATCCAATGGAGTAGGGACTCCTTCATTATTAGGCCCTATATTCCACATCCTGTTCTGCCCCTGTGGCTGCCTCCTATCGAATCCTGGCCCACTACCTTGTCCTCTATCAAAATTTTGTCTTCTATCATTACTGAATCCTCTATCATTGTTGTAACCCCTATCCTGATTATATCCCCTGTCATTGTGGAATCCTCTCTCATTATGTTGTCCTCTATCAAAATTCTGCCCTTGCAAAAATTCTCTGTTATGACTAGATTGCATATTCTTCTGAGCAGCTTGTAATTGACTGTTTTGATTCCTTAAGTAGGTCACCTCTAGGTTTAACTTCTTTATCTGTTCAACCATTTCATCAAACCTTTCCTTGTTTGGATCTCCATAAGGGGGTTGGCTTGGATTACCTTTAGGAGGAACAGACATTGTAGCAAATCCCATGGACTGATGCAACACTTCAGAATTCTGCAAGTAGGCAAGGAAACCAGTTGGCTGTGGCTGATACAGGGGCTGGTTAACCTGCTGCTAGGGAAAATTCATCATAAGAGAGACATAACTCATGGGAGGACCAGGATGTGGTACCAAAGGTAATTGAGGAACCAGATTCATGATTGGGGTATGATTAACAAGCGCCTGATTCACTGCCTGAACTTGATTGGAGTGTGCAATAGGTCCTAAAGAAGGCAATGGTCCAGTCAAATGTTGCCTTAGATCTGTGCTCAGCTTGACCGCTTCTGTATATGCATCAGTTAGGCTAGCTGGAGGATTGGGTCTCCACTTCAAAAAGGTGGTCGTAGGGCTGTCCAAGGCTTCGTAATAGACTCCCAGGGCTGTATTGTTATCTAAAACATAAGGGTCTTGAAGTCTAGTGTACGCTCGGTGAAACCTATTATTGAAACTGGATATGGGTTCATTAACTTCTCTTTTGACTCTGGTGAATTGCAGATACAATTCATTGGCACTAATAGGTATTCTAAACTTCTGTAAAAAGGCAGTTTCAAGATCATTCCAGTTAAGAATTGAACTAGATGGGAGATGATTGTACCAGTAAAAGGCCTCTTCTCCTAGTGAATAAGGAAACAACCTACAGGCAACATCCTCATGAACAATCCCTATGTCCTTGAGATAGGTTTGGAAGATCCTTATACGTTCTTCTGCGATCCTATTTGGGTCTTTAACATGAAACTTTGAACAGAAATGCTCAGGGTTCTTGGGCATAACATTGTAGGCATTGAAAAAAAAGGGAGATGGATTATTAGCAAGAAAATACATTGGCAAGAGTGGTGGTGGTGGTTGTGGTTGTGGTTGATTAATGATGGGCTGGGGTTGCTAAATGGGAACTACCTCTGGGATGGGTATGGCCTCAACTTCTGGAAGTGAAGATGCGGATGATGCAGGTGAAGGGATGGGTGATGATTATTCTCCCCTTTCTCGAGTCTTCCTTGACCTAGTGGGGAACTGTAATTCCTATAAATCCTCCTCTCCTGGGGTAGATTTGGTATTTCTTCTATATCTCTCCGGAGAGATGGCGTTTAAGAAACGATCCAGTGTGCTCATTCAGGCCCTCCTTCTAGCCCCAATCTGTTGATGGAGTTTTCTGCATAGCAACAACTCAGACAGAAAATGATATTCTATCTCTCTTGAAAGATAATCTTCAACATGAAATTGCTGAAAATCACCCCAAGGTCTCTCGGGTGTCAGGTCATGACAATGCATAAACAACTCAGATAAAATGTGAAAATGCTTGTAATCACAATCGGACCTTACTACAAGCAGACTGTATCTTTCAAATTTATCAAATCTTGCAATATGATGATCTTAGATCCTAAGTCTAACCAAATGATAAAGAAACAGCAAAAGATAAGGGTGCAAAGATATAATGAGATCTAAACTATTTCTAAGATGAACAATGCAAATGACAGATATCTGGAATGGACTAATCTCAAGTAACCAATTCTTGCTTAACCCACAATGCAATATCACAAGGTGCAATCTTCTAAGGTATATATATTTTCAAATCATAGACATTCATCCACAATTGAACTAAGTGCAAATAAATGTATGGTCAAGGTTGACTTCACCAGCCTACTACAATAAGATAGTTACTGGGAGTGTAGACTAGAGATTGCTACAAACATTCCAAGTAGGAAATCATTAACATTATTCACCGAACTAATCTGATTCTAAACCAAACATTTAATCTTATATCTCCAAGCAATTTCAAAGAATAGAACAACAAGAACCATGCAAGATAAACTAACACAGAAGAATTCACCAGAAAACTACAATTCCTTCAATTGTATTAGATCACCAAAATGTAGCAACAATTCCACTGCTTTGTGTTACAACACTTGCTTCAAAGAACTAACTACAGTCTCTACTACAGAATGCTCTAGCTCTTTATTGGTCTAGCTTGTCTCTATTTCTGTATAACTAACTCCCTCCTTACAATGAGGCGGGAATGCCCTTTATAGAGGATTCTCCAAACATGTCGGCCCAGCCAAACATTTACAAAATAAAATAGGCAAAACAAGTCAGCCTTAGGAATTTTCAAAATAAGGCACACATTAAATGCTGACACATTATCAAGGTCGGCCTAAACACATTCCTCAATGCAGCCCAGATCAACACATGCCCTATAATAATAGGGAAGCACAAATCTCAAAATTAGCATTAACTACTGCCTCCCTTATCTTTGTTCTGATCCAACAATTCATGAACCTTTAAAAATACCCCATCCAACTCAGCAATAGGTGGAAAAGGTAGGATCTTGAGCCGACATTCAATGGAGCCAATTTCTTCCTTTGACTACTTAACAATTTTATCCCACTCACCTTTATTTGCCTGGTACTTGTCCATCACAGCCAAGTAAGTTGCCGCATCATCCAATTGGTGCCTTGTTATAACATTCTCAGAATTAGGGGCATAGATATCATGCCACCATTTCCTCAATTGTTCCAAACTTAAGTACTTAGGGGCAATTTTCCTCCTGCTGGTCATTATTTCAAAGAATGCAATACATCCATCATAAACACTGGTCATATCAACATCCATCTGTTTCCTTCACTTATGGATCTTCCTGATGGCCTTCTGCCGAATTTGCAAGGCTTCGAACCATTCCCAAGGCTCATTAACTCTAGATGAAGAAAGGACTCCATCTACAGCCAACTGGTCTTTACCATACTCTATGATCACCTTAGCTTTTTGACATAGAAGGTCAATATCCTCCTTATCCTGAGATAAAACATGCTCTAATAAATCTTTAGCTCTTACTGCATCCTTTCCAGTTGAAAGGATTTCCTTTATTGCATCATCTCCTTTAACTTGTACATCCTTCAACCAATCCACCGTAGTCTGAGTAGAAGCTTTCATCCTTTCAATTTCAGAAATAGTTTCCTTAGGCAGGAAACCAGTCGCAGCAGAAGAAGATGGGTGAAGAGATTGCAAAGGCTTCATCAAGTCTTCTAGACACTTCTTAAGCTTTTCATTCTCCCTTTTAAGCTCATGCTTGGACTGTGTCTCCTTCCTTAATCTCCCAATTATTACTGCACTGGACCCTTCGTACTCTTCAATATCCTGTTCCATAGAAGCTGGTCCAAGATTGATAGTCTGTACATTGTAATCTTTGCTGGTGACCTCATCTTTACTCTTATCAGCAACAGGGGTGGCAATATGAATAACCTTGTTGCTCGCTTCATCTCTTTCTATCTTTGAAATTATCTTGGCCATTTTCTTCTTCTTACCTTTACCAATCCTGGCCAACATTTCATCCCAATCAAGGGGGGTGTCCTCAACAATGACCTGTTTCTTTCTTGTAATCTCCTTATTCAACCAATCCGAGACAGCAGGATCCACCTGGACTTCGTCTTTCCTGACCTCTTCATGTTGTTCCATTGTTTCATCCTTTTCTTTCTTAGGAGGCTGATCACCTTGATTACCTAGCTTAGGCTCTTCTTCTTGCAGAGGTGATGGGGTCTTAACAGGGACATTCCTCTTCTCAGGAGACCTGTTATCTTTGCTGCTCATTGGAGAATCCTCATATTGTACCAATGGAGAAGGGTGCATTTCAACATCTCCCACTTCAAGCTCAGCTGCTGCACCAAAGAGTTCTCCTTCCTTGAATGGTGCCACCTCCCCACTAGTAAACTCAATGAAGGAGAAGTAGCCTTCTGTTGCTCCACAACCGGTGCCTTTAGAAGAGGATCCATCTTTTGTTTGCTCAGGTAAACTCAATGAAGGAGAAGTAGCCTTTTGTTGCTCCACAACCGGTGCCTTTGGAAGAGGATCCATCTTTTGCATAGTCTCCTTGGGAGATGGAGTCCTTGATTTCCTTGAGTAAACTTTGGTTTTCTCTCCCGAGCTTTCCACTTCAACCACTGGAGGATTTCCCTTATCCTTGGAAGTTTCTTGATCTTTCATCTTTGAACCCCTGATTGTCCTTGTCTTTTTTGGCTCGAGAGGAAAATATTCTTTATCTGCTTCCTCAAGTTCCTCCTCCTCTACAGACTTGCCTATTCTCAAAGTTCGGCTTCTCTTCTTTCCCTTTGGTTTCCTTTTCTGTTACGGATCAGTTTCCTTAGGGCCTCTGATTTTGATCTTCAAGGGCGAGCTTCCTTTAGCTTTTCCTTTGGAATAATCCTCACCGGATTCCTCTGAGGTGGAAAGAGGATTCAGATTTCCCATTAGATTAAAGGTATAAGGTACCTTATGGAGTCCTTGATTTCCTTGAGTAAACTTTGGTTTTCTCTCCCGAGCTTTCCACTTCAACCACTGGAGGATTTCCCTTATCCTTGGAAGTTTCTTGATCTTTCATCTTTGAACCCCTGATTGTCCTTGTATTTTTTGGCTCGAGAGGAAAATCTTCTTTATCTGCTTCCTCAAGTTCCTCCTCCTCTACAGACTTGCCTATTCTCAAAGTTCGGCTTCTCTTCTTTCCCTTTGGTTTCCTTTTCTGTTCCGGATCAGTTTCCTTAGGGCCTCTGATTTTGATCTTCAAGGGCGAGCTTCCTTTAGCTTTTCCTTTGGAATAATCCTCACCAGATTCCTCTGAGGTGGAAAGAGGATTCAGATTTCCCATTAGATTAAAGGTATAAGGTACCTTCTCACTTTCCAGCTCCCATACTTTGTGCTTCAACTATGAATTAGTAAACTTCATAACAGGGGCCATTAGTCCTTCCATCTCAGTTACCTTGTTTTCAGCCCAGTTTACCTCTCCAATAGACTTGTCCTTGACCGACTCATATGCATGATCTTTAACTAAATTCCCATCATCCTCTAACTGGTCAGGGATCAGCTTGACATTGTACATTCTAATCACATCCACTGGAAGCCTAGAGTATCTTTTCTTCCTTGCCTCAAAGTCATCTTTGATGTTTGCCCAGTAATCCTCCAGATCATCCTTGTGGTGATATTCTTTAGTTGCCTTCTTCTGTGCTTCTTCGGTGATATCAAAGTTTGTCCTCCTTGAATGAAAAGAGAAACCATAAGTACTCAATTCCTCCTCGGATGCATGAGCCGATTGGATTGAAGGACAAACCTCACTTATACCAATTTTTAGAGGAAAATCTCCACCAAACCCTGTCTTATGCTTTTCCTTTTTAACAATAACATCAAAATCATATATTTGCCTCGTAACTTCCAATAGCACAATGTGGTCAGTAGGATATCTAGGCAACCTATATGGAGCAGTTTGACATCCGTCAATTCTAATATAGGAGAAGGTGGGAAATTGTATAAACCAAGCTCAATATTTTCTAATCAGCTCCTTGGCTCCATCAGATAATCTCACATGCTCTGCATTTTGAAGTAGCCTAGTAATATACATTGTAAATTCACCATTTGCTCTTCTATAGTTCTGATTTCCCAGGTGCAATTCAGGGTATATCTCATAGACTATATCCTATCCAAATGTCCCCTTTGGTTTCAAACCCCTGTATGGGTAGAATCTGGCCAACACATACATCACATAGGAGGACATAGTAAACTTCTTCATTTCTAACACATCTCTCAGCTGTCTATCAATCATTGCACTGATGAGTCCTGCCCAATGGTAATTAATACCTTGCTCAATTTTGTTGATCACATGTACCATCCAATTCTCCAATACCCCAACACTCTTTGAACCGGCCACTCTGCTCAATAGTGTGATTACATCATATATGTCTGGTCTGAATTTGATCCTGTGTAATTGCTTGGACAGTTTGGAAAAAATGAGACTTTGGTTTCTCCAACCAGGAATTGATCATCTGCTGGGCTTTGGTGGGCTCATCCTCATAGTAAGTTCTAGCCAGGTCCATATCCAAGGCACATGCACATGGCAAGTCTGGCATATCAAATGCTTGGGCAATGGAAACTGGATTGAAGTTTTCCAAGACTCTTCCTTCGGTGCTAATGACCCTCTGCGTATCAAAGTCATATTGTCGGGCACACTCTAATATCAATTCATAGCACTGAACCGAAACCGGGAATCCTGCTACATGGACCAGTCCAAACTTCATCATTCCCTTGGTCAGGGCCAACAGATCTTTCTGAGCTGTTCTTGCCTTGAATTCCTCATACCTCCATGCTCTTGTATTGGTGTCGAAGACCTCAGACCATATTGAAGTGATCTTGCTGTCAGGCACCTGACTCTTCGTATCTAGCCTCAATCTTTCTGCATCTGTAATGGAGGACCCTTCAGTATCACCCTTGGACTTTCCCATCGCAGCCTTGCTCGATTCAGCCTACATTCACAAAAGAGCCTCATGATTATCCAACTATTATCCATATTCCAATCAAAGGTTAGCCTGGAAACCACATAAACAATTAAGATCCATCGCTAATCATCAATCTTGAAAATCCGGAAAAAAGAAGTAAACTAGGAAAATCCAGTCATGGCGGAATTCAGAGAAATCCAACCCAGACAGACTCCTATTGCCAAGACATCATTCATCAAATAAAACATTAGTATGGATGAAAGAGCTGTGTGGCTATCATGAAATTCATTCATTAGTAGCAAGAAATCATCATTTAGCATTCAATTCATTACCCCCCTAATTCGATAATCACAAAGAAGTGGAATCAGGCAGGAAACAAGAAGAATCCGGACAGGTCAGATTTTTGTGGACAGCCCAAAATTCCGGAATTCATCATACTCCTTGGATTTGGCAGAAACTGGGAAAATCTGGGTGCGCAGAAATTCCGCGGACACCTCGGAAACTCGACGATTATTAACGAGCAAACCACTGACCGAATGATCATGCAAACCTCTCTATTTG
>VDFB02281492.1:897870268-897956746 GCA_007258455.2 Sequoia sempervirens
TAAAATTATATATAAATCAAACATATATATCATTATAATTCTATATAAATTTTGACAGTTTATCCAAAATATCTCCTTTTACAATCTTCTTAAAATTTTGATTGTATTCTACAGCAAAAAAATTTAAATACGGTCATATGGCCATCGAATTTAAGCTTTGCCGCCTACCCCCACTCCCTCCATATCTTTCTTTTAAGTTATCATTTAAAAACAATATAATTAATATTTATATTAATATTTAAAACAAGTTGTTTGACCGAAAATCTTTCTAATGTTCGGTCGAACACATTTAAAAATCATTTTTTTATTGCATGGATGGTAGGTTCGGTCGAACATGGGTTCGGTCAAACCCCTTTTCGACCGAACACTTTTGTTTTCTTCGACCGAACATCTGTTCGGCCGAACCCTTGTTTTTTCACCCTTGCTCCCTAAGGCACCAAAATTGCTGAAAATTTTGCACTTCGAAGCTCGATTTGAGAATGAAAATGGAGGAGATCTGAAAAACCCAACTAGTATCGGGTTCCCCTCAAAACGAGCTATCCAACTAATATAATTTTAATATGTTTTGATTATATTATCTATCTATTTTTTAAGTTTTATTAAATATAGGTTTTTCACTGAAAATAAAACTCTCTGTTTTGCACAAGTGGAAAAATAGTAGATTATCAAAAAAAAAAAATTAAAAATATGAGTGCACTAGATATTGGAGTCCTTGATCAACAAAGAAAATAATTTTGATACATATAGTAAAAGTTATGCATTATACGTTAGGTGTTATGTCTGGTGTAATTGATTTGACTTTGAAACTTGATTAAAGAAAAAATATTCAATAAAAAACTATCTAACCAAGTGGAACACTAGATATCGGAGTTACAAATCTAAATTTGAAAGAATTAGAATTTTATCTTTCAAGGAAAAAAAGTTATGCGTTATATGGTGTGCATCACTTTTTAAAAATGTTGTTTTTTGAAAAAACCAATTTTCGTGGGAGATAGAAAAAAGGTGTAATCTAATTCCAAAAAAATTGAAAAAAATATTTTTAGAATTTACAGAAAAAATGTGACAAGACTCTAGTTTGCATCATCTTCAAATTCCTTATGGTTTAATCACTATAGGTGCCTGAATGTGGAGATTTTGTTTTAAAAAAAAATATCAGTGTCCAGTTTGGCCAAAAATTGTAAACCACTATTGTGGGATCACCCAGTGACTGTGGATGATGGATTGGGACTGCATGGTTCCACGACTTCAACGTGTGGAGTTGGGGATGTCTTCTTTGTCATAAGTCCTTGGAGAACTTCTGGAGTGAGAAAATTGCATACTCTAGGCTTAGATGGTGAGGTAGGAGTGGATGAAGGATTATGGATTGGTGGGGGATTAGGACTATGGATTGGTGGACTAGGATTAGATGGGGGAATGGGATTGGATGTAGGACTGTAAGTAGATGGAGGGTTAGGATTGGATGGAGGATTGAGGTAGGGATATTGGAATGATGAGTTAAGATAGGAGGACATGGATGGTGGATTAGAACAAGAGGATACGACTGATGGATTGTAGTAAGGGTATTAGGATGGTGGATTAGGATGGGAAGATACGAGTGTTGGATTAGGATAGGGAGATGCAGATGTTGGATTAGGGTAAGTTGATGGGTGTGTAGGATTAAGATAAAAAGGTGTGGATGTAGGATTAGGATAGGTTGATTGGTATGGAGGATTAGGATAGGGGGACATGGATGGGGAATTGTAATAGGATTATTGGGATGGCAGATTAGGATAAGAGGATGCGGGTGTTGGATAAGAGGATGGTGTAGATGAAGGATATGATAGATATGTAGACGAGGAGGATAGTGAATATCCCTTGTCAAAGGTAGCATAAGGAGCATGATTAGGCATGGATGAAGACATAACGGGATAACTTGAAGGGGTGATTGGATTGTGGGAAGTGGATGGAGAAAACTTACTAGTGATGATAGCATCAAGGGGATCTATGTCATATTCTTCTTGATCAACAAGACTTTCGTTATTTTTGTTGACGTAATTAGGGTTTCCCTTGATTACTATTGATGGAGGATAAGGGTTCATGATGATGAAAGGATAAAGAGGATGGATCAAAGATTTCAGATGGAAATGGACTAAAGCTCAAGTCAGGATTTAGGTCAAGCTCATATCGGGATTGGATTAAAGATCATATTACGATGATTGGATGATGCAAATGGGATTGATTCTGATTTGATTATCAAAGGATGACTATGACACCCAATCTACCTCGAGATGGAAGCAGATTGATTGGGTCGAAGGTGATCGAATAGGGATGTGACTGGATTGGATTGGATAAGATTGATCGATGATTGATAAGATCAACTGATGGATCAAATAGGATGATGAAAGGGACTGTAAACCCCATTCCAAGATTACCCTAGGTGACGTAGGATACTAATTGATCGGATAAAGGATAAATGGATGATTGCGACACTAAATCCACCTTGATATAGAAGGTGAATTGATTGGGCTGGCGATGGTGATTAACTTAAGATAGATGAAAATCCTAAGAAGATGTTGATGATGACGATCAATTCAGACACTTAGGTCAATTCAGATAATAACCTGAAACAAAGTTCAGGGGATTTGAATGGGGAAATGATAAGGGATGTGTAACCAAGAGATGCTTAAGGATGATGTATCAATATGATTCAGATGATGAATGAATGAGCTCGGCAGAATGCGGATGGACCAAAGCTCAGATTGGGATTAGATTAAAGCTCAAATTAGGATTGGATTGAAGGATATGATGGGATTGGTTCTGTTGGTCGGATCTAGAAGTTGGATCTGTTTATTGTCTGTTTTCCAAATTTTTCTATAGAGGGGAAAATTTTCCCTTCTGGGGTGGATTTTCCCTCACAGAGGGGCGAGTTTTCCCTTCTGCAGGGAAAATTTTCCCCACTACAAGGTAGATTCACCCCACTATAGGGCATGTTCGCCCCACTACTTTTGGACTCTCCGAGTAGGTAAACATGTTGTTAGAACGAAGAGATGGGTGATTGGAATGGGGTGTTAGATAATTGGATTGAGGAAATAGATGATTGGACTGGGAAAATGAATGATAGGAGTGGATGAACAAGTACTTGGAACTTGTAAACAATTTCTTGGAATGGATGAACAACTCTCAAGTCGCGAAGACGAAAGCTCGAAATGAGTAAACGATTGATCAAAAAGGATGAACAACTCTCAAAATGAGGAGATGGATGTTTGGAATGGATGAATGAAGGATTGTAATGGTTAAATGAAGGCTTGGAGTGGTTAAATGATGGCCTAGGATGGTTAAATGGTTGAATGGAGACTTGGAGTGGTCAAACGGAGCAAAAATGACTATTTAGGGGGGCGTATTCACCCCTTTGCAGTAAATTGTAGGAGGGAAAATTTGCCCCATTGCAATAAACAAGGACTTGGTTTAGATGGAAATGACTATGGCAAGGACTTAAAATGATAACAATAAGGCCAATTTGTCAAAAAATTTACTGGTTTCTCACAAGAAAACATTTTCAAACAAGCACAATCTTATGATTAATGTTAAGGGTATGGCCAATAAAGGTCTTAATCGAGGATGCACAAGGTGTCTAGGGAGTCCTCGATATACTCTTGGTACATGAGGCACAACCGTGAACACCAACCCATCACAAGCGTGAGTCGGGAACCCCAACGAGATATTGAAGGGCTCGGACCAACTCTTCATGTCTATCTACGTATCACCCTAGCTTTGACACTTCGCCAATTACGACACGACTGGATTGAGGTACAAATTTTTCTCTCCCCCCTCTATATACTCCGCCGGTACATGTGGTTGGAATCCTCCCTTGGGGTGATGAAATCCCCAAGTAGGTCCCACTAGAAAGAAGACACTAATCATTTCCAACTACTCCCCAGGCTCACACGAAGTGCAAGGGGAAAGTGAAAAAAAACTAATGCCCCTTTTGGGTAGCACAAAATGATAGACACAACAAACAACAAATATTGCTTCCCCTAATTAAACTATGTTCCTAGATTAACGAAAAACAAGAAGGATAGTTATGGAAATTTGTGCAAATAGAAGGCCCTGCAAGCAAACGTTAATTTTTTTATCCTTCTTTCTTCGCCAATTACACAAGAATATGTTGCAAAATGTTAGAAAAAACACCAATATCCTTGCAACAAATAATGCTAGGGGGTTAGAATTGAAAAATCACAAAAAACTGGAGAAAAAATTAAGCTAAAACAATTGTTTTACCTCCCAAAATGTGTTGTTTTGGGGCATATCTGCCCCACTGCAGTAACCAGGAGGAAAAATTCGCTCTACTACAGTAACCAGGTGGGAAAATATACCCCACTGTAGTAACCAGGAGGGAAAATTTTCCCCACTGCAACAAAATGTCAGAAATAGTTTTCAGATTAGAGAAAATCTGCCCCGCTGCAATGAAATGTCAGAAACAATTCTTAGATTAGGGTGTATTCGCCCCTCTGCAAAAAAAAAAGTTAGAAAAAATATAGATAAGGGTGTATCCACCCCTCTACAGTAAAATAGTTAGAAACAAAATATAGATAAAGGCGTATTTGCCCCTCTGCAGCAAAATAGTTAGAAACAAAATATAGATTAGGGCGCGTATCTGCCCCTCTGCAACAAACTAGTTAGAAAAAAAATAGATAAGGGCGTATCCGCTCCTCTACAACAAAATAGTTAGAATACGAATAAGGGTGTATCCGCCCCTCTGCAGCAAACTTATTAGAAACAAAATATGGGTTAAGGGCATATTTGCCCCTCTGTAACAAACTTATGAGAAATAGAATATTAAAATAGGGCATAGTCGCCCTTCTACAGTCAAATGAAGGGCACAATTGCACTTCTGCAGTGAATCAGAGGGCTCAGTCTCCCCTCTACAGTGAACTAGAGGGTGCACTCGCCCCTCTACAGTGAACCAAAGGGCGCAATCGCCCCTCTGCAATGTACAGGAGGGTGTAATCGCCCCTCTGCAGTGACCTAGAGGTCGTAGTCACCCCTCTGCGACTTGTACCTGCAAACAATCTCAACAACAATAAATGTAAAATAGAGGAACCCATTTGTGGGTCCCATCGGGCATGCCAAAAATGTGATCCTAAATGTTTATCCTATTCTAAGTATGCAAAAACAACTATAATGCAATGAGAGAAAAACATAGAGGGACACCTCAAGATTAGCCTAAGGAATTGATAATACAAAGAAAATAAGATAAAATGAAGATTGTAAATTGATATACCTTTCTTTGTTACTGAAATTCCTTGGTTGGCCCTTGTGAATGTAAACTTGTATGCTCCTTGGATGGCTATAGATATGATTAAATGTAAGATTGACAATGTGATGGGATGCAAATGCAAATGACTATATTAGCTTGGCTAAATGATTGAAAATACTTGTGAATTGGGTGCTCAAAATGACAGCATGAGGATGCTAAAATGACCAAGTCTTTTAAATGCCTTAGAAGAGGGGGTATTTATAGAGAAATTTAAATTCTCTAGAGAATTCAATGGTTGAGATTGAGCCACCAAGGTTAAGATGTAGGGCTATGGTGAGTTGAGGACTCGCAAGCCCTCACATGTTGACATGTGGAATGTGAGATGGCCTAGGATAAGATGATGTGGAAGTGAGGTGGAAGGGAGGTACATGATGTGGAGGAAGGAAAAATACCTTGGAAGAATAAATGTGAATTAAAAATTCACATGCTTGGCAGAATCTAGTGGATAAGAGAAGGTCTCCAAAAGGTGGGAGTTTGTCACATGTGACTTGATGTGACAAGTCAAAGATTCTAGAAGATGCATGGGAAAAGGGGATTCTACTAGGAATAAAATGTGAATTAAAAATTCCCATGGGGAAGAGGGGAACCTAGGGTGAATAAATGTGAATTAAAAATTCACATGAGAAAGAGGGTCAATGCTAAGAAAGGTAAATGGAAGGGTTGACTAAAAAGGGATGCTAAATGTGGCTAATGACTTTGATTAAGGTTGTGCAAGCACTTGATTAAGAAAATTAATAAAAGATTAGAGGAAAGTGGAAAATGTAGGAGGATGTGACATTAATCCTTGATTAAGAGGATGCACATCCTAATCATGAATTAATTAAATTAATCCAAATTAGAAAGGGATTATGAAGGATATGATAAAGAGAGAGAAAAAGGAAGAATTTTAAATTGATTTTATTCAAAAAGGTTAAATGACTAAATTAAATAAATTGATATATTTATTTAATTTAGAGAGGAAAAGGTGGTAATAGTATTTAATTATTGAATTAACTACTTTAGGGACCGTAGGCAAACCATAAAATATTAATTTAATGAGTGATTTAATTAATACTGACCAAGAGGATGAGGTGTATGAGTTAAAGGGATGAATAAGGAGACAAATTGACCATATGAAAGTGGTCAAATTTGGATGTCTACATATAGATTCTCTCACAGGTGTAAGAGTTGTCATATATGGCAGATTCTATGACATTGTAAGGCATTTGTCATAACTATTAGTGGAAAATTTGGGGTGCCCAAGAATGGAGGCATATAAGGGGGGTTAAAAATCATGTGAAAAGTGTCACATGAGTCAAATACGTGTTTGAAAAATGTGCCACATGGATTTGGATGCCCATCTCTTGTAGCTTGTTCTAGAAGCTACCTTCATGCTTGCATTCTCTATATATTGGATGCCTTGGAGTGGGTTTTGTATGTTGAATATTGTAGGTATTGAAGTGCTATTGGATTTCCTCCAGAAGAGCAAGATGTAGTCTCCATGTTAAGGCTACGAGCTTGCAAGTGTATTGTTACTATATTATTGCAGATTAATACATTGGTTCAATGCTTTGGAGTGTAGGGTTTTTTACTTGAAAAGGTTTTCCCCATGTACATTTTGTTTTCTTCTCTTCTTTCTATATTTATTCTATTCTTCGTGTTTCTCATTCTTGAAATGTTAATTTACATGTCGTTATGCTACTGAAATTTTATTAGATTTGAAACTACATCAACTTTCCTCTAAGGGTTAATCATAAGATACTGAAGGTGCATACTAGATCTAGGAAGGATCTTCGAGTTCGTCATTTCCCTTTCATCAACAAGAAAAGAGGATAAAGAAAATGAGAGAGAAGTGAATGAGCTGAAGCAAAGGTTAGATGAGAGCAAAAAGAAATATGATGAGGAAAAATCCACTTCAAAAAAATTAAGACAAAGCAATGGGAAAGGAAATGAATAGTGGGAACAAAAATTGGAGAAAGAGAAAAAGAAATGAAAGATTTTTCGTAGAGTTGATGGAAGAAAAAAATGAAATTAACTCTTGTCAAAATTAGTTAATTGCATTTTGTAGAGAAACAATGAGGCATATGAAACAAAAGATCCGAGATGAAATAATGCAGAGGATTGATCATTTGTGTGAATTGTTTCAATTGATTGATGCTATCAGACTAGCTCAACAAATATTTAGTGGACAACAAAAATGTGTTGGAATTAGAGAAATATGCAAATCAAGTTCAACAAACAGTCTATAAAGTGAGTGAAAATGATTCAAAATCCAAAGGGATTAATAATCGGCTTGCTGCTTCAATGATGTTGTCATCTATCATTCAAAAGTGTTTGAGAATGCATGAAACAAAGGAATTTTTGCATTTGGCTGCAAACAAGATGAAGACGCTGGATGAAAAGGTAAGGAACTTCCCAGAGCTTGGTTTTCCAAAGGATTTTGACACAAATGAGTGATTCATTAGAAATGATGATTTCAGAAAGAAGATGGAGGGTGTAAGGAAGATTGATTTGGACCATTTTCCTTAGAACCCAGATGTGGCGAACTATTTGGATTCCATTAAACCACTGATAACCTTGAATGCAATTTTGACCATAGATAGGTTCCAATTTCAATCATGAATTGTTAATAATTTTTCAAGTCAAACAACATCAGTTAGAACAAATAATAATTCCAACACCTAAATAGTGGAAGTTGCTAGAAAAGGTGATACAGTGATTTGATATTGATAATATGAGTTTCCAAGTTCCAACTCAGCTCTGTGTAGAGTTGTCTTTGAGCAATATTTTTCATTGCCAATGCTTCTATGTATTTCTTCATATGAAAATCAATAAAAAAACTCGAATTCAATAATGTTTTGATGTTCAATTATCTGTATTTTTATTTTATCATTTGAAGAAAAAGTTTGGTTTCAACTACTAGATACACGGTAAATGATTTTTGATGTTCATTGTTGTATATGCTACTATTGTTAATATGTTATTAAGCATTGAGTTGAGTGATGAATCACTAAGTAAATGTTTAACACAATTAAAATATAAAATTATTAATAATATGTTAATTTATTCAATCTATTGCATAATTTCAAGGAATACAATATAAAATATCAAATACAATCTAAAATATAAAAGCCATACAATGTACCTGCTGGTGATTTTTTATGAACCAAACTTGGTCTCAACAATTGTCTATGAATTTTGCATAATTCAATGATCAACAATTGTGATGATTGGCCAATGACTAGGTGAAAGCTTGCTAGGATTTCCCTCTGTACTTCGGGCTCTGTAGGACCTGGGAGGGTGATCCCTAAAATGTACTTAATGGTATTGTTGTGTCATTTACCACAAACATTGTAAATAACATATGCATTCTCATCGATTGCAAATTAAATGAAATCGGTCAAGAATCTGGAAAATTCTTTAACAGATAATCATTCAAAGCAACGAATGGACAACTTCACATGAAACCTCAAAATAATTTAAGGTGTATGAAAATATTCTTTAAGATTGCGTTCTTTGAAAGACAGGGCTGACTCAATGACTTCAAAGATAATCGGAGTTATAGAACAGTGCTTTATCCATGGGTAATAGATTCAAATTTGAAATAAACTTTGATACAACAATAACCAATTTAGTACTTCAGACTATTGTGATATTGCATTACAATATAACAACTCTAAATATCCCAGAATATAAACTACTTATCAAATCCTTCTACCTGGTCACATGAATCTATGATTTCATCAAAGCAATTTAATTAATTCTTTGAATTAAAGCAAAAAAAATATACATTCAACCAAAACTATTGAAGACTAATCAAAGGATCCTTGATCATTTTATTAATAATTTTATGACAAGATACAAAAAGAGAGAATTTGCATTAGAATTTTCACTTCTCATTCAAATTCCATTATTGTTGTAAGACTATTATGCTTATTACAGACTCAAATTCAACCTCAGACTCAACAATAATCCTATTCCTTTGTGCTTGTATTTCAAAATCCATTACATGAGTACAAAAGCTCTCTCAACCAAAGACCCATACAATTGGCCTTGAATTCCCTTTTATAAGAACAAGGGAGCAACAAGCTTTAGGCCAAATTACACATTTAGTCACATCTACATTTGACTTACATTTCAATTTTAATTTCAAAACATCCCCGAGCAGTTATATTTGCATTTCCAAGAGGGGGAATACATATAAGACAAAATTTATTTCCATTTGGTGATGAAGATTTCCTCACCTTCCAAAAGGATCCTTTAGTCAGTGCAAAATAAATTTTTCCATGAGCAAACATTGTAGTCCACGTGCTTTAAAAAATTGCAGAAGAAGAGCATAAAGTGAAAGAGAGGATACACCAAAGTAATTCCACGTCTGCAGTCCTTGTCACCATATTTAAAACTAAAAAAGTGCAATAGATGAACGCTGATATATCTAAGGCCTGATCTGTACTATTTCAAGGCCATGTATTGCACTCTTCTTGTTGAACTTCATTGTTGTAGACCACCAACCAAAATTGTTGTCATTCACTCCAACTTGCAACAATTTATATGTCCAATATGTCAATATAATTTGACTTCCATAGTGCAAACTCCTCCTCTATTGGCCAATCAAACCCCATAATATTGTCTGCCTTTGTTCTATATGGGATATACCTGACTACCACCTAAGTTTCTCCTTATCAAAATCTTCAAGGAAAGCCCCTGTATGCATGAGCCTATCCATATTGTTCCTCAACATATCTAAATCCATTTCATCACAAATATTTTTTGCCTAGGAAGTTATCACTTGAACTGCCTAGTCTTTCCACTCTTGCAGGGACTTAACTTCACCCTTCTCATTCAAAATGTCTAGAAGAAGACCAAAATTTCAATCATCAAACTTCTTAACCAATTCCTTAATCTTCATCTCCAAGGGTTCAATCAACCCTTAAGAACCAATTATGTCCATTACAAATCTTAGAGTTGGAAGTATCTTTGGAGACTTATTTGCATCACGAGAGGATGCAAAATCCATATCCCTTAGAATTTGAGCCCTTGGAATCCATTTATTCATTAAAGGAATAACAATCTCTTTATCTCTATCAAGGTTTTTAATGGCATAAAACATTAAAGAATAATTGGTATGGATACTAATTAACCTTTTCTCTACCCCCTTATTCAAGTGATCAAGCACTGTTGTCACAATCTTCATATTATTCAAATGAATAAGATCATCCATCCTATCTTCATAAGTCTTGAGCTTTTCCCTCAGCTCCTCCTTAGTAACTTCCTCAAATTGAGGAGCATCTGATGTTTCAGGAGTTGATTGTGCCATTTCTACATCTTCAGATTCAATGGGGGTAGCCTCATCTTGAGTTTGAGGAGGTGAAAGAAATGGAGAGGGAGGAGAAAAAATTGTAGCATGTGAGGTACCAGGTTGCAATGCTTGGAATTTTTGTTTTCACAGAGCCATTTGAGTATGCATTTGAGCCATCTTTTGCTGGCTCAAGTTGTACTCAGCAACCACCTCATTATATTTGGTTCTAAAATTGTCTCTTTCCTCTATTAATGACTCAACTGCGGCCTTGGTAAATTGTGCCACATTAACACTCATAGTTGTTGACTCCAAGGTGGATGTATCTGAAACTCTCTTTATAATCAAACCTCCTCTAACACCTGGGGAAGGTTTTGCAACTTTAGGATTTTTAGTGGTTGGGGATAGAGCCCAAATAGCAAGAGTATCCCACTGTTGACACAAAACTAACCCCTGCAAAGCTAATGCAACTTCTTCTTCACTGTTAAAGATGGGGGCCTCTTGTATTCTCACAGTATCAAAGGAAATTGCTAATGCTAGGTCCCATTCTGGGAGTAATAATACTCCACTCTTTCTCACTAATTCCCTGCGCTCTTCTGCAAAAAATGTCCAAATATTTTGCCCTTATTTCATCTTAGACATTAGCTTCAATAATCTCATGGGGCTTCTCAGGGCTTTCACTTCTCCTTGTTTGCACCAATTTTGCATACTCATCCTTCATTTCTTTGCATACAAACTCCTGGAAAGCTTGTGTCTTGAAAAGTTGATCATCTTCCATAAAGCTTTCATAGGCTTGGAACCTAACATCCTCAAAGTTATTTATTCCAATTAGGTCAGCTTTGCTCAACTTAAGGCTTAAAGTCTGTGATATTATTTCTCCATGAGGAGATGACATCTCCAACATTATTTCCTCATCAGTTATGGCGATTTCATCATCAAACTCCTCCACAGAATAATCAACCAGATCAACTGCTTCAACTTTTTGCTTCTTTACCGATGGCTCCCTTGGAGGGGATGATTCTCTAATTAGAGAATCCAATTCAATTATTTCAAGGGTAGAAGAATGCTGAGGTGACAATGGGGGTAGTTGTTGTTGTGGAGACTACATTCTTGACTCCCCAGATTGTGCAAGAGTTGTAACTGTTTGTTGCTTCTTTATTGTGCCCTTCCTCGTTGAATAAATATGCACCTTCTTGGAAGGATACATAGTTGATTCCCCCTCTATCATATGGGAATTCCCCTTATCTTGCACTAATTTTATCTCCTTCAATCTTGCCACTAATTTTTCAAAATTATGCATCACAACATCCATCTTTAAAAGTGGGTCACTAATATCTGACAAAGCTTCAAAATTAGGCTCCTTAACCTTAATTTCTCTTTCCAATTTCACAAAAACACCCCACTTCCTCATTCTATCAACTTGAACATTAGGATCAAAAATATTTCTAATGAGATCATCAGGCATAGTGTGGGTGTGAACATACCGACCTCCCTTAATTCTCTTCATTAACCAAACTATGAACCCCTCAGGATCATATGTCTTGTTTGCCTTGATCTTCATATTATAGTGAATGAGATAGTGGTCCACAATATTCCTCCATCCATGTGTTATCATTACAAAATATACAAACACAGTGTATGTAGGGAAGAAAGTTCCCTTTCACTTCTCATCCAAGAAGAAATCATCTACATTCCCTAGCTGCCATATCACCTCCAAAAACCAAATCCTCAAAGGTACTTCCTTGGGGAGTATGTGGGGTGTCAATTTTGTTCCAAATACCCTCAAAACTATACAATTATTATAGGGGATTAAAACCCACCAGTTTTGGGCAATAATCAAATATGGCCTTCTTTCAGCTGGCTTTAAAAAATCATGTAACTCCTTGGGGATCCTAGGTACATCCACCATTAAATCCTTTCTTAACCTGGCAGATTTTTTTTTGTAGCAATCACATAATTGGTATTTTGTTCATTCCTATCCAATATAGGAGTCCATGACTGCACCGACATTTCAATACTATGCACAACCCTCTTCAGTCCATCTCCTAACCAAAGTAGTTCACACCTTTGAAAAGAAACATATGCATGAAGAGTGAAAACCACCAAAATATGACACCAGGTTCCCCATTCTTCAAGGCCGCCAATCCTTTGTGAATTCCCTTCGCTATGTAGGTGGAAAAATCATATAAGGCATTAATGTTGAGGTGTTGGATACTTGCAGCCATGTACATATAGGCCATTGGCATGCTTGAACCAAGATAAAACCATAGAATTTGGCAGATGGAATAAAAGGTCTTTTGAAAATATGATTGGAAATACTTAATAGGGATGTTCTCAACATTAGAGGGTCCCAGAGTAATCTTTCTTTTGTCTTTTCCCTTCCCTACTAATTTCAGAAAATTTGTCAACACTGATACCTTGAAATTGTGTTTTACTTTCAAATATTACTCCCTCAATTTCTTCTCATCAATCTTAACCATGTCAGTACTCCAAGTGTTCAACTTGAACACATATGAAACTTCCTCTTTCTTTACCCATACTATTTTTTGTCCATCATGAGCTCTAACAACCCTAACTAGAGGGTCATAGTTTGTAGCAATTGCTTTGAGGAGATTGACATCTATGGACATGTTGGGCACAACCAATTTACCCATGTCCAACCTCCATGGGTTGCAGAAAGGGACAACATTATTCTTATTTTCAAACCATCCTTGGAAAAGACTCCATCCGGAGTATGGTAGGGTAGCATCTTTAATTGTACAATATCTATCCGTGATACCAAATTTAGTTCCATGGCCATGGTACATAAGTTGTCCCTTTAGTTTCTCAGAGGTTAAGGGTAATTGTTCAGTCAAGTCCTATACCAAGGGCTTCACTGTAGGATTTGGCTTAGAAGATTGGCCTTTTGACACAGATGCTTTGACTTTGGGTGCCATAGTGATAGAGTTTGTGCAAACTAGGGTTTACTTGTCAGCAAATTACAAGCTTACAACTAGGGTATGGGTTTGAATTGAACGTCAAACCTTATAAGAAATGAAACAAACTAGAAAACTATAATAACATAAAGATAAAGCGAGCACTTTCAACAATTTTTCAAATAATTGAGAAGCAGGATAGAAAATGTACTTATTGGTTTATAGTTGCTTTGAAAACCCTAATTCTGGTTGTCGCACGAGCTTGAAATTTGCAGCAAGAACTCCTTAGATGCACAAAATGCTTTAACAGTTTGTAATTGTTCTTTGAAGCAAGTTTTTATGGCTTTAAAATAGATAAATTCAATAGTTGGGCATTGTATCTGCCATTATTGTTCGCTCACGTGAATAGAGCAACTCATTTGCCCTTAATCTCAATTTTGAATCTTAACCGTTGAACTTGTAGTGAGATGGCCTGATGGATGGACTAGATTCAATCAAATAAGTTTGAAAATCATAGTACAAATGACTGTTGACATTGACCAACTAAAAAATTCCATGTGGATTCATCTCTAAGTCATTCTATGGGCTCCACCATCTCCACATGCATTGAAACTATCTACGTGTCAACCTCCCCACTACCCCTTCGGGTTTGAAGCGTGTGCATCTTACAATAGTGGTGAGGTAGGGAACAACCCAGATTAAATTTGGCGCCTTCAATCTAAAAGCCTCTTACCTTTTACATTGTCCGCCTGAGTACATAACCTTTGGACTTAATGGACGATCATGATCATAACATCTTTGCGAGCAATTTTGCTCGTGCCTACAAACCCCTCTAGTAGCACACTGTTCAACTCTTCAATACTTGCAAAGAAATATTTCACCAAATATTCTATGTCTTCAATAGTCTAGAAAATAGTGGTGATAGTGCCACGAGGCACCTCCCTGCTTCCCCTCTAAGAGACGGGAGCTGAAGGTGGGTCCCCCGTAGGCTAGTGGGGTATGTATGAGATTTGTTTATCAGAAACCATAATAACCGTTGAATAGACCACTTTTAGCTATCAACACCTTTAAGTAGTGGTAGGACTCACCAAAAGGGTGGTCAAGTGTCACTTGCTCGCTATCCCGCTGACTCCTTAATTTGATTATTTTAATCCCACGGGATGGATGAGAACCAATAGAAAACAATCAATGGGACCCACCAAGCATAACAAAGGATTAAAAATAAGCATGTGTGCTTATTACATGACTTAAAAGGGGCCGCCTGCCTAGGTTTATAACATAAAAGACATTGAGCGAATATTAAAACCCATACTTAGGGAAAGAACAAGAATTAAGAAAATTTTATGACTCGCATAAGATAAGGAAAGAATTATAAGGATTCTATAGGTAGGAATTGGAAACATTAGGGTCAAGGGGCCAATGAGTAAACAAACGCAATGGCATAAGATATGACTTAAGAGACTAGGAATAGGTAAAACCCAATCAACTGTGAAATAGAATGTAGGAAAAAGGAAAAGACACTTGGGGTTTTTGAGACAAATGACTTGACTTTCTTATTCAGGATGGTTTACTGTTCAAAGGAGCACAACTTTGTGTACCCAAGTGGTCAATGAGAGAAAACCTTATCAAGGAAAAGCATTTTGGGAGTTTGGTAGGTCATTTTGGACTTGGAAAGACATTGAAGCAGCTAAGAAGACATTATTTTTGGCCTACGATGTAATCATATGTGAGGAGGTTTGTGGAGAGGTGCATTATTTTTCAAAGAGAAAAGGGAAACAACACAAATGTGGGGTTATATCAGCCTTTACCCATTCCCAATAGACCTTGGGAACCCATTAGCATGGATTTTGTCATGGGATTGCCAAAAACACCACAGAGTTTTGATTCAGTCTATGTTGTAGTTGACCGGTTCTCTAAAATGGCTTACTTCATTCCTTGTAAGAGCACCAATGATGCCTCCTATATTGCAGGTTTGTTCTTTAAGGAGGTTGTTAGACTTCATGGTTTTCCATTGAGTATAGTTTTAGATTAGGGACAACAAGTTCATAGGATAGTTTTGGAGGACATTGTCGAGAAAACTTGGCACCAATCTTAGTTTTAGTTCTGCCTACCATCCTTAGACTGATGGAAAAACTGAGGTGGTTAATAGGAGCTTAGGTAACCTCCTAAGATTCCTTTCAAAGGATCATTCTTCTTAGTGGGATCTTGTGTTACCTCAGGTAGATTTTTCCTATAATGATTCAATGAATAGAGTGTTAGAATTGGCTATGGATGCCAAGATCTATGGACCAAATGGAAAGCACAAAAAGAGAGAAATAAATATGACAAGAATACATTGTATTCAATGTCAATGATATGATTATTGTTGTACAATGTAGTAGATACCCCTTGGTTATATAGCCAAGGTGAGATGCAAGATGTCATAGGATTATGACAAGTGTCTTAATCATATGACATGAGACAACTAATCACACTTACCTAGGTTCACATGTAGTAGTTTTCAAAGATAAGATAACAACTAATGACAACTAACATCTTCTAGAAATATTCCTTCCTATGATCTAAGTAAACTTAACATGTGTAAATAAGTCCCTTAGTAATGAATGAACTAGGTAGAAGACTTTATTTACACCAACACCCCCCCCAATAAGTGAAAATTAGGGAGTAGTATATTATTATGCAAATGACACAAATATGCAAGAATGGGTCCCAACTACTAGGCCATGTTAGGTACCCATGTACAATGCAAAAGAAATGAATGCAATCAATGAAATCTCTCACAAATGGAGAAAAGGAGAAAACCTAGTGGGACAAAACTCCTCCCCAAAAGAGAGATGAAATATAAAATAGAAATACTCTCAATGAAGAATGAGAAGGTAAAAACCCCATGTGAGGAAAAAGACCCCCCCATAAGAGAGAAGTAGAAGAGAGACAAGGTAGCCCCCCCTCAATGTTGAGTCTCTTGCAATGAGGGTAGAAGCTCGACATTGAATGCTGAAGATGATCCAATCTCGCCGAAAAATGTTCCTACCCTTAGGAAGAAACAAAACCATGGATGTATGCAGGATATCAAGATGTATGATGTATGATGTATGGTGTATGATGATGTCTCTGAAGAATGCTCAAGTTTCTCCATATCGATGCCGAAAGTTGACATACTTCAAACAGGCGTTCTAGGCCACACTGTTGAAGAGGACAATCCAACATCTAGTAGAGAAGAATGTAGAGCACAATCCAAAGACAAATATATCCCCTCTGAATACAAGGAAGCCTCCTCCAAATGTTGTCCAAAAGAATCCACACTCACGCCAATCTGCAAAGAATGATCATGTAGAGAATGAACAAGAGGTTCAATGTGTTCCCTCACAACAACTGAAGAGGGTGCATCTTCATCAAAGAGAAGATGAATGCCTTAAATGATGTCCTCCAAATCTATAATATGAGACTCCACAAACAAGTCTGAAATACCTGTCAAGAAGTCATCCAAAGTAGCCATATCTGGAAGACAATCAGGATCCTACTGCACTGAATCACTAGGCGCCAAAACTATGGAATCACAAATGTCCTCAACTGCAACAATAGATGATTCTGCCAATGCTGGATTACAAGAGTCCCCAGCCTCAAGATGTTGACTCATAGATGAAGAAGATGAACCCTCTAAATCTGGATTAGGAGCCATAGAAACTAAAGTCTCAATAGATGTCTTTGTAGGAGGAGGAGAAGAAGGCTCTGGGTCATCAAAGCTACCATACCTTTCCCAATCAACAAGTGTTTTAGTTGTTTTATAATCAATAGGTCGAAAATCTACAAGGGGAACAAGACAATCCACAACAGGATCCTCTGGGAATGGAGGTTCATTCGAGTCTCCATACATCTCCCAAAGTTTGGCCATAAGGTCACGAGGGATCTCAATACCATCAGTGACCATTTGTGTATCAATATCACAACTACAACCAATTAATCCCAAGATATGTTTTGTCTTTAAGTCCCACACAACTCTCTTCCATTTTGATGAAGGTTTAGGAACTAGTCCATAGAGATATGGAAAAATATTAAGCCACCTACAATGTGTTAGGATTCCATCTCTCCAAGACTTAAAGTTTCATTGATTTAACCTTATTACATCTAGATGCTTTTTGATTCCCAGATTATACTCCTCAATATTAGTCACACAATAGACCAATCAAGTGACATAAACCAACAAAGGAAAAAGATTACCCCCCCAAATCACTCAATCATGAAACCCCCCAAGTAGTATTTGATTTGGCACTTTATACTTAGCGTGTTTACAGTTGCCACTTGCCAAAAACAACAAAGTGGTATTTGATCTTGGTACATGCAAATGCCAAATTTGGCCACAAAATCAAGTACAATTTTTTGTAAAAAATGAGATCAATCTGATCATACCATTGAAAATTACACGAAAAAACATGCACTTTCAAAAAAAAATTGCTCCTAAAAATGTTATCGTAGGAGCAAGATATGAGCTCCCAAAGTTCCCAAAATGAGGATGAAGCAACAACACCTATGAGAATCTGCAATTTCTAGAAAAACCAGACACCAAAAATAGAAATAGATTGCACCACTATGTAGAGTGCAAAAAATTATCCTAAATAAAAAAAATTGCTCAAAAAAAGGAGTCAAAATGATTGAGATATGAGCCTTCAAAGTTTGCCTATGAAAATCAAAATGCAAATGGTGAGGGGGGAAAATTTTTCAAAACTGTATTGCTGACTTTAGCAATCCACTACCTTAAAATTGATGGCTGAATGCCCGTCTCGGTTCCGTGGAACTAGTCGGAATATTTTGTGATTCACCGGTTGGTATACTGACATGGCCAGAATTTTGTGGAATATTAGGCCGATAAATAGCCGATGCCGGAGTTGAACAGTTGACCACCGGCCTTTTTCAACAGTGTCGGGTTTCGAAGATGTTGGTTGCCGATGATTAAAAGGGGGCCCGTGGGGGCCATGGCGATACACCACATGGCCTCCGCCAGTCACTACGTACCTACGAATTGCAGGTACTCTGCAAAAAAATCCACATAACTCCCTTTTTTTTGTTTTTAAATAAATTCTTTTTACAATGAATATTGATTGGTACAATTAGATTTTTCTAAAAAAAATTCAAAAAAAATTTAACTGAGAATTTTTATTTTTATTTTTGAAAATTCGTATCGTCAACGCAATAATGACAACCTGGGGGCCGTACGACTCTTTGAGCAATTTTTTTTTGCCTCACTAGACAACTGTTCTGATTTGGATGATTTGGCAGTTGATCTTAGGGTTTTTGGCCCTCTAGATGCAATGGTAGGGTCGGATTTGACCCAAAATGCTCCAAAATTGCAGCTACCTTCTAGATCTGACAACCACTCTTTAGCTTCAAACCCTCTTAGATTTGGCCTTGTATGTCCGATTTGGACGAAACAAAAGGAAAAATTGACTTTCTTGAACCTTCGAGATGCAATGGTGAGCTTAGATTTGCACTAGCAAGCTCCGATATGAACTTTCAATAAAGAGCCAAAAATGCAACCACCCCAAATTTGGAATCTCTCTTCAAAAAAGACTCTCCAGTGGCACCCAACCCGCTTTGATACCATGTTAGAATTGGCTATGGATGCCAAGATCTATGGACCAAATGGAAAGTACAAAAAGAAAGAAATAAATATGACAAGAATAAATTGTATTCAATGTCAATGATATGATTGTTGTTGTGCAATGTAGTAGAGACCCCTTAGTTATATAGCCAAGGTGAGATGTAAGATGTCATAGGATTATGACAAGTGTCTTAATCATATGACACGAGACAACTAATCACACTTACCTAGGTTCACATGTAGTAGTTGTCAAAGATAAGATAACAACTAATGACAACTAACATCTTCTAGAAAGATTCCTTCCTATGACCTAACTAAACTTAACATGTGTAAATAAGTCCCCTAGTAATGAATGAACTAGGTAGAAGACTTTATTTACACCAACAAGGAGCATTGGCAAGAGTCCATTTCAAGTGATCTATGGTATGCAACCAAGAGGAGTATTTGAGGTTAGAGATCTTAGTGGTACAGAGAGACAAATTGCTGACGGTGAGAAATTTTCCATTTCTATGCAAGAAATTCATCAACTTGAGTGAAAGAGTAACTCCAAACTAGTGTTGAAAAGTACAAACAAAGGGAAGATTTGAAGAGAAGAGAAGTTGATTTCAAGGTTGGGGATCTTTTTTTAGCACATCTCATAAAGAAAAGGTTTCCTAAAGGTCAATATTCCAAGTTGAAGATGAAGAAGATAGGCCCTTGTAGGATTGTTCACAAGTTTGCCAACAATGCCTATGAGATTGAATTACCTAGTGGAGTTGGCATCTCACCTATTTTCAATGTTCTTGACTTGTACTCATACAAAAGGGATGTCATTGCTAATGAAGGAGCAAGTTTACAACAACTCTCATATGTTGAATGGATCAAAGATCTTCCACCTAGCAAACCAATGGAGTTAGAGTGCATCATTGACACCAGAGAGCTCAGAAGACAAGGGGCAAGCAATACCTCCAGTATTTGGTCAAGTGGAAAGGCCTCCCCATTGAAGATGTCACATGGATGACTGAAGTTGATATGCTCAAGCATGATTGTACTATTGCAAACCTTCTCTCAAGTGGAACCCGAGTTCTTTCTCTCCCCTAGGGAGTATGATGCAAGGGCATCCATTTTGATGCATTTGTTGTCATTTTGTAAAGGTTTGGAATTTGCTCTCCAACCTTTGTTTTGATTTGATTTGTGCAAATAAGGTCATTTTGGACCATTTGGGTTCATGTAAGTACCTTTTGATGGTTAGGTGGAAAAATTGTAAAAGTTGTCAACACAAAAAGTGCATACAACTTTGCAACATTGGGTTTTGGGAGTTAGAAGTTAGTTTTGAGTAGTTAGAGTGGATGAATTGGGGGGAAGAGACATTATTCTCATGCCAAGTAGATGTGGAAAGGGATTAAATGAAAAAAAATCATTTTTGCAACGTTTCCTTGTTGTTTTCTATGTGTAGCAGTCTGAAACCCAACTTTTATGGATTGGTATAGGCTTGCAATTGATTGGAAAAAATGAAGAATCTCTTACTATTTCAAATGCAATTGGTTTCATAAGTTTTCATTGTGTTTTGATCAAGTTATAGCCATTTTAGTGTTAACAGTCCCAAACCCTAGCCAAGGTTTCCAACAAGAAAAATAAATTCATGGACAGAGTTTCCACCATGGAAAATTAATGAAACTTGGTGGAAAACTCTATACCATTACTGCCCACACCTCTGAAAAAGGAAAACTCATAATATTCTCTTTTGAATGAGTTATCTAGGACCATGTGTTCATTTTTGTAGGAAAATAGTCATGAAACCCTAGTTGCTTTAGGGTTTAACAAAACCTATGTACTGTTTGACCATGATTGGTTGGAAAATCAACAATGTGTATTGTAAAGGGATTGCACAATCCAATATCTCATGTATCATGTTGATTTTTCTATTGAATGCCCATTAGGCTATAGGAGTAGTGTGCCTAAGATGAACTAGGATGCACCTAGTCATTGTTTGTGACGAATCATTGTATGAAATATGTCAAGTGAGTCAAGATTAAGTCTTTCCTCTACATCATTTAGTCACTTGTTTTGTTGGTTTGGTTGTTATGTTGAGGAGAAGAGATGGTATTACCAAGTATAGTCATGATGTGGGACCTATGTAGTTGACTATGTGATGCAGAAATGTGCGACACGGTTGAAGGTTGTTGTTGGTAAATTTTGGTGGTGATCATTGTGTCATGGATGTTCCTTATGCCTTAGGGACTTTGGAATTACATGATTGTTTATGTAGGTGTATTTTTGGTGGCGTTGGATTATTTCTAGTTTGGTTTGTGGTAGTGTATCTTCTTGTCTTGAGGATCATGGTTTTACTTTGCCTCTTGGGAGCTCATGTTGCATTTGAGTTATTTGATTGTGTGAGGGCCTTTAGTTGATCTTCATTGAGGAGATTGTTATCATGATTTCATGGATAGCTTGATTACACGATTCAGTGGGAGCTTGTGACAATGATGGTTTGGTAGTGTTGTATCTTCTTGGTTTGGAGATCGTGGTTTGTATTCTTCCCTTTGGGAGCTCGATGTTAAGTTCTTTAATCATGTTGGGGCCATGAAGGCTCTTCACTTAGAGGGTGTTTGTCATGTTGCCATGGAGAGCTCGGTATCACAATTCAGTCGTAACTTGTGGCGATGATGTGGATTCACCATTTGATGGTGGATGATCTTCTTTGTAGGAGATGACTATCTTCATGCGATTTGGAGATGTTGACATCTTAGTTTTTCATAAAGGACTTATTTAGTCTTTGGTTGAGGTGTCATGATTTGTCATTTGACATGTGATCCTTGTTTTGATAGGATGGTTTTATTATTATGTCATGGTGTACTCTTGATTCCACATTAGAGTGTTGACATGATATAGGTACATGATATGTTCATTGGAGCATATGATCTTCCTTTGAGGAGATGTGATATCATGATGTCATGATGTGTTCCTGATTCTTGAGATTAGAGCTATGAAATTGATCTTGTTGGTTCTCTTGCTATTGAGTACATTGGTCTTTTTCTTTAGAGCTTCATGATGATGCTATGTTGTATTTGGAGTTTTGCATGGATTGATTGGTCACAGGAACTCATGGATACTTGGAGACATAGATGAGGCTATGAGATCTCTTGTGATTAGAGACATGTGTTGAGATGGTTACTCATTGATGAGGTTTCAGTTGGAATTCTGAGGAGCCTACACCTTGGTTGGACATGAGCTCAACATGGACCTATGAGGAGATTGTTCTTAGATAAGTCATAATGACTTGGATATCTTGGAGGAGCATTCTCATTCCCCACTCTTGGTCTACTCAACGGTTTATCATCTGAGAGGTATTTCCCATTATTTACAAATGCATTATGTTTTATGCATTATATCCTCATGCATATGGATCTTGAGCTTTTTCTAGTTTTGGGGGTTCATTTGATGGATGTTGGCATGCTTATCTCCTTATCCATTGTGAGATTATTGATTGATGTTGATTTTAGGAGATGTTATCAGGATTATTTCCTTGATTGGGAATGGATTTGGTTTGGTCTTCCTTTGGTTTGAGATGTATAAATATTGGTTATGGTTAGATGTGGATAGTGCTATTCTCTTTAGGGTTTTATGGAGGAGATCATACTTATCACAACTTAGCTTTTAGAGGTGTGTGTAGGAGGACATGCCACAAGTTTTGATTTGTGTGTTCTCTTTGGTCTTGTTCTACTTCCTGGATGTTTGTATTTACATAACATTGGATTTAAGATCTTGTGTGGACCTATGGTGATCAATAGGTTTGTGGTCATGTGTTGTTACTTGTATTTCATTTTTTTTGGATGACAACATGGAGGTTCCTTTATCTCTTTCCTTTTTTGGGTGTGAAGAACTTGGGAGAGTTGTGGAGACTTGTGGCGAGAGTTGGATTGTAGTGTATTAGTTTGCAAGATTTGCATATCATTGTGAATGTTCCTTGGTACTGCATGATGTTGGTTACACTTTCTATGTGTAGCTATTGGCAGATCTTTAGATTCCTTGATCATTTTCAAATTTGACATTACCTATGCAATGGGAGTTCCTATATGTGTATGCTTATTATATGACAGGTTTGACACTTGGATCTTGTGATTGCATGTTATGGGTTGTATATGTTGATGGCGTGTGTTTCAATTGTTATGATTTGTATACCTTTGAGGTATGGGTAGTTGGATGTGTTAGAATTTGTTGTGGGTGTTATTTTTAGCTATGGTGATTATATATTGATAGCTATTGATACATACTTGTTACCTATGGATTGAGTGTTTGTGTATTGGGATATCGGTTGGAGGCAAGACTTATGCTTCTTTGTGATAGATAGTGTGGCATGTATTTGGATATTTTCTTATCTTTGTGTGTGGGCATAATGGAAGATGAGATCATTCATGCTTGATATGGTTCTCACCTTGATTCTTTTTGCAGGTATTTTGATGGAGCACATCGAGCATTTTGATTCCTTGATGGTATATGTGGCTATGGGGATTTTTCCCTTGTTCATGTTTTAGTTTACTTATTTACCCAATATGCAATGTATACAAGTGGGAGAAGGTTAGGAAAAGGTTTGTTGTCCACCTTGCATAATGTTATAATGTATTTCATTTATTTATTATGTGGTGCACCTAGGGAATCTAGGGATGTGTGCATCACATGGGTCTAATATTCTTGGGGCCACTTTATGTGTTGTATGTAACAATGGGTTAATTATTTAATGTGGGGTTGTAAATGGGAAAAATATTTAATGTTGGGAAAACTTAGTACCAAAAATTAAATGTGGGGGTTATTGGTTTTTTAAGCTCATGGTATTAGTCACATGGTTTTATGTAATACCACTTGGTGTTTTTGTGTGAGCTTGTTTCTATAAAAGGAAACACATGGGTAGTTGTCTAAGGTTGGCTAGTTGGCTTGTTGGACCTTGTTAGCATTTGTGAGGGTTGAAGCATGGCATGAGATGTGTGGTTACATGCTTGTTCACATGGAGTGCTTGTAAAGGGCTTGATGTTTCAAAGGTGTTCATGGAAGACTTTGAAGATGTATTCTAATGTTTATTGCTGAATAATACATGATGATGGATGCTTTTGAAGGCCAAGTTTTTCCCTCTTGAGGGTTTTTCCAAAGTATATCTTGTGTCATCTTTAATGATATGTTGTCTATTCTTTTGCATATGGATTCTGAATACTTGTTTGCATAGATTTCTCTATTTGGGTTATGTGGAATTTATCTTGGGTGGATGCATATTTCCTTTCAATTATGACTTGTTGTGCAGTTTTGCACACACGCCCCACTTGGAGTGGGGACCCTCTTTTCATGATGTCTTTTTGACCTTTGGTTTTATTGGATTTGTCCTTTCAAGGTCTTTGGATGCTAGTCTTGCTGGCTTTGGTCTTGCCCTGAGGATTGAATTGGTTAAACTTGATTTTTGATGAAAGTACGGGTTTTGACCTGGGTCTGGGATTTTCCAGCTTAGTCGGATTTTCCTGGATCCTGGTTCGTCGTCTGATTATGGCTGAATTTTCCAAAGTCCGGGTTTTTGCTTGAATCCGGGATTTTCTAGATCGGGCGGATTTTCCTGAACTTCGTTAAAATCCTGAAGGGTGCATTGTCTGCGAAATTCTCGCTCACTCGGATTGTCTGTCTGGCTTGGTTTTTTCCAGAATTTCGTTCTGGGCTCGGGTTTCTGGATTTCCTCGATATGTCTTGTCGCTCATTAATACTCAAAGTACGTCTTCTTTGGCGCAAGTGTGGGTGGATTTAAAGATTTTTTGGCACTCTTTTAATTTCATTATTCATTTATCATCTGCTCGGGTGCTTGGAATTCTCCATTTTGAGCTTTGATTCTTGGATTCGAGCTGCTTGCATGTGGATTGCTTGAGCGATGGTGTTGAGTTTCTTGTTGCTAGGGCACATTGTTTCGCAGTGACTTCCTCGAGTTCGAGCTTCATCCAGAATTGATCCATGGTAAGTCGTTGCTGACTCCTCCATTTGTTTGGACTTCGATTGAATCTTTAAAGTTGATTGGCAGTCCTTTTAAGTTGACCCTTGCTTGTTCCATGATTATGTGTTTAACGAAGTAGGGTTTGACCTACCTTTTCACGAGTTTTATCACCCGCACTGTGCATCCCTTCGTTTATCAATTGAATGTCAGGTGTATCCCTGTCACTAGGTGTTTCTGGTGGGACCCTGCTTTGTTGGCACGTAGTTTGCTATATATTGCGAGGTGAGGGTTTTGGTAGGTTCGTCTGGTTTGCTAGGATCAATGGAATTGTCATGATTTTCATGTCTTGAGTTTAGCTCGACCCTGTTTATACCTTGTGAGATCCCGGTGCTTTAGCTTGATCATCTTGAGGGATAGTATTTGAAATTCTGAACTTACCCTAGCTTTCATGGCGGAAGTCTGGTTATTAAATTTAGGACATCGTCATCCCTTTGCAAAGATCAGTCATTTGAGGGTTTTGGGAATCCAAATTCATGTGTTATCAAAGTTTTGCTTATTGGGATTGATTTTATATCCATTGGAATCCAAATAGAGAGGTTTGCATGATCATTCGGTCAGTGGTTTGCTCGTTAACAATTGTCAGTTTTTGAGGTGTCTGCGGAATTTCTGTGCACCCAGATTTTCTCGGTTTCTGCCAAATCCACGGAGTATGATGAATTCTGGAATTTTGGGCTGTCCACAAAAATATGACCTGTGCGGATTCTTCCGGTTTCCTGCCTGATTCCACTTCTTTGTGATTATCAAATTAGGGGGGTAATGAATTGAATGCTAAATGATGATTTCTTGTTACTAATGAATGAATTTCATGATAACCACACAGCTCTTTCATCCATATTAACATTTTATTTGATGAATGATGTCTTGGCAATAGGAGTCCGTCTGGGTTGGATTTCTCTAAATTCTGCCCCGACTGGATTTTCCTGGTTTACTTCTTTTTTTCGGATTTTCAAGATTGATGATTAGCGATGGATCTTAATTGTTTATGTGGTTTCCAGGCTAACCTTTGATTGGAATATGGATAATAGTTGGATAATCATGAGGCTCTTTTGTGAATGTAGGCTGAATCGAGCAAGGCTGCGATGGGAAAGTCCAAGAGTGATACTGAAGGGTCCTCCATTACAGATGCAGAAAGATTGACGCTGGATACGAAGAGTCAGGTGCCTGACAACAAGATTGCTTCAATATGGTCTGAGGTCTCCGACACCAATACAAGAGCATGGAGGTATGAGGAATTCAAGGCAAGAACAGCTCAGAAAGATCTGTCGGCCCTGACCAAGGGAATGATGAAGTCTAGACTGGTCCATGTACCAGGATTCCCGCCTACGGTTCAGTGCTATGAATTGATATTAGAGTGTGCCCGACAATATGACTTTGATACACAGAGGGTCATTAGCACCGAAGGAAGAGTCTTGGAAAACTTCAATCCAGTTTCCATTGCCCAAGCATTTGATATGCCAGACTTGCCATGTGTATGTGCCTTGGATATGGACCTGGCTAGAACTTACTATGAGGATGAGCCCACCAAAGCCCAGCAGATGATCAATTCCTGGTTGGAGAAACCAAAGTCTCATTTTTTCCAAACTGTCCAAGCAATTACACAGGATCAAATTCAGACCAGACATATATGATGCAATCACACTATTGAGCAGAGTGGCCAGTTCAAAGAGTGTTGGGGTATTGGAGAATTGGATGGTACATGTGATCAACAAAATTGAGCAAGGTATTAATTACCATTGGGCAGGACTCATCAGTGAAATGATTGATAGACAGCTGAGAGATGTGTTAGAAACGAAGAAGTTTACTATGTCCTCCTATGTGATGTATGTGTTGGCCGGATTCTACCCATACAGGGGTTTGAAACCAAAGGGGACATTTGGACAGGATATAGTCTATGAGATATACCCTGAATTGCACCTGGGAAATCAGAACTATAGAAGAGCAAATGATCCATTTACAATGTATATTACTAGGCTGCTTCAAAATGCAGAGCATGTGAGATTATCTGATGGAGCCAAGGAGCTTATCAGAAAATATGGAGCTTGGTTTATACAATTTCCCACCTTCTCCTATATCAGAATTGACGGATGTCAAACTACTCCGTACAAGTTGCCTAGATATCCTACTGACCACATTGTGCTATTGGAAGTTATGAGGCAAATATATGATTTTGATGCTATTGTTAAAAAGGCAAAGCATAAGACAGGGTTTGGTGGAGATTTTCCTTTGAAAATTGGTATAAGTGAGGTTTGTCCTTCAATCCAATCGACTCATGCATCTGAGGAGGAATTGAGTACTTATGGTTTCTCTTTTCATTCAAGGAGGACAAACTTTGATATCACCAGAGAAGCACAGAAGAAGGCAACTAAAGAATATCACCACAAGGATGATCTGGAGGATTACTGGGCAAACATCAAAGATGACTTTAAGGCGAGGAAGAAAAGATACTCTAGGCTTACAATGGATGTGATTAGAATGTACAATGTCAAGCTGATCCCTGACCAGTTAGAGGATGATGGGAATTTAGTTCAAGATCATGCATATGAGTCGGTCAAGGATAGGTCTATTGGAGAGGTAAACTAGGCTGAAAACGAGGTAACTGAGATGGAAGGACTAGTGGCCCCTGTTATGAAGTTTACTAAGTCATGGTTGAAGCACAAAGTATGGGAGCTGGAAAGTGAGAAGGTACCTTGTACCTTTAATCTAATGGGAAATCTGAATCCTCTTTCCACCTCAGAGGAATTCGGTGAGGATGATTCCAAAGGAAAAGCTAAAGGAAGCTCGCCCTTGAAGATCAAAATTAGAGGCCCTAAGGAAACTAATCCGGAACAGAAAAGGAAACCAAAGGGAAAGAAGAGAAGCCGAACTTTTAGAATAGGCAAGTTTGTAGAGGAGGAGGAACTTGAAGAAGCAGATAAAGAAGATTTTCCTCCAGAGCCAAAAAAGACAAGGACAATCAGGGGTTCAAAGAAGAAAGATCAAGAAACTTCCAAGGATAAGGGAAATCCTCCAGTGGTTGAAGTGGAAAGCTCGGGAGAGAAAACCAGAGTTTACTCAAGGAAATCAAGGACTCCATCTCCCAAGGAGACTATGCATAAGATGGATCCTCTTCCAAAGGCACCGGTTGTGGAGCAACAAAAGGCTACTTCTCCTTCATTGAGTTTACCTGAGCAAACAAAAGATGGATCCTCTTCCAAAGGCACCGGTTGTGGAGCAACAAAAGGCTACTTCTCCTTCATTGAGTTTACTAGTGGGGAGGTGGAACCATTCAAGGAAGGAGAACTCTTTGGTGTAGCAGCTGAGCTTGAAGTGGGAGATGTTGAGATGCACCCTTCTCCATTGGTACAATATGAGGATTCTCCAACGAGCAGCAAAGATAACAGGTCTCCTGAGAAGAGGGATGTCCCTGTTAAGACCCCATCACCTCTGCAAGAAGAAGAGCCCGAGCTAGGTAATCAAGGTGATCAGCCTCCTGAGAAAGAAAAGGATGAAACAATGGAACAACATGAAGAGGTCAGGAAAGACAAAGTCCAGGTGGATCCTGCTATCCCGGATTGGTTGAATAAGGAGATTACAAGAAAGAAATAGGTCATTGTTGAGGACACCCCCCTTGATTGGGATGAAATGTTGGCCAGGATTGGTAAAGGTAAGAAGAAGAAAATGGCCAAGATAATTTCAAAGATAGAAAGAGATGAAGCGAGCAACAGGGTTATTCATATTACCACCCCTGTTGCTGATAAGAGTAAAGATGAGGTCACCACCAAAGATTACAATGTACAGACTATCAATCTTGGACCAACTTCTATGGAACAGGATATTGAAGAGTACGAAGGGTCCAGTGCAGTAATAATTGGGAGATTAAGGAATGAGACACAGTCCAAGCATGAGCTTAAAAGGGAGAATGAAAAGCTTAAGAAGTGTCTAGAAGACTTGATGAAGCCTTTGCAATCTCTTCACCCATCTTCTTCTGTTGCAACTGGTTTCTTGCCTAAGGAAACTATTTCTGAAATTGAAAGGATGAAAGCTTCTACTCAGAATATTGTGGATTGGTTGAAGGATGTACAAGTTAAAGGAGATGATGCAATAAAGGAAATCCTTTCAATTGGAAAGGATGCAGTAAGAGCTAAATATTTATTAGAGCATGTTTTATCTCAGGATAAGGAGGATATTTACCTTCTATTGCAAAAAGCTAAGGTGATCATAGAGTATGGTAAAGACCAGTTGGCTGTAGATGGAGTCCTTTCTTCATCTAGAGTTAATGAGCCTTGGGAATGGTTTGAAGCCTTGCAAATTCGGCAGAAGGCCATCAGGAAGATCCATAAGCGAAGGAAATAGATGGATGTTGATATGACCAGTGTTTATGATGGATGTATTGCATTCTTTGAAATAATGACCGGCAGAGGAAAATTGCCCCTAAGTACTTAAGTTTGGAACAATTGAGGGAATGGTGGCATGATATCTATGCCCCTAATTCTAAGAATGTTATAACAAGGCACCAATTGGATGATGCAGCAACTTACTTGGCTGTGATGGACAAGTACCAGGCAAATAAAGGTGAGTGGGATAAAATTGTTAAGCAGTCAAAGGAAGAAATTGGCTCCATTGAATTTCGTCTCAAGATCCTACCTTTTCCACCTGTTGCTGAGTTGGATGGGGCATTTTTAAAGGTTCATGAATTGTTGGTTCAGAACAAAGATAAGGGAGGCGGTAGTTAATGCTAATTTTAAGATTTGTGCTTCCCTATTATTATAGGGCATGTGTTGATCCGGGCTGCATTAAGGAATGTGTTTAGGCCGACCTTGATAATGTATCGGCATTTAATGTGTGCCTTATTTTGAAAATTCCTAAGGCCGACTTGTTTTGCCTATTTTATTTTGTAAATGTTTGGCTGGGCCGACATGTTTGGAGAATCCTCTATAAAGGGAATTCCCGCCTCATTGTAAGGAGGGAGTTAGTTAGACAGAAATAGAGACAAGCTAGACCAATAAAGAGCTAGAGCATTCTGTAGTAGAGACTGTAGTTAATTCTTTGAAGCAAGTGTTGTAACACAAAGTAGTGGAATTGTTGCTACATTTTGGTGATCTAATATAATTGAAGGCATTGTAGTTTTCTGGTGAATTCTTCTGTGTTAGTTTATCTTGCATGGTTCTTGTTCTATTATTTGAAATTGCTTGGAGATATAAGATTAAATGTTAGGTTTAGAATCAGATTAGTTTGGTGAATAATGTTAATGATTTCCTACTTGGAATGCTTGTAGCAATCTGTAGTCTACACTCCCAGTAACTATCTGATTGTAGTAGGTTGGTGAAGTCAACCTTGACCATACATTTATTTGTGATTAGTTCGATTGTGGATGAATGTCTATGATTTGAAAATATATATACCTTAGAAGATTGCACCTTGTGATATTGCATTGTGGGTTAAGCAGGAATTGGTTACTTGAGATTAGTCCATTCTAGATATCTGTCATTTGCATTGTTCATCTTAGAAATAGTTTAGATCTCATTATATCTTTGCACCCTTATCTTTTGCTGTTTCTTTGTCATTTGGTTAGACTTAGGATCTAAGATCATCATATTGCAAGATTTGATAAATTGGAAAGATACTGTCTGCTTGTAGTAAGGTCCGATTATGATTACAAGCATTTTCACATTTTATCTGAGTTGTTTATGCATTGTCATGACCTGACACCCGAGAGACCTTGGGGTGATTTTCAGCAATTTCATGTTGAAGATTATCTTTCAAGAGAGATAGAATATCATTTTCTGTCTGAGTTGTTGCTATGCAGAAAACTCCATCAACAGATTGGGGCTAGAAGGAGGGCCTGAATGAGCACACTGGATCATTTCTTAAACACCATCTCTCCAGAGAGATATAGAAGAAATACCAGATCTACCCTAGGAGAGGAGGATTTACAGGAATTACAGTTCCCCACTAGGTCAAGGAAGACTCGAGAAAGGGGAGAATCATCATCACCCATCCCTTCACCTGCATCATCCGCATCTTCACTTCCAGAAGTTGAAGCCATACCCATCCCAGAGGCAGTTCCCATTCAGCAACCCCAGCCCATCATTAATCAACCACAACCACAACCACCACCACCACTCTTGCCAATGGATTTCCTTGCTAATAATCCATCTCCCTTTTTTTTCAATGCCTACAATGTTATGCCCAAGAACCCTGAGCATTTCTGTTCAAAGTTTCATGTTAATGACCCAAATAGGACCGCAGAAGAACATATAAGGATCTTCCAAACCTATCTCAAGGACAGAGGGATTGTTCATGAGGATGTTTCCTGTAGGTTGTTTCCTTATTCACTAGGATAAGAGGCCTTTTACTAGTACAATCATCTCCCATCTTGTTCAATTCTTAACTGGAATGATCTTGAAACTGCCTTTTTACAGAAGTTAAGAATACCTATTAGTGCCAATGAATTGTATCTGCAATTCACCAAAGTCAAAAGAGAAGTTAATGAACCCATATCTAGTTTCAATAGTAGGTTTCACCGAGCGTACACTAGACTTCAAGACCCTTATGTTTTAGATAACAATACAGCCCTGGGAGTCTATTACAAAACCTTGGACAGCCTTACGACCACCTTTTTGAAGTGGAGACCCAATCCTCCAGCTAGCCTAACTGATGCATATACAGAAGTGGTCAAGCTGAGCATAGATCTAAGGCAACATTTGACTGGACCATTGCCTTCTTTAGGACCTATTGCACACTCCAATCAAGTTCAGGCAGTGAATCAGGTGCTTGTTAATCATACCCCAATCATGAATCTGGTACCTCAATTACCTTTGGTACCACATCCTGGTCCTCCCATGAGTCAGGTCTCTCCTATGATGAATTTTCCCCAGCAGCAGGTTAACCAGCCCCTGTATCAGCCGTAGCCAACTGGTTTCCCTGCCTACTTACAGAATTCTGAAGTGTTGCATCAGTCCATGGGATCTGCTACAATGTCTGTTCCTCCTTAGGGTAATCCAAGCCAAACCCCTTATGGAGATCCAAATAAGGAAAGGATTGATGAAATGGTTGAACAGATAAAAAAGTTAAACCTAGAGGTGACCTACTTAAGGAATCAAAACAGTCAATTACAAGCTGCTTAGAAGAATATGCAATCTAGTCATAACAGAGAATTTCCGCAAGGGAAAAATTTTGACAGAGGACAACGTAATGAGAGAGGATTCCACAATGATAGAAGATATAATCAGGATAGGGGTTACAACAATGATAGAGGATTCAGTAATGATAGAAGACAAAATTTTGATAGAGGACAAGGTAGTGGGCCAAGATTCGATAGGAGGCAGCCACAGGGGCAGAACATATATAGGGCCTAATAATGGAGTCCCTACTCCATTGGATCAACCTATCAGCCAATCTGCAAATTAGCCAGTTAGTCAAGACAAGCCTCTCAGTGGTGTATATCTGGCTGAAGCTGCTCTGTAAGGGTGGTGTAGGCTCCATAAGACAAGCCAACATTCTAAGTTGGAGTGTCCAGAATTTCAAACCGTAGCCTCTATTTTCCAGTATGAAGTGGAGAACAATGCAAATGGTCAGGAAATTGTTCCCTCCATCCCCTATGACTCTCCTGTGCTGGTGTTAAATCATGCTCCCTTCCCAGCGAGTAAAGAAAATGCACCAGAAGAGGAATCTGATTCCCAGGAAGAGAAGGAAGATCAAATCCGCAAAGGAGATGAGGTTGCTCGATTATTAAATGAGGAAGCAAAGAATGATAATGGCCCCCTGGATAAGGAAGAAGCTTATGTCGAAGAAGTACAGATGTTCCAGAGGCAGGGTTTGAAGGATATGCCCCATAGGTGCCCACAGGCTGGAGGACTTTTCACCACCTCTATTCCTCCTAATAATTTCAATGTCCCTCCAGATCCTAATGCTAGCAATAATCCATCATTTCCACATGTTTCTAGGCAGTACCTTGCAAAGGAAGGACATGCTCAAACTGACTCACAAAAAGAGAAAGTGGTTCAAGCAAGTAAAGACAAGGTGGAGGAATCTTCCAGGGAGGTCCCTATTGATCTGAGTGAGGAGCAAATAGCTTTGTATGTCATTGAGGAGTTCAAGAAATTAAAGGTAAATCTTTTAGCATTCGAGTTACTGAGGTTCCCTACAATTAGGAATGCAGTTCTAGGTACTTATGGTGCACACCCAGTATCCTTGGATAAATCCTCCAATGAGAGTATCAATAAGGTTTCTAGTTCCCAGCCTGTAAAGACACAAAATTAGGCCCATAGTTAGACTAACTTGCCCACTGGAGATAAAGGAAAGGAGAAGGACAAGACTCAAGTGGCCCAAGTAGATACTCAGCCAACCTTGTTTCAAGGGAAGATAGAGACCCCACCATTCCTTATTTCTATGCGTATATTTGGTAAGAATCTACATAACTGTTTGTTGGATTCTGGTGCTTCTACTAATGTGATGCCATTCAAAGAATGTAGGGATCTAGGGATTACACCTGCTGACTCCCAGAAGAAGGTAACTCAGTTGGATAGAACTGAAGTAAATGTAGTGGGAGAATTGAACATGATCCACATGCAGGTAGCTTCTGACCCAAGGATTCAACAGGTTATCAATATTCCGGTAGCTGATATCCCTGATGTCTATGGCTTGATTCTAGGGAGAGACTTTACTAAGGCCTTAAATGGATATGTATCTACTGACCACTCTCACATGTGGCTTCCCTGGAAAGGGGTACCAAATCATATCCGAATTGAGAGAGAACCAAGAATGAAATATATGATTACGGAGTACCAAAATACTTCAAATGAAGTTCTGATATTGAAAGTAAGCATGAAAAATTATATGTTGTCCACTCAGTATGAGGAATCAGATTTAGAGGAGATATTGATGCTACATACTATGCCTATTGATATAGAGATAGAACCCAGAAATGCTACTGTTCAGGTAGAACCGACTAAGACAGAGGAGGAGTTCGACGACAGTCAGATTAGCCTACTAGACAGCTTCCAGGAATTCATCAGACAGTGTGTTGAAAACTAAGTTCACCTAGGCAGAAGGACAAGCTTTGAAGAATTACTCTTACCTAATTGGTGTAGAGTTCATAATGCTTCGCATTCAAAGTTGGAGTGTTGTCTATGCCAGACAGTAATAGAACAAGTGCAGAAATGCATAAACCCAACCCCAGTGGTTAAGATAGATATGCAAAGTCCTCAGGAAGACTATAAAGGAAACAAAGCAATGTTGTCTGAGGAGACCTCCAGCAGTAATAGGCCGAAGGATGTGATGAAGAGGACTGCAGCTACTGAATGCTAGACTCTTAGATTTGATGGATCTAAATCCAAGCATGAGGCTAGAGCAGGGTTCGAACTGATCAACCCAAAAGGTAAAAACTTCTTTGCAGCCCATAGACTTCAATTTCATTATACGAATAACATAGCAGAATATGAGGCGTTAATTCATGGACTTCTTATGGCACTCAAGAAAAAGGTTTAGGTTCTGCAAGTTTTTGGTGATTCTGAGCTGGTAGTTAAGAAAGTAAGAAAACAATATTCATGCCATGATAGGAGGATGACTAATTATAGGCATAGAGTATGGGACCTCATTGAGGGATTTGATGCTTTCAATATTCAACTGATACCACAACAGAAGAATCAAACTGCAGATTCTCTGGCCCAGACAGCAAGCACTTTGTTACCCCTATCTTTGTCAGGTTTGAAGAAGTTTACTGTGGAATTGACTCATGTGCCATCAGTGCCAGAAAATGTTACCAACTTTCAGGTATTTGAGGATGACAAACACATCCTGGATTTCATTACAAACACTGATGTTTTTGCCTCCCAAATCATTGATGAAACATAACTCTAGGAAGCAGAACTGGACTTGGAGGGAGTAATAAATTTGAAGTCTAATACTATTCCAAGGGGGATGGTGCAGTTAGAATGAATTTTTGATATGGACAAGATCAGAGATCAGGAACAAGAGTCTAAGAAAAAGTCTAATGCTAAAAATATTTTTATTGGCAAGGTATGCACTCCAAAGGAAAGACAAGGAATAATTGAAGCATTGCATAGCTTTCTGGATATTGTAGCCTGGAGTTATGAGGATCTGAAAACTTACGATACATCAATCATAACTCACACTATACCCCTGAAGCCAGGTGCCAAGCCTTTCAGGTAGAGACAGAGGCCCATCAACGCATTATTAGAACCACTTATACAGAAAGAAGTTCAGAAATTACTATCTGCCCGAATTATATTTCCTGTCAGGCATTCAACATGGGTGGCGAACCTGGTTCCAGTAAGAAAAAAGAATGGGGAAATCAGGCTTTGCGTTGATTTCAGGAACTTGAACAAATCATCAGAAAAGGACAACTATCCAGTCCCTTCATTGGATGAAGTACTTCAAGTGGTTAATGGATCTCAGATGATGTCCTTTCTGGATGGTTATTCAGGGTACAACCAAGTAATGGTTCAGTATGAAGACAGGCACAAAACTGCTTTCACAACTAAATGGGGTACCTTTGCCTACAGGAGTATGCCCTTTGGTCTCATTAATGTTGGGGCTACATTTCAAAGGGCCATGGATATTGCCTTCAAAGATATCATAGGAAAATGCATCATTATTTATATGGACGACTTAACTGTCTTTTCCAAAAACAGACGGGACCACATCTCTGATTTGCACAAAGTGTTTCAAAGGTGCAGGGAATTCGACATATTTCTGAATCCTAAAAAGTGTATTTTCAGAGTGACAGAAGGGAAATTACTGGGACATGTCATATCTGAAAAAGGAATTGTTATTGATCCAGAAAAAGTGGAGGCTATACTGAAGATTCAGCCACCTGCTAGCAAAAAAGAGATGAAGTCTTTCTTTGGCAAGATTAACTTCGTCAGAAAATTCATCACTAGATTTGCTAAAATTGTTAAGCCATTGAATGTAATGTTGAAGCAAGATGCTAAGGTCGAATGGACTACAGAAGCAAAGGAGGCATTTGCAAAAATTAAAAGAGCCATTGCTGATGCTCCAGTATTGGTAAGTCCTAATTACAGTAAGCCATTTTACATCTATTCATTTGCCTCAGACCATTCATGTGTGGGAATGTTGACTCAAAAGTCTAATGAGGGAAGCGAGCATTCTATTGCTTTTATGAGTGCACCATTAAAAGATGTTGAGCTGAAATATCCAAGTGTAGAAAAATAGGCATATGCCCTGGTTAGAGCAGTAAAGAAATTCAGACATTATATCCTCAGGAATAAGGTTTATGCAATTGTCCCAAATCCTGCAATTAAGTTACTGTTGATGCAGAACGAATTGGGTGAGCGTAGAGCTAAGTGGGTGACAATGCTACAAGAGTACGATATTGAGATCCAACCCATGAAATTGGTAAGAGGACAGGGACTTACTCAGACTATGGCTGAAATGGGGCCTGAGCTAACTGTTCAGAATTATAACATTGAGGAAGTATCCCCAGGTGGTTGGTACGATGACATAGTTTATTACTTGCTAAACCAACGATCTCCAGGTCATCTCAATGATGTTCAGAGGAGAGCTCTGTGATTGAAGAGGGACAGTTTTAAGCTGAAGGGAGCTATTCTGCACAAGAAAAATCATGAAGGAATTTATTTGAGGTGTCTTGGGAAACAGGAAGCTGAAAGGGTGATGAATGAATTTCAGGAAAAGTATGGCACTGGCCATTGTTCTGCTATTGCCACAGAAAATCAGATTTTGAGGGCAGGGTATTATTGGCCCACCTTGTTCAAAGACGTTCACCATCATGTCAGAACCTGTCACACTTTCCAAACCGCAGCAACGAAAGAGAGGTATGCAACACTCCCGCTTCAACCGGTTATTGAGGTAAGGCCTTTTGCTCAGTGGGGTATGGACTTTATAGACCCCATCAACCCACCATCTTCTGCAGGACATAGGTACATCCTAACTATTACTAATTATTTCACAAGATGGACTGAGGCCTTCGCTTGTAGACAATGTACATATGAGGTAGTAATTGATTTTCTAGAATCTACTATTATTAATCGATTTGGATGCCCTATTTCTGTTGTCTGTGATAATGGTCCTGCTTTTGCATCTTTAAAATTTTTGAACTGGGCTTTTGATCATGGCATTATTATAAAGTTTGCATCTAATTACTACCCCCAGGGTAACGGGCTGGCAGAATCTTCTAATAAGAATTTATTGACTGTTATCCATAAGCTGTTGGAGAGGAACCCAAAGGACTGGCACACCCAGCTTCAGTTTTCCCTCTGGGAAGATCATACAAGGCTTAAGTCATCTATCGAAACATCTCCCTATCACTTAGTATATGGTCTAGAGCCAGTATTCCCTATTCAACTCAAGATCCCAACCTTGCAATTTATTAATGAGTTCTATGATGAGGGGGATAGAAGGGAAGCTAGGTTGACAAAGCTATTGAACTTTGAGGAAAAATGAGATGCTGCCCTTGAGAATTTTTCCAAACATCAGGGGGTAGTTAAGAGGTGGTTTGACAGAAGAGCTAAAGTCAAAGCTTTTAGGATTTCTAACCTTGTGTTGTACTAGGATAAGCCCCGTGATCGAAAAAGGGGACCATGAAAAGTTTGATAAATTGTGGCTTGGTCCATATTAGATTGTTGAAATACTTAGAGAAAATGCCTTCTGTCTGAAGACTCTCACAGGAGAGGATATTCCACTACCTGTCAATGGGCAGTATCTGAAACATTACTTCCAATCCTGAGCTGTATTCAGCCCCTGCTTTGTATATAATTAGAGTAGGTTTGCTTTCGGTTTGTTCTGTTTTGTTTTGGTTAGAGTAGGTTTGCTTTCGTTTGTTTTGTTTTGGTTTGCATTGCTCTCGCTCTTGGTTCCTTCTCGTTCTAGGGATCTTTTGTTGCAATTGTATGATAGTGGTGGCAAAGTAGGTGTGGTGCTCTTAGTATTTCTTTTACAAATTTTAACCATCCTTCCAGAATATCATGGTATGCATTCTCTACCCGATGTCGCTTATCCTTGTGCTAAGACAAAGAGTTCCCCAGTCAGGTTGAACAGGAATACATTAGGGTCTCACATTTCTGAATATTAAAAATACCTGAAGTTGCAGAAGGTCCTTATAAAGTTTGAACGGGTGAAAAATCCTTTTTTTTTTTTTGCTCTAGTGTCGCTGTGGTTCTCATCCCTGAGTGTGAACTTCATAACAGTGAAAAGACAAGCAGTATCCAAAAAAAAAAAGAGAAATAATATTGAAAATCAAAATTCTGAATTCAACTCATCAGGGGGATATGGATATCTCTACCGGGGCTATAGACGCCTGGCTGGCAGTAGAGCTATGTTCAGGAGGATCACAGTGATAACCTCGTTGGGGCTATGGACGTCTGACTGGCAGCGAGGCTCTATCCAGGTTATTTTTAGAGTATGAATCTTTATGTAGCTTGTTCAGACCGAGTTTGGTTCCTGTTGCAGCTAAGGGGAGGTAATGAATGCATATGCACACACTTTTACCCTGGTGTAGGAAAGTTTGGGTGACTTGTGGATTCTTTGCCTTAAACATAGGCAGTGACTGGGTGAATGAGTTGAAACCATGAGTTCTAGGATCTTGATTCCAGTTTGTCATCGAAATGGTCTGGAGCATTTCCCCAGCAGAGTCATCATTTGTTGTGCAGTTTTGCACACACGCCTCACTTGGAGTGGGGACCCTCTTTTCATGATGTCTTTTTAACCTTTGGTTTTATTGGATTTGTCCTTTCAAGGTCTTTGGATGTTGGTCTTGCTGGCTTTGGTCTTGCCCTGAGGATTGAATTGGTTAAACTTGATTTTTGATGAAAGTCTGGGTTTTGACCTGGGTCTAGGATTTTCCAGCTCAGTCGGATTTTTCCGGATCCTGGTTTGTTGTCTGATTATCGCTAAATTTTATGAAGTCCTGGCTTTTGCTTGAATCCGGGATTTTCCGGATTGGGTGGATTTTCCTGAACTTCGTTAAAATCCTGAAGGGTGCATTGTCCACAGAATTCTCGCTCACCCGAATTGTCCGTCTGGCTTGGTTTTTTCTGGAATTCTGTTCTGGGCTCGAGTTTCTGAATTTCTTCGATATGTCTTGTCACTAATTAATACTCGAAGTACATCTTATCTGGCATGAGTTTGGGTGGATTTAAGGTTTTTTTGGCACTCTTTTAATTTCATTATTCATTTATCATCTGCTCTAGTGCTTGGAATTCTCCATTTTGAACTTTGATTCTTGGATTCGAGCTGCTTGCGTGTGGATTGCTTGAGTGCTGGTGTTGAGTTTCTTGTTGCTAGGGCACATTGTTTCGCAGTGACTTCCTCGAGTTCGAGCTTCATCCAGAATTGATCCATGGTAAGTCGTTGCTGACTCCTCCATTTGTTTTCACTTCAATTGAATCTTTCGAGTTGATTGGCAGTTCTTTTAAGTCGGCCCTTGCTTGTTCCATGATTATGTGTTTAGCGAAGTAGGGTTTGACCTACCTTTTCACGGGTTTTATCACCCGCACTGTGCATCCCTTCGTTTATCAATTGAATGTCTGGTGTATCCCTGTCACTAGGTGTTTCTAGTGGGACCCTGCTTTGTTGGCACGTAGTTTGTTATATATTGCGAGATAAGGGTTTCGGTAGGTTCGTTTGGTTTGCTAGGATCGATGGAATTGTCATGATTTTTATGTCTCGAGTTTAGCTCGACCCTGTTTATACCTTGTGAGATCCCGGTGCTTTAGCTTGATCATCTTGAGGGATAGTATTTGAAATTCCGAACTTACCCTAGCTTTCATGGCAGAAGTCTGGTTATTAAATTTAGGGCATCGTCATCCCTTTGCAAAGATCAGTCATTTGAGGGTTTTGGGAATCCAAATTCATGTGTTATCGAATTTTTTCTTATTGGGATTGATTTTATGTCCATTGGAATCCAAATAGAGAGGTTTGCATGATCATTCGGTCAGTGGTTTGCGCGTTAACAATCGTCGGGTTTCTGAGGTGTCCGCGGAATTTCTGTGCACCTGGATTTTCCCGGTTTCTGCCAAATCCACGGAGTATGATGAATTCCAGAATTTCAGGCTATCCGTGGAAATCCGACCTGTCCGGATTCTTCCAGTTTCCTGCCTGGTTCCACTTCTTTGTGATTATCAAATTAGGGGGATAATGAATTGAATGCTAAATGATGATTTCTTGTTACTAATGAATGAATTTCATGATAGCCACATAGCTCTTTCATCCATATTAATGTTTTATTTGATGAATGATGTTTTGGCACCAAGAGTCCGTCTGGGTCGGATTTCTCCGAATTCTGCCCCGACTGGATTTTCCCGGTTTACTTCTTTTTTCTGGATTTTCAAGATTGATGATTAGCGATGGATCTTAATTGTTTATGTGGTTTCCAGGCTAACCTTTGATTGGAATATGGATAATAGTTGGATACTCATGAGGCTCTTTTGTGAATGCAGGCTGAATCGAGCAAGGCTGCGGCGGGAAAGTCCAAGGGTGATACTGAAGGGTCCTCCATTACAGATGCAGAAAGATTGAGGCTGGATACGAAGAGTCAGGTGCCTGACAGCAAGATCGCTTCAATATGGTCTGAGGTCTCCGACACCAATAGAGGAGCATGGAGGTATGAGGAATTCAAGGCAAGAACAGCTTAGAAAGATCTGTCGGCCCTGACCAAGGGAATGATGAAATCTGGACTGGTCCATGTAGTAGGATTCCCGCCTGCGGTTCAGTGCTATGAATTGATATTAGAGTGCACCCAGAAATATGACTTTGATACGCAGAGGGTCGTTAGCACCGAAGGAAGAGTCTTGGAAAACTTCAATCCAGTTTCCATTGCCCAATCATTTGATATGCCAGACTTGCCATGTGTATGTGCCTTGGATATGGACCTAGCTAGAACTTACTATGAGGATGAGCCCACCAAAGCCCAGCAGATGATCAATTCCTGGTTGGAGAAACAAAAGTCTCATTTTTTCCAAACTGCCCAAGCAATTACACAGGATCAAATTCAGACCAGACATATATGATGCAATCACACTATTGAGCAGAGTGGCTGGTTTAAAGAGTGATGGGGTATTGGAGAATTAGATGGTACATGTGATCAACAAAATTGAGAAAGGTATTAATTACCATTGGGCAGGACTCATCAATGCAATGATTGATAAACAGCTGAGAGATGTGTTAGAAACGAAGAAGTTTACTATGTCCTCCTATGTGATGTATGTGTTGGCCAGATTCTACCCATACAGGGGTTTGAAACCAAAGGGGACATTTGGACAGGATATAGTCTATGAGATATACCCCGAATTGCACCTGGGAAAGCAGAACTATAGAAGAGAAAATGATGCATTTACAATGTATATTACTAGGCTACTTCAAAATGCAGAGCATGTGAGATTATCTGATGGAGCCAAGGAGCTGATCAGAAAATATGGAGCTTGGTTTATACAATTTCCCACCTTCTCCTATATCAGAATTGATGGATGTCAAACTGCTCTATACAGGTTGCCTAGATATCCTACTGACCACATTGTGCTATTGGAAGTTATGAGGCAATTATATGATTTTGATGCTATTGTTAAAAAGGCAAAGCATAAGACAGGGTTTAGTGGAGATTTTCCTCTGAAAATTGGTATAAGTGAGGTTTGTCCTTCAATCCAATCGGCTCATGCATCCGAGGAGGAATTGAGTACTTATGGTTTCTCTTTTCATTCAAAGAGGACAAACTTTGATATCACCGGAGAAGCACAGAAGAAGGCAACTAAAGAATATCACCACAAGGATGATCTGGAGGATTACTGGGCAAACATCAAAGATGACTTTGAGGCGAGGAAGAAAAGACACTCTAGGCTTCCAGTGGATGTGATTAGAATGTACAATGTCAAGCTGATCCCTGACCAGTTAGAGGATGATGAGAATTTAGTTCAAGATCATGCATATGAGTCAGTCAAGGACAGGTCTATTGGAGAGGTAAACTGGGCTGAAAATGAGGTAACTGAGCTGGAAGGACTAATGGCCCCTGTTATGAAGTTTACTAAGTCATGGTTGAAGCACAAAGTATGGAAGCTGGAAAGTGAGAAGGTACCTTGTACCTTTAATCTAATGGGAAATCTAAATCCTCTTTCCACCTCAAAGGAATCCGGTGAGGGTGATTTCAAAGGAAAAGCTAAAGGAAGCTCGCCCTTGAAGATCAAAATCAGAGGCCCTAAGGAAACTGATCCAGAATAGAAAAGGAAACCAAAGGGAAAGAAGAGAAGCCAAACTTTGAGAATAGGCAAGTCTATAGAGGAGGAGGAACCTGAGGAAGCAGATAAAGAAGATTTTCCTCCAGAGCCAAAAAAGACAAGGACAACCAAGGGCTCAAAGAAGAAAGATCAAGAAACTTCCAAGGATAAGGGAAATCCTCCAGTGGTTGAAGTGGAAAGCTCAAGAGAGAAAACCAGAGTTTACTCAAGGAAATCAAGGACTCCATCTCCCAAGGAGACTATGCAAAAGATGGATCCTCTTCCAAAGGCACCGGTTGTGGAGAAAATGAAGGCTACTTCTCCTTCATTGAGTTTACCTGAGCAAACAACCCATGAAGAGCAAGAGACTAGTGGGTAGGCAGAACCATTCAAGGAAGGAAAACTCTTTGGTGCAATAGCTGAGCTTTAAGTGGGAGATGTTGAAATGCACCCTTCTCCATTGGTACAATATGAGGATTCTCCTGCGAGTAGCAAAGCAGGTCTCCTGAGAAGAGGGATGTCCCTGTTAAGACCCCATCACCTCTGCAAGAAGAAGAGCCTGAGCTAGGTAATCAAGGTGATCAGCCTCCTGAGAAAGAAAAGGATGAAACAGTGGAACTGCATGAAGAGGTCAGGAAAGACGAAGTCCGGGTGGATCCTGTTGTCCCCGATTGGTTGAATAAGGAGATTACAAGAAAGAAGCAGGTCATTGTTGAGGACACCCCCCTTGATTGGGATGAAGTGTTGGCCAAGATTGGTAAAGGTAAGAAGAAGAAAATGGCCAAGGTAATTTCAAAGATAGAAAGAGATGAAGCGAGCAACAGGGTTATTCATATTGCCACCCCTGCTGTTGATAAGAGTAAAGATGAGGTCACCAACAAAGATTACAATGTACAGACTATCAATCTTGGACCAACTTCTATGGAACAGGATATTGAAGAGTACGAAGGGTCCAGTGCAATAATAATTGGGAGATTAAGGAAGGAGACACAGTCCAAGCATGAGCTTAAAAGGGAGAATGAAAAGCTTAAGAAGTGTCTAGAAGACTTGATGAAGCCTTTGCAATCTCTTCACCCATCTTCTTTTGTTGCGACTGGTTTCTTGCCTAAGGAAACTATTTCTGAAATTGAAAGGATGAAAGCTTCTACTCAGAATATTGTGGATTGGTTGAAGGATGTACAAGTTAAAGGAGATGATGCAATAAAGGAAATCCTTTCAACTGGAAAGGATGCAGTAAGAGCTAAAGATTTATTAGAGCATGTTTTATCTCAGGATAAGGAGGATATTGACCTTCTATTGCAAAAAGCTAAGGTGATCATAGAGTATGGTAAAGACCAGTTGGCTGTAGATGGAGTCCTTTCTTCATCTAGAGTTAATGAGCCTTGGGAATGGTTCGAAGCCTTGCAAATTCAACAGAAGGCCATCAGGAAGATCCATAAGTGAAGGAAACAGATGGATGTTGATATGACCAGTGTTTATGATGGATGTATTGCATTCTTTGAAATAATGACCGGCAGGAGGAAAATTGCCCCTAAGTACTTAAGTTTGGAACAATTGAGGGAATGGTGGCATGATGTCTACGCCCCTGATTTTGAGAATGTTATAACAGGGCACCAATTGGATGATGCGGCAACTTACTTGGCTATGATGGACAAGTACCAGGCAAATAAAGGTGAGTGGAATAAAATTGTTAAGCAGTCAAAGGAAGAAATTGGCTCCATTGAATGTCGGCTCAAGATCCTACCTTTGCCACCTGTTGCTGAGTTGGATGGGGTATTTTTAAAGGTTCATGAATTGTTGGATCAGAACAAAGATAAGGGAGGCGGTAGTTAATGCCAATTTTGAGATTTGTGCTTCCCTATTATTATAGGGCATGTGTTGATCCGGGCTGCATTGAGGAATGTGTTTAGGCCGACCTTGATAATGTATCGACATTTAATGTGTGCCTTATTTTGAAAATTCCTAAGGCCGACTTGTTTTGGCTATTTTATTTTGTAAATGTTTGGCTGGGCCGACATGTTTGGAGAATCCTCTATAAAGGGCATTCCTGCCTCATTGTAAGGAGGGAGTTAGTTAGACAGAAATAGAGACAATCTAGACCAATAAAGAGCTAGAGCATTCTGTAGTAGAGACTGTAGTTAGTTCTTTGAAGCAAGTATTGAACACAGAGCAGTGGAATTGTTGCTACATTTTGGTGATCTAATACAATTGAAGGCATTGTGGTTTTCTGGTGAATTCTTCTGTGTTAGTTTATCTTGCATGGTTCTTGTTGTTTTATTCTTTGAAATTGCTTGGAGTTATAAGATTAAATGTTTGGTTTAGAATCAGATTAGTTCGGTGAATAATGTTAATGATTTCATACTTGGAATGTTTGTAGCAATCTGTAGTCTACACTCCCAGTAACTGTCTGATTGTAGTAGGCTGGTGAAGTCAACCTGGACCATACATTTATTTGCGCTTAGTTCGATTCTGGATGAATGTCTATGATTTGAAAATCTATATACCTTAGAAGATTGCACCTTTCTTGTGATATTGCATTGTGGGTTAAGCAGGAATTGGTTATTTTAGATTGGTCCATTCTAGATATCTGTCATTTTCATTTTTCATCTTAGAAATAGTTTAGATCTCATTATATCTTTGCACCCTTATCTTTTGCTGTTTCTTTATCATTTGGTTAGACTTAGGATCTAAGATCATCATACTGCAAGATTTGATAAATTGGAAAGATACAGTTTGCTTGTAGTAAGGTCCGATTGTGATTACAAGCATTTTCACATTTTATCTAAGTTGTTTATGCATTGTCATGACCTGACACCCGAGAGACCTTGGGGTGATTTTCAGCAATTTCTTGTTGAAGATTATCTTTCAAGAGAGATAGAATATCATTTTCTGTCCGAGTTGTTGCTGTGCAGAAAACACCATCAACATGACTTTTTCCTAGTGGGGAAGGATATTACATCTTGTTTTTATCATTTATTAAAAAGCATATTTATTTAAAGTTTAATTGATTAATTTAGATATGTTTAATCAATGTTTTAAACAATGCAATGAAAATGTTGGTATTATAGTTGCATGATTTCATGAAAATTTAATAATTCGTTATCTTTGTGGAATGTGTTTTTATTCATAATAATTGTTGAATTGAATGTGATAATTTTAAATGTTTATCATTATGAGCTAACAAAGGATTCTTAATTATATGCAATTGACATGAGGTGGATGTAGGATAGTATTTTCTCCTCTCACACATTGAGAAAGAATATTATCCAAAAGAGAAAGGTGTATAGCGATATTAAAACAATAAAACTATGATAAATTTGAGAACTCGCATACTTGCACGAGTTTTAGTGTGAGATAAATACATTCTAGGCATATTGTTGGTTTTCCTCAAAGTCATCATAAGTTGATCTTTTCTTTTGGATGCATTTGCAACAATTAGTCTGAGTTTATATTTAAACATGCTTGGTCTAAGTCATGTATGTCATTCCTTGGATCTAAGTCGTAGCATTTCTAAGTACAAGAATTATATTGAATAATTAAGAATATTTGAAATATATTTAAAAGTTCAATTTAAAATAATAATACTCTAGAAATAATTTTTAAGTGTTCAATTTATTTTTGAACTTAGCTTGTAATGGAGGTTGTGAGTGGAGTCAAAGTTAAACTATTTTATTTTAATTAGTTTAATCTATATCAAACAAGAAGAGTGGAGTTTTATTTGAAAACCTTAGCATTGATTATTATTTTTAAACTAAAGCCAATATGGAAGAGTGGAGTTTATTTTTGAAACCTTTGCATTTAATTTAATTTATTTTTTTGAAAAGCCAAGAATAGCAAGGTGGGGAGCAGTTCATTTGCATGAGGAAGATAGATATTAGTTTTTGCCTCTTTTCCTCTAATTTTGTGGAGTTATTTTAAGGACTTGGGCATGCGAATAAAACTTCATTCTTGCATTCTCCATTACTCTTTTTTCATGAAATATTTCTACAGAGTGAATTTGGGGCATCAGTTTTGCATACCTTTTTTCTTCTTTCTTTATGGGCTATTGTTGTAGTTGAGTGTGGGAATTGGAAGATAATTTTGGGTCTATCTTTTTATCTTTTCCTATTGTGATTTCTTCGGCAAGGGCGTGGGAAGCTAAGTGTAAAAATTTGTTTGCATTTTGTCATTTTTCTATTGATTGTTGCTATGATTAGGCATGAGAGTTGAGTGGTAGATTAGAAGTATTTTTTGGAGTAAAAAGGTTGTAATTGTTTGCTTTCTAGTTCTTGCGAAATTATGCACTCTTCCAAACACTAAAAATTAGAAATTAAATTTCTCTTTTACATCTACTCCTATAATTATTTTATTTGCACATTAGAAAGGGCATGATAATTAGTTATATCTTTGAGAATACTATCTTGCAAACATCTACACCAATGTTATTGCTATTGCCTATGCAAACCTAAACTTTCATTTAAATATCTCCTTATATATGCTTGTAGGAAATAATCATATATCAATTATATATATATATATATATATATATATATATATATATATATATATATATATATATTATTGTCTAATAGAAGAAGTTTGGCGTTGGATTTACCAATTATATGAGTACATGTTTATTTTCAAGTACTCTCAAAAACCTCTAATTTTGTGGATTAGGTCACTCTCTCACCCTCATAAGGAGTTGAGCTAGATACATGTAAATTTTTCATGAAGTTGTTAATTTAAATAAATTGATATTATCCTTATTATTATGATTTTATGAAAGCAACACCTAACATAGAGGCTACATGGATTCTTTTAATACACTTTGTAGTTATATATCTTTAGCATTTTGTCATATAGTTTGTAGTTATATTTGTGTCATTTTGTCAAATGAATCATGCACTTCATACATTCATAGAGGTTGCATCTTTGACATATGATATTGATTGTTTACTTATTTTTACATTTCATGCATGAACACACACACACACACGTGTCAAGAATATAGTAGTTAATTGGTTAAACTATAAAACTATATGATGGTTTATACATCGTGTTTCTTTTTTTTTTTTAAAGAAGGGGTAAAAATTTATTCAATCAAAACCAAGATACAAAGCAAGGCCAAAGGCCCACCAAACAAGGAACACCACCAAAGAAACCAACAACAATACTACATGTTCTTGTCCTCCAAAAGCAACCTCTCAAGGGTCCCAAGATAATCAGAAGGTAGCTCATCCCTTCCACTAATATCCCAACCATCCACATTCTTCGAGGCCCACTTCGCCAAACTATCGACCACTCTATTCCATTCTCTAGGGATATGACAAAAGGAGACAGAATCCATGGAACTGCATAAACTTAGAATCTGTCTAACCACATAGGCTAATTTCCAACTAACATCATCCAAACTCTAGTTGTTCAACATATCCACAACAATCTAAGAATCTGACTCACAGATAATCCTCCTCCAACCTAAAGAGCATCCTCTCTCAACAACAATCTTAATAGCAAGGGCCTCCATTAGATTATTAGAGTGCCGCCCTTTGTAAATAGAGAAGAAAAAAACCGCACCGCCATCATTACCTCTACCTATACCACCAATACCAGCATGTCCAAGGTTCCCCTGAGAAGACCCATCTGTATTAATCTCCAGGACCCCAACCGGGGGAGGCGTCCACCTCCCATCTCGACAAACCCTTTGCTTGACATGTTGGGGTCTATTTCCAGCAAAGCAACCCCTTCTACTATCCCCCAGTTTCAAATTCCTCACAATAGCATAATCACCAAGATCAATATTTTCAGACATATCACACCTAGCATAAATAGTCTCCTGAAGCCTGCTAACTATCTTCTGCCACAATTGAAAACTTCCTAATTTGAAGCCACAAAAAACTCTATGGTTCCTTTCTAGCCAAAGGTTCTAGCTAATGAGAATAGGTCCTATAGCCCATGCCACATGTAGGAAAGATGTCTTCGCTGGAGGCCTGCCCATACTTTCCCAAAAATCAGTTAGGGAAGTAGCATGAATACAACCATGATGCCAAGCCTCCCACCATCTGTGCCATATCTCTCTAGAAAAAGCACAAAGAAAGAACAAATGGGAAGTACATTCCTCACTGTGCAAGCAAAGGAAGCAGATAGAAGGACCCTGAAAACCTTGCTTGCGGAGATTCTCCCAAGTGAGGCATTTCCTCTGAGCAACCAACCATGAGAAAAAATTGCATTTGGGCCAAGAAAAGTTGTTCCATACCTTCTTCCACCAGGGGACCTCAACTAGACCATGTAAGTTCTTGTCTAGCATAGCATAACCTTGAGCAACAGTAAATTTACCTTTTGGGCTAGGACTCCAAGCCAACGTGTCCCTCTCATTCAGGGAGTTGTAGAACCTACCTTCCAATACTTTAGCCAGATCAACATGATCCTCATCAGAACCACCCATGGGCCACTCTTGAGGATCCTTCCAGCAAGTCACCTCCACTTGACCGATACGCTTAACAATTTTTAAATGCTCCACCTTAGTCCACCCAACATCGGTAAAAATATGGCAAAGAGGCTGAAACTGGGGGAAGCTAGAAAGAATGGGAGGGTGGCCATCCCAAGAGTCCTGCCAAAATAGAGCATTAGAGCCTCTATTATAGATCCAAAAGAGACCATCCTTAATAAGTTGAGCTCCCTTTTTAAGAGTATCCCAGATACAAGATCCTTTGCCCAACAAAGCAAGCTATGACACATCCTGGCTATCAACACCTGGAAGATAATTGTGGGAAAGAATCTTGGCTCAATCCTGATCCTGATTGTTGCACCACCTCCAGTACAACTTAGCCACCAACGCCGTGACAATAAGAGCTATCGACTCGAGACCAAGGCCCCTAGCATGCTTCGGCCTGCAAACAGACTCCCACCTGACTAAACTACACTTCAAGGAAAGAAGGCTGCCAGACTAAAGGAATTTATGTGATAGAGCATCAAATTCCTTCACAAAGGTGGAAGGGGGAACCTGCACACAACACTTGTAAATGGGGAGAGACTGCACCATAGTCTTTAGGAGAATCACTCTCCCAGCAGAAGATAGCCATCTATAAGTCCAGTGACTAACCTTACTTCAAAATTTATCCAAAATCCCCTGCCAGTAATCTCTACGCTGAGATCCAAAGCCAAAGGAATCCCAAGGTACATCAAGGGAAGAGAACCAATATGAAATCTAAGGATCCTAGCAATCCTGCTCTGAATCAGCCGAGGGGTATTAAAGAAATAGATGGAAGATTTATCATCATTAACACTCTGACCTGAAGCTTTCAAATAGATGTCTAACGCTCTCCTGAAGTTCACTGCCTCACTAATTCTATCCATACCCATCAAACCAACGTCATCCACAAATTGAAGATGAGAGTAGGGGGGAAGATTATTGTTCCAACGCCAACCTTGGATAAGACCCTGCCTCACCTAAGATTTAATAAATCTGCCAAGACCCTCCGCCATGATAATGAATAAATAAGGAGATAAAGGGTCCCCTTGCCGAAGTCCCTGAGAAGCACTAAACAATTCTGAAGGTTCCCCATTAATGAGAACTGAAAAAGAGGATGAGGTCACACAACTAAGAACCCAATTCACCCACTCCTCTTCAAAGCCAAAATCCAAGAGAATTTTTTGTAAGAACTCCCAACTCACCCGATCATAAGCTTTAGCCATGTCAAGTTTAATAAACATAGCCTTCTCCTTAGAGGAAGCCATAGAGTGAATAGCCTCCATTGCTATCACAACACCATCCAAAATTTGTCTTCCTCGAACAAAACCCCCCTGCTCAGCAGAGATCAAAGCACCAAGGAGTGGTTTGAGTCTCTCAGCAATCAATTTGGTGATGATCTTGTAGACAACATTACATAAAGCAATAGGCCTAAATTGATCCAAATGATTAGCCCCCTCCTTCTTAGGTATGAGAGCCAAAAAAGTAGAATTCAAAGACTTAAGCATTTGTTTGTTCCTATGTGATTCCTGAACCACATCGAGGAGATCAAACTTTATTACCTCCCAAAATTCCTGAAAGAACTCAATTGGAAACCCATCTGGGCCAGAAGCCTTGCCTTTTTTCATATTAAACACAACTTTCTCCAATTTAGGTATCAAGATAGGACACAAAAGAGCCCCATTCATCTCAGTAGAGACCAGGTGGGGAATACAATCCAAGATGGCCCTCTCCTCGGCCCAAGCTACAAGATCTTCTCTAGTAAATAGATTTGAAAAATACCTAATAGCTTCCCTGGAAATTTCTTCACCAGAAGAGAGATGAGCCCCTTCAATCAAAACAAGAGAGGAGAAATAATTCCCATGCCTCCGAGCCTTTACTGAGTTATGAAAAAAAGTGGTGTTCCTATCCCCCTCCTGAAGCCAATCAACACGATATTTCTGCTTCCAAAAAATATCCTCCTGAAGCTCCCACTCTTCTAATCCCTTAAGAGCCAAGGACTCAGCTTTACTCAGATAAGAGGTCAACCCTTGGTCCCAAATCTGACAAGTGACATTATCCAACTTGGACTAAGCAACAATCTTCTGAGCATGCAGGTTCCCAAAACATTGTTTATTCCACCTTTTAAGCCTGTATTTCACATGTTGAAGCCTCTTAATAAAAGAAAACATGGTTGTACCATGGGCAGGCATCCCTTCATACCACTAATCCATCATAAGTTCTTGTAGAGATTGATCTCTTAACCACATCAACTAAAATTTGAAAGAAGGATTTTTGGAAACCCCATATGAGGTGGTAGAGAACTTGATAGGCCAGTGATCAGAGCCCCTCCAATCTAGAATTTTTGAAATAATGGACCACCTGTTATTCATCCAATAGCAGGATACCAGGAATCTATCAAGCCTTTCTGAAATAGCCTCAACACTGCACCTCCTATTATTCCATGTAAAAATGCCATTGGTTGGCTTCACATCAATGAGATTTAGGAAACCAATACTATCTCTGAGCAAATTTGAAGAAGGGTCCAGCGTGGCTAACCCACCACATTTTTCATCCAAACTAGTAACAACATTAAAATCACCAGCCATAATCCATGGGAGAAATGGGTCCAGGGACCAGATGAAATTGATGTGAGTCCAAAGATGTGACTTACCTAAAAGGTCCATAGGAGTATAAATATTGGAAAAAGGGCACCTTTCTCCAGTCTCAAAGCTAGAGGCGACCATAGAAATGGAAGACCGACTAGAAATCCACCATAAGGGGGAAACCTTCCTCGAGTTCCAGAAGCAAGCCACCCCCCTTGAGCTTCCCTGAGCACCCACCCCCTACCAATAACCCTGGGGCCAAATACGCAGGGCACAATTAGCCAAACCATCCACTATAAGCTTGGTTTCCTGAATAAAGAAAATATCAGGAGACTGAGACTCAATTAGTCTGCGAACAACCTTTTGTCTAGGGATGTTGTTGAACCCCCTTACATTCCATGATAAAACAATCATTTATGGGGTTGGGAGAAGTGGGAATCAATGGGTTTCACAGACCCTGACTCAACCAATGTATCACCCATAATCTTGACCTTCTCTTGGTCGGTCTTCCTTCCACTCCTTGACGGTTTGTTTAGAGGCCCCTTTTTAAAGGATTTATGCTGAAGGCCTAAGGCAGGAGAAGCTTTGTTACCCTTCATAGAATTTGAAGTCCCCTTAGTAGCAAGGGGAATAGAAGCCAACACAACTGTACCCTCTAGAGCCAGTGACCCCCGAAGATCTCTGATATCCTGAACTTGAGAAGGAAAATCCATAGCCATCTGTCCAACCTGTTGATCCCCTGGAGATAAAATCTGATCCTCTTTCTTTGCATCCTCATCCTGAACCTCATCCTGACCCTTAACCCTAGAAGAGAGCTCAACTAGAATTCCTTCCTCTTGGACCAAGTCTTCAAGAACATCAAACCTGTTAAAAGTGCCATCATTTTGTCTATCCATCCAAGTTCTCTTCTTGCCTTTTCCTTTGTTACGAGACTTAACCGGAATAAAACCCTCCTTATCTACAGGTCCATCAAACAAAGGAGCCTTCCCCTTGTCCTCCCTAGGAGGTCTAGAGGCAGCCAAGGGAGAAGATTTATTTATGGGACATCTGCGATGTAAATGACCATATTCATGACAAATTTTGCATCTAAATAGTAGGGTCTCGTAATCTAGCTGTTGGATCCAAGAAGATGATCCCATGAAAATCCCATAGAATCTGGTAACGGATTATTTAAATCAACTTCTACACAAATACATGCAAAAGAAATCACCTTGCGATCTTGAGTTTGAGTAGCCGATCCCACAGGTTTTCCAAGAAGTAATGAGATTGAGTGAAGAATATCTTCCCTCCAGAATTCCAATGGAAGCCTCGGCAGTTGAACCCACACAGGCACCCGCGAGGGGATCTCCTCAGCAAATTTGAAGCCCATGTGCCAAGGCTTGATGAAGAGCCCCACCTAGTTAAAGAAATAAGGGCCTCCTTCCAAAGCCCAATTTCTATATGACATGCTTGAAAATATAACTAGAAAATAGTTATTAGCCGCTAAAAGGATCTCCATATCACCCTCTGGGTTCCAAACCCGACATGCCCAGAATTCTAGCACAGGTAAAGAAAGATGAAGGCCCAAAAATTTGCAAATAAGGGCATGATTACACCAGTATTCAACATCCTCCAAAAATTGCTTAGGTTGAATAACCAACACTGGTCGATCCTCAGATATCTCCAAACAACCGTTTACTTTTTTAATTCAAAACATCCCTTTCGAAGAGGAGACCCCTTCCCCAGATTGGTGTTCACTTGTTTGTTCCTTAACACTGGCATGCATCGAAGAAGACGGCTCAACCATCTCCAAATCCCCAGAGGATACCTAAGAAGAGGCTAGCCCTCGATACTCCATGGATCGAAGAGCACAAACCCCACCAAAATGAGATAGAAACAAGGCAGGGGACCCACAAACACAGACCGCCACATGCCACCTGCCGAGGACACACCAAGCGCAGATAGAAGGCAGAGAACACCTGCCCACAAACCAAAAGGTCAAATACCCCTATCCAACCAGCACACCCCTGCACACAAGCAAAACCCTCCCCCTGAAAGCTGTAGAAAAGGCTCGGGTGCCGAGCAGGGATGCAGAGACCACGACGAGCTAGGGCACGTGGGCCCTAGCCCATGCTGAATCACTGTGTAGAGCCATTTCCCTCCTCTATACATCGTGTTTCTTTTTTATGGTTATTTTGAGTTAGTCAAGCAAGAGATGATGGTGTCATGAACAAATGATTCACATTTAAATGTAACTCACAACTAAAAAACTTTGGTCAAAATTATCATATGACTATATGCATTATCAATTCACAATACATTTCAAAGTTGCATGTTAGTTGAAAGTCAAGAGTAGCTAGAAGGTATCTAAAGTTTGCATAATTGACTCTATGTGATAGTGATTGTACATTTATACACTTGGTTCTCAAATTTGATTTTATAGTAAATTTTATTATTTGCCCCCTCATTGAAAGGTTAGGTCACTTCTAGTAGGGTAAAAACACAAACTTGTGTCACACTTTTGATCAACTAAATAGTTTTGAATAAAATGATTTCACCCTAAATAGTTTTGGGTGAAATGGTTTTGTCCTAAACTATTTCGGGTGAAATGGTTTCACCCTAAATAGTTTTAGGTGAAATGGTTTCACCTTAAACAATTTCGAACGAAATAATTTCACCTAAAATCATGTGGCCTCAATTTAAATGTAAGGTTTCCATCAAAAACTTTTTGATTGAAAGTCTTTCAATTGTAAATGTTTCAATCAAAACTATCTATGTGACATCCTTGTTGGTAACTACCTCATTATTTTTTATAATTTTCTGAAAACTTCCACTTCAATTGAATATTTTTTCAATCGAAATAGATTTTATTAAAAAACTAAAAATACCCTTTTGTAGAGCTTGGAGTTGACAATCCAAATATATAATGTTTTGATATTTTGATTAGTTGTAATATGTTTCTTTTTCAAAATAATGCAAGTAAGTTATTATAATAAAAAATGAGCCAAATTAGAAATTAAAAAAAACAAAACATATTAAAATATTTTGAAAAACATATAATGCACTAGATAGAATTCTCTCCAAAAGGGTTTTTTTTTAAATGATAAAAAAAAAAAGACAAAAGTTTGGCGTCAAATGAAAACTATCGAATTCTGATAAGTTTGACTTTTTAAAGTTATTATGAGAAAAATATACATCAATTTTTTTTTCATGCACTAGATATTGAAATTATCTATTTCAAACAAAAAATAAAATTGTTTTATCTTTTTTTTGTGACATCAACTCGACATTACTTTTTCCTAAAATTTTCAACAATTAAAAATTTTGCTCTTAAATTTCTAAAAAAATATTAAAACAATTTATTTTTTATTATTTTTTAAATTACAAGCATAAAATTCATTAAGAGTTCTATATTTTTATTAGTTTATATCATTTTGAAATTCAAAACATAAAGACCACTTTTATGAGGTCGAAGTTGAAATTTTTTGTTTGCGTTGGCAGATTCTTTTATAAAAGCGTGACACAAGTTTGTACTTTTATCCAACAAAACATTGAGTGGGGATTTGCTTGATCTATGGTTGGAGGTAAAATGTTCAAATAATACTCTCCATCCATACAACTTAATAACCATATTGTTTGAACTAAGATGAAATGACTTGACCATGGAACATACACATGTACTTTTATAAACTGATATGTATTTGCAAAATACTAGAAAATTAGTCATTATGATTTGTAATCCTTATTTTCATTTGAATAAAATTGTATTATTGAGACATGTAATGATGAACTTTGAAATTAATTGAAATTGATTAATATATTTTTGTAATCCTTATTTTCATTTGAATAAAATTGTATTATTGAGACATGTTGTAAGAATTGGCTATGAAGGTAGCCACCCAAGATCTAGAGGCCTAATAGAAAGCACAAAAGAGAGAGAATAGAATATGACAAGAATAAATTGTATTCAATTGTGTCAATAATATGAGATAATGGTACAAATGTACATAGGAGACCCCTTGGTTATATAGCCAAGGTGAGAACATAGGAGGGCATAAGATTATGACAAGTGTCGTAATCTTATGACATGAGACAACTATGAAAAGTTATCACTCCACCTAAAGTGGGAAAGAGATAATGTGATAATCACCCACAAAAGGTGGAGAGATAATCACATGATGTGTCCACAAAAGGTGGAAGTGATGAGGTAATGACATGTCAAGTCCACCAAAAGTGGAAAATCTCCAACAACCTCCTATGTGGTCCCTAAGTAAACTTAACTAAGGTGTAATCATGACCTAGGACAAGGTACAAGACATTTAATTACACCAACACCCCCCCTTAAGTGCAATTTAGGGAGAATGTACACAAATACAAACAATGCAAGATGGGTCCTGGCTACTAGGCCATGTTAGGTACTCATGTACAAACAATGCAATCTCTCACAAGTGGAGTAAAGATAGAAAAACCCAGTGGGAAAAAACTACCTCCCAAAAGAGAGATGAGATACAAAATCCTATGAACATGGCATGAGAAGGAAAAAACCCCATGTGAGGAAAAAGTCCCCTCCATACAAGAGAAGAAGAGAGACAAGGTAGCCCCCCCTCAATGTACAATGATCACCCATGGAAGATGCTCGAGAAGGAATGAAGAAACTGCTCCAAAACTGTCAAACAATGTTCCTCCCCTTAGGAAGAAACAATACCAAAGGTGTATGAATGAAGTCTCCCCAATCCACAAGTGAAGAAGGAAGAACCCTCAAAATGTAAGAAGTCTCTGAAAGCTGCTCAAATTGCCCTGTATTGATGCTGAAAGATGCCTTTCCCAAACCATGTGAAGCTGCAATGGTGTAGTCACTTCCTGGAACCTGTGAGAACCCTTTTGCAACAACACTCTCATTTGCTAAAAAAGACAACTCGAGATCTAGAAAGGATGAAGGTAGAACATACTCCAAAGATGATGTCTCCTTAAGAGGGAGAGTGGCCTCCTCCAACTGCTGTAAAGATGCATCCACAATCACATCAACCTCGAAAGACTGATCATGTAGAGGAGGGTCAGAGTGTTCCCTTGCAACAACTGAAGAAGAATCACCTTCATCAAAGAGAAGATGCAAGTAATCAAGTGTGTCTCCCAAATCTACAATGTAGGATTCCACAAACAAACTACCAATGTTTGTCAAGTAGTCATCCCATGAAGCTACTGTTGGAAGACAAGGTATACACTGTTGCACTGAATCACAAGGGACTGAAACTGTAGGAACACAAGTATCATCAGGTGCATCAGTCAATGTAGAAGATGGAGTATCAACAATAGGTTCAAGAACCTTAGGAGTAGAAACCACTCCAAGATTCAAGTAACCATACTCAATCTCCTCAAGTGTGTCCACACTAGGGTGAACCGAATCATCAATAGGAGCAAAATATGAGGTGTAGAACTGAGAATGATCATCAACCTCCCCAACTGCAACAAGAGCCCTGCTATGCAAATCTCGAACAATGACAGAATCTGGTGTGAACTCTACACTCTTTCCTGAACCACTATGTGTAATCTGATAGATGGAAAGGATGTTCCTTGACAAAGTAGGCACACATAGAACATCATTAAATGCTCCACCTTCAATGTCAATAGACCCCTTCCCACAAACTGCCAAAGAAGTGTTGTTGGCCATCAAAATGGATGGTGATGAACAAGAATCAAATGAAGAGAACATATCCTTGGATGAAGTCATATGATGTGAAGCTCCCGAATCAAGGATCCACCTATCCGAATTAGAATCTGCAAAAGCAAGAAATGCTTGCCCCTTATGTTTCTCATATTGAGATGATGAAGAAGGAGAAGAGCTTGATGTTGTTCCCATGAGAGTTGTTCCTTTTCCCTTAGAAGAAGTGGAAGGGGATGAATCCTTCTCTTGATATGCAGCTGGCAAGTTGATGTTATTCTTCTTAAGGATGTGTTTCAACTCATCAATTTGCTTAACATGACAACGATGCTCATCATGACCAATCCTTTTGCAATATGCACATGTTGGTTGCTCCCTCTTGTTTGAATTATTGTACTTATTTGAAGAAAATGAAGTTGAGCTTTGTTGTGGAGGAGTGGATTGTTTGTTCTCTCTTTGTGGCTTTGGCGAAGATTGCTTTTGGTCCTTTGCTTTGCTTTGCTTATTGTTTCCATGATTGACCACCAATGCTCTTGAAGTTGAAGACTTTAGAATGCCCATTTTCATCAACTTATTTTGCTCAAGAATCAAAAGATCTGTGAGAGCCTCAAAAGATGGTGTTGTGAAGTTACTTATTGTCAATCTGAGTTTGAAAACTTGAAACAAAGGCTGCATACTCAACTGGAAGTTTGTCTAACAAGTTGAAGACCAATTGATCATCCCCTTTTTCAATACCACAATCTTTTAGTTGTGCTCTTAATTCATTTTCCTTAGTGACATAATCTTGAATTGTATCAAAATCCTTGGGATCAAGGATTAAGAGATCATGTTCAAGTTTGTATCCCTTAACCTTATCAACCTTGCCATACAAAGCAGCAAGCTTATCCCAAGCTTCCTTAGCTGTAGTACATTTATCAACATGGAAAATGAGATCATCTGAAATGAAATTTCTTAGTGTACCCAATGCCATAGAATTTTTAGTGAGCCAATCCATATATGCAATTGGATCTACCTTAGGATCTGAAGGTGCAGTTATGATTCCATCAATCTAGTATATTAAACCTTTTTCCATTAGTTTACTCCATACACGTATTTTCCATGTACCATAATTATGTGCAGTTAAGAGTGGAACTTTAGATGAACCCATGATGGAATTCAAGAGCACAAGAGAGAAAATATGAACAATCACACAAGAGACACCCCCCAAATTCACTCAATCAAAGTATCCCCCCACAAAAGATGATTTTGGCACTTTATAATGTAGTGTGTGTACAATATGCCACTTGCAACTTGGATAAGTGGGCTTATGATTTCTGATTTACAACTTGCAAATAAAGAAGCTGATAACAGACTAGAACAAATAATCAAATACCTAAATTCAAATCTATGCAATACAAGTGCCAAATAGGCCAAAAAGGACCATATGCTGAAAGTACAAAATCCACTCAAGATTGCTTCAAACTGATTGCAGATTCAAGAAGTAGACAAAAAATCATGCACTTTAAAAAAAATGGCAACTGAAAAGGAGTTCGTATGAGCCTGAACGAAGCCTCAGAAGTAGCATAAATGGTGACAAGACAGGTACAGTGTTGAGAAACTATAAATTTGGGAAAATATGTCCACCAAAATCAGAAACCGAGTACACCAATACAAAGTACACAAAAAATTAGCCCAAATAAAAAAAAATTACTTGAAAAAAGGAGCAAAAATGAGTGAGATATGGCCTTCCAAAGTTGAACTGCAAATTCAAAAAGCCCATTGGAGAGAGGGGCAATTTTTTTTTAAATATGCTGACGTGGCGATGACGCAGAATGATGTCATCAGAACTAGAGCTTAAATTGGACGGTTGTATGACCGTCAGAAGTCGACATGAGCCTGAAATTGATGGCTAGATGCACGTCACGCCGAAAAAATAAAATTTGATGCCGGTTTTATAAGATTTGCTGGTATATTCCGCGGACTTGACGGAATATTCAATTGCCTGCTAGAATCTTTAACCAATCGGCCCGTTTGTGAAAAGTCACCATCGGGAATTTTTTTTTGCCAGCCGATGATATTGAGGCCACCTATTGTTAAAAAGTCTATCGGAGGTTGAGTGGAGGAGGGGCTGTCGGGGCCACGTGACCTCTGTGGACTGGTGTGGCACCCGCGGGTACTATTCTACAAAAGGGTACTCTGCATACCCTGCGCAGAAACTTTATTATTTTTTATTTTTTATTTATTTATAAAAATAAAAATAAATAAAATACAATATTTGATTTGTACAGAAATTTTTACACAATAAATCTGCAAATTTTATACAAAATATTTGGAAAAATTTCGCAGAAAATAATAATAATAATTTTTTTTTTTTTGAATAAAAACTTTGACAACGAATATAATCCAAAGTCAATTTTCCTAAAAAATTCAAAAAAATTCAATTTTTTGTTTTTCAGAGAATATTAACAAACTAAAAAATGATTTTTTTCAGAACTATAGAAAAAATTCAAAAAATTAAAAAAATACCCAAATTGGCTAAATTTTCAGATCTGGAGCTCCCGATATCCGATTTGGATTAAATGAAAGGCAATCTTGACTGAAAATAGCCTCCCGAACGCAATTGTGGGCTCAGATTTGGTGTAGGATGCTCCAAAATGCTGCTGCAACATAAGGCCAAAAATGGAATCCTCCAAGAATCTCTCCAAATGACCAACCAAAGGCACTCCAATAGCTCTGATACCATGTAAGAATTGGCTATGAAGGTAGCCACCCAAGATCTAGAGGCCTAATAGAAAGCACAAAAAAGAGAGAATAGAATATGACAAGAATAAACTGTATTCAATTGTGTCAATAATATGAGATAATGGTACAAATGTAAATAGAAGACCCCTTGGTTATATAGCCAAGGTGAGAACATAGGAAGGCATAAGATTATGACAAGTGTTGTAATCTTATGACATGAGACAACTATGAAAATTTATCACTCCACCTAAAGTGGGAAAGAGATAATGTGATAATCGCCACAAAAGGTGGATCACCCACAAAAGGTGGAGAGATAATCACATGATGTGTCCACAAAAGGTGGAAGTGATGAGGTAATGACATGTCAAGTCCACCAAAAGTGGAAAATCTCCAACAACCTCTTATGTGGTCCCTAAGTAAACTTAACTAAGGTGTAATCATGACCTAGGACAAAGTACAAGACATTTAATTACACCAACACATGTAATGATGAACTTTTAAATTAATTGAAATTGATTAATATATTTTTTTATTTCATGAATTTATGGCAATTTAGGTTTCAAGTTGAAATACAAAGTAAGTTTTTATATGGAAATTTTTATTTTATTTCTTTAATGATAACTTATTTGATTTTGTAGACACCTAAATTTGGACACTTAATTTATCCAAATTTATCCCCTTTCGTCTAAACATCTCCTTATCTACATTAATTAAGTAATATCACTATTATTTAATTGATACATCTAAAGTTCTACTAATCTCTAAGGTATCTAGTTAAATAATTAAATACCTTCCCCCTTTCATCAAATGAATTAAATAAATATGACATTTATTTAATTCCTCACATGTCACATCCCTTTCTTAATCCTAATCATTCTCCTAGTCTCATCATTAGGGATGTGCACATTCCTAATCCTTGATTAGGATGTGTCACATCCTCCAACTTTTGCAAGTTAGCCTCTAATCTCTCTTAGCCACCTAACCCTCCTCTAATCCTTCATTAACTAACCTAATCAACCTCTCAAGGAATTTTGAATTTCTTTTATCCTTCCAAGGAATATGAAATTCATTTTTATCTTCCCCATGTGATCTTTGACTTGTCACATCAAGCCACATGTGAACTCTTCATAATCTCCCACTTGCTTCTAATTACGGTACTTGCACAACCTTAATCACTTAATTAGGTCAACCTAATCTCCATGTCATGTGTCCTAAGTCAACCCTATTGAATGCTTTTTCCTTTTGGAGAAGGCACCTCTTTCCCTATGTGAATTTTTAATTCACATTTAATCCCCTCAATGCATCTCAAAGAATTTTAAATTCTTTTTCTTATTCCCATGTGGATATTTGAGAAATTTTTAATTCCTCACTTATCCTCTCACCCACATGGGGACAAGGACCTCCTTTATGAGATCTTGTTCCAATCCCAAGGTACTATGTACTACTTCCATGTCATGTACTCTCCTTCCAACTCATGTCCACATCACCATTTTCAAGCCACTTCACATGCCACATGTCAAGATGTGAGGGGTTGTGAGTTCTCAACTCACCTTAGCCCTATATCTTGATCTTGGTGGCTCAATCTCAACCATTCATTTCCCTAGAGAATGCAAAATTCTCTATAAATACCCCCTATTTTCTCTCATTTTGGGGGAGATCGTTTATGCCAGCCAAACTCTTGCAAAATTTTCTCTTGAGCCATACTTAGCCAAATTATCATACTTGCATCCATTTTCACTCATTTTTCATCCTTATCTCATCTCATAGCTTGCATCTTTTGCCACCAAAGGAGTATACAACATCAAAGATCGAAGGGCCAACCAAAGGACAACTCAACAAGGTAAAAGGTTCAATTTTGTTTTGTTAAGTTAATCATTTGCCTAATCTTGAGGTGTAGGGTGTTTATAGTTGTTGTTTGCACTCTTTTGTTTGTTGCTCATTTTCTAACAAGTATTTTCGCCCTCTCACATTTCTGGCATGCCCGGTGGGACCCACAAATGAGTCTCTTTCTTTCACGTTTGTTATTTTTTTCATTTTTGTAGGTGTAGGTTGCAGAGGGGCGGACCTGACCTGCAGAGGGGTAGACCCGACCATCTAGGAGCGAACCTAACCTCTGCATAAGTGGACCTGACCTCCAAGGGAAGACCCGACCTTGCCCAAGGGCGGACTGCCCTCCACAGACCCTAGAATTTGTCTTTTTGCAAATTTTCATAGAGGGGCGGACCTGACCTCTACACAGGCGAACCTGACCTCCAGACAGACGAACCTGCCCTACAGATAGGCGGACCTGACTTGGATAGCTTTCTTTAGAAGGTAAAATTTCACTTTTCAGCACCTTTTTTGGTTATTTCAAATGTCTCTAATCCCCTTACCTAGGCACATAGTTTAACTAGGGATGTCAAATCAATCTTGTTTGCCATACTTGTGGGTGAGCTATTTGATGTATCCAATCTCCTTGCGCCATTTGGCGATCCTGGGTGACGAGAAATCGTAGCTTACTAAGTTTTTGTGTCTCCTTTTTTCCTTTTCTTAGTGGGACCTGCTTGGGGATTTCATCACCCCAAAGGACGATTCCAACCACGTGTACTGGCGAGGTATATAAAGGAAGGAGAGTGAAAGTTGTACCTCAATCTAACCATGTTGTAATTGGCGAAGCGTCGGGATGACGTGAAGAGTTGGTCTGAGCCTTTAGTATCTCACTAAGGTTCCCAACTCATACTTGTAACGGGTTGGTGTTCATGGTTTGGGCCTCATGCACCGGGTGTATATCAATGACTCCTTAGCAACTATGTTCATCCTAAAATAGAAGACTTTATCGGCCATACCCTTTCTACTAATCTTAGGTTTATGCTGTCTGAATTGTCTTCTTTGTGCAATACTAGTGATTTTTTGTTTAGCCATATCCTTTTGATTGATGTTTGTTGTGTTTTGGGTCCTTTTCCTTAGTCATCTTTTCAAAAGTCAAGTTTAAACCTGTCTACGGGTGGACCTGACCTCCAGGGGTGGACTTGACCCATCCAGGGGTGGACTTGACCTTTGAACCAACCTTTTTAAGCCTATTTTAGCCATTTTTGACCAACTTTTGCTCCATAGGCGGACCTGCTCTTCCGACAGGTAGACCTGCCCTCTAGAGGCAGACCTGACCCATCCAGGGGCGGACTTGACCTGTGAACCAACCCTTTTGAGCCTTTTTCAACCTATTTTGACCAACTTTTGTCCGATAGGCGAACCTGCCCTCCCGACAGGTGAATCTTCCCTCCATAGGTGGACCTTCCCTCCACAGGGGCAGACCTGACCCTTGACCGGTCAGTTGTATCATCTGTATCATCATTCTAGACCTCTGTTTCATCATTTCGAGCCCTCGTTCTGCCATTCTGATTATTCATTCACTCATTCCAAGTAATCTTTCAAACCTTCATCTCCTCATTCCAAGAATCGTTCATCCCTCTCGATCATCTATTTACTCATTCTAAGTAAACGTCCATCCATTTTGAACCTTCTATCACTTCCAGCTCTTGTTCACCTATTTTGATCAATCATCTACTCGTTCCGAGTAATCTATCATTCATTCTGAACTTTCATCTTCTTGTTCCGAGTAATCTTTTATCTATAATAAAACCTCCTCTTGTTTTGAGCAGTTGTTTGTCCATTTCTATCATCCATTTCTCCAATCAAATCATCGTTTTCCCCATCCAAATCCTCTGAACTTCATTTTGAGTTATTATCCAAATTGACCTAAGTGTCTGATCTGATCGTCATCATCAACATCTACTTAGGATTGTCATTTGTCCTGAGTCAGTCAATCATCTTCATTGGCCCAATCAATCCATTTTCAATCTCAAAGTGGATTCGGTGCTGCAATTGTCCATTTATCCTTTAATCCGATCAATCGGTATCCCATGTCACCTAGGCTAATCTCTGAATGGGGTTTACAATCCCTTTCGTCATCCTATCCAATCCATTAGTCGATCTTATCAATCATCGATCAATCCAATCCAATCACATCCCTATCCAATCACCTTTGACCCAATCAATCTACTTCCATCTCAAAGCAGATTTGGTGTCGTAATCATCCTTTGATAATCCAATCCGATTGTCAGAATAGGTCCCATTGCATCATCCAATCATCTTAATTTGAGCTTTAATCCAATCCCGATCTGAGCTTAACCTAAATCTTAATTTGAGCTTTAGTCCATTCCCATCCCAAATGTTTGATCCATCCTCTTTATCCTTTCATCATCATGAATCCTTATCCTCCATCAATAGTAGTCAAGAGAAACCCTAATTATGTTGGAAATGATAACAAAAGTCTTGTCGATCAAGAAGAATATGACATAGATCCCCTTGACACTATCGTTGCTAGTAAGTTTTCTCTACCTGCTTCCCAAAATCCAATCACCCCTTCAAGTTATACCGTTATGTCTTCATCCATTCCTAATCATTCTCCTTCTTCTACCTTTGACAAGGGATGTCCATCATATCCATCATACCTTTCATCTAGATCATCCTCTTATCCAACACCCACATCCTCTTATCCCAGTCTACCATCACAATACCCCTATCCTAATCCCCCGTCCACATCCTCCTATCTCAATCCTTCATCCGCATATACCCACTACCATAATCTTCCATGCCAATATACTCACCCTAATCCTACATTCACACCTTCCTATCCTAATCCAACATTCAGACCAACCTATCTCAATCTACCACCTCAATCTTCCCATCCTAATCCACCATCCTAATACCCTTACTACAATCCACCACCTACATCCTTGCATCCTAATTCACCATCCCAATACCCCTATCTTAACCCTCCATCCAATCCTAATCCTCCATCTACTCCTAGTCTTCCATCCAATCCCATTCCTCAATCTAATCCTAATCCACCATTTCATAGCCCTAATCCCCTACCAATCCCTACTCCTTCATCCACTCCTACCTCGCCATCCAAACCTAGAGTATGCAAGTTCCTCACTCAAGAAATTCTCCAAGGACTTATAACAAAGAAGACATCCCCCACTCCACACCTTGAAGTTGTGGAATCATGCCATCCCAACCCATCATCCACGGTCATTAGTAACGAGACCCTTCTCCACCCAACACCTATCATTGATGATACCACCCCTAGCACCACTCAAGCCATCGAAACCATCGCATCCTCTAAATCCACTGAGCCCCCATCTCCTACCATCACATCTACCAAATCCATTGAACACCCACCTCCTACTCTGAGAGTCATCAAACCCAACGACGACACCCAAATCCAATCCACTTCTTCCACTCCTAGTGTCACTAAAATCCATTCCCATGTTTTGAATCCTCCATCCTTCCATCTTCCCCACTTGAAGAGTCCCGCTAGGACTCCATTATCATGCCTCTTGAACATGATGAGTCATGACAAGAGCCTAATCCAAAGAATGCCAACATATCCCCTTCTCCAGATCAAGATCATACCATCCCATCTAGTCCACCTCAAGATCACAGTCCCCCATCCATTCCATCCCATAATCCTCTTGTCATTCAAGATTCCACTACTCCATCTCCATCTCCATTTCATGAGCCCACTACTACAAATACAAATCCTATCATATCCCCTAATCCCTCTCCTGATACCACCCATCCAAATGTTGTTATCCCATCATCTCCCTCTCATGATCCCCCATCATTGACTAAAACTGTTATCCCCACACCGCTTGCATATCCCCTTGGTACTCTCAGATTCTTCCATGGTGGCCTCCTCGCAGAAGAAAAACACAGTGTATATACTGCCCATCATCCTCCACCTAATAATGGACTCGCATCATGTTTTCATAATAACACAAATCCTATCATGGATCGCATGCTCAAGAAAATGAACTATCAAGGAAAAGGTGTAGGCCTTCGCGAGCAAGGTATTTTAGAGTCCATCCAAGTCAAACAACAAATCTGCATGCAAGGTCTTGGACCTATTTCCCAAGACTCACAATCTAAAGATGTTGGTACAACCTCTAGACGTCCTCAATGAGCCTTTTTTAAAAGAAATGTCGGCTCTTCCCATCGCCCCACCAGTTCATATACTGCCATCCCTCCTCTATCGTATCACCTCAAAACAACCGTCCATATTCCTCCTTCATCTGCTCCCTCCATTTTGGGTCCTTACATCCCTCCATCTACCATCTCCCATCATCCATCTACTTTGTCCATGTTTCCTCCAGGTCCTACGTCTATTATGGGCCCCTATATCCTAAAATCACCTCCTCCATCTCATCCTATTCATCCCTTCATCCATTCATCACCCATCCATGTCACCCATCATAAACATCCCACTTTCAAATCCCATAGTCTGGATCAACAAAGGCACATATCTACACATCCTCCATCCACATATAATCCTCAAAATCCTACCTCCATCATTCCACATCATTCATCTCTTCGCACCCATCCCATCACTATCAAAAGCACTTTGGATGCTAAAGAAAAAATACATGAATCTAAACATCTGCATAAATCTAAAACTCCCCATGTCCCCTCTAAAAGACATGGTGAAGAAAAGAAAAATCAAATCCACAGTCCAAATCAAATCTATCGGCCACAAAGGCCCACCAAAGAAAAGATCAAAACCATGTGGATCCCAAAGAAAAAAGATGCCATGTCTTGCAATGAAGCATCCATTAAAACATCCAAAGTTGCTAATCTAAAAGATAATCATACACCCCCTTCATCTCCTAAATCTATTTTGGGTCCTTATGTTCCAAAATTCACCATCTCATCTCCTCCATTATCCCCACATTCTCCATCCATTCATCCTCTTATCTTTTCACATCCACCACCACATTTGCCAATGTTGGTCCTGAACACATCACCCCACCACACATCCACCCCATCATTCCATCCATACCCTTTCTAGCATCCCATCCATTACCCCACATATCTCCCCCATCAAATCCCTCTAATTCATCATGTTGCATAATCCATTTATCCTCATAAGATTGTACCAATGTCCAACAGTCACTTCGAATATGGACTCTTAACACCTTGTATGGAACTTGATGCTTGAGTCCATCCATCTCCTTATTGCATGCCTTCTAAATCCCCTTATTCGCCTCCCTATCCTTATCCATCTCCTTCCACACACTTGTTGGAATTATGCCTCAATCAATATAGGCTGAAACCTCCATTGGAGCAAAGTCGTTATGACATCTATCATGTCTGGCCGACTAGCAGCTTTGGTACATTCTATTTTGAACAGGTCACTGTGACCTTGCAGAAGTCTTGCCGAACGCTTATTCTTTGGAGTCTTCGCTATGACATAGTGTATTCGCTATGATCTCTTATTGCGTGGAGTTCTTTGGCCAACAGGCCATTCAATCGTATATCGGGGAGACTCATGGTGACTACGGACTTCGGGATAACCTATGTTGGTTCGGTGAGAAGTCTTAGTGAACAGTGAAGGTCACGCCGATGGGGACACATCCAAATGTTCATCGGAGTAACTCAAGCGATCGGGGAAAGGTTTTGGAGAGAGTGTTAAGTCTTTCCGACCGTTCGGTGTTCGATGTAACTGGAAGGGTTTCAGAGAAACATCTTAGCGACTGAAGGATGTCTTGCCGATAGCCTATGGCTATTGGGGTAACCCGAATGATTTCAGGAAAAAGTCCCAGCGAAGAATGTAAGTCTCGCCGATGATGAGGGATCTTCGATATAACTCTTGGCAACGGATGAACACTTCGGGGTAAGTCTTGGAGTTCGGTATGTTCTCTCGGTGAAAGATGTAAGTCTTGTTGACTATTCTTTGGAGCTCGATATGACTTGTGACTTCGGTATAACCTTTGGTGACTCGCTATGATCTCCTGGCGAAAGCGATAGGTCTGGGCGACTGCTTGGTGTTTCGGCGTAACACTGAAAGCTCAATAGAACATCTTGGTGATAACGATATCTCTTGGCGACATCGATATGAAGGTTATGTGGCATCGGAGAGACACTGTTAGTGTCTCACTGAGATGCCAATACAATGCGAATTATGTTGATAGTTTGACCGTCCTATGTGGAGTCTCGTGGACCAATAGGAGAAGCCGAATCTGAACAGTTGGAAGATTGTTCATTATGACGGTTCTGTGAGGAAGCTCGACGGACATGGAACAATAGGGATATACTCGGTGGTTGCAGATTGTGATCGGTTGGTTGGTTCGAAGGTTGATTTGACAGATTGTTGTATGATCAGTAGATGTATTCTAATCTGAAAAGGCTGTAATTTGAAAGTTTTTGTTCGAAGATTGTTCATGGTGAATGCTGTTGTAAACAGACATCAGAAAGATAAGTCTGAAACTCGTATGTAATCTTTATTACTGTAATACAAAGTGACTTCTCTTGGTGTGGTGGGTTTTTCTCCCGAAAGGGTTTTCCCACGTATATCTGGTGTTTTTGTGTGATTGTCAAATACTCCGTTTCTGTTATTTACTTCATAGTGCATCTTAGTTGAACTATAATTGAAAATTTAAAAGTATTTCTACATTCTTCTCTGAGGTATTGACATTAGGAGAATTGTTTCCACATCTGATTTTCCTTACAACACTATCCAAAAAGTCAAAAAATCCAACAAAGTCAAAAAAGTCAAAAAGATCCAAAAAATTAGAAAAATCAAAATAATAAAATAGTAAAGAGAAATAATTCGTCCAATGGTGAAAACTTAGAAAACAAGCGCCTTGGATAAGTACCATGATGAAAACCTAGCAAATAAGCGTCATACGTAAATCGCCATCTGCACTTGGAGGCAGCTTCCTGATATGCATTCTCTCCATCCACTATGCTTCCTGCTATGCACCCATCTTCCTCCTATACGTCATTTTCATTCATCCCCTCCATCCTACCTATCTTACACATCCTACTTGGCATATCTCATTTATCCCAATCCTTCCATCCTCCTTGTGATCTTGATAACGACAAGGGAAAACATATAAACATGGTTTGATCACCTCTTAGCATACATTCCCCTCATCCATACACTATCCTACTCATTTGCATCCATCTACCTTCCTTATCCACCCGTCATGCTACCTTCAATCTCCCTTCCTTATCCATGCATCCTATCTTCATCCATCTCACTCCTTTATTTTCCTATCCTTCTCTATTGGATCCTTCATGCCTCCTTGCACATGACATATCTAGAGTGGGGGCATCTATTTTCCTTTGTAATATAGTCCTTGGAGACATCATTCATTCCATTAAAGCAATCCCTTCCATCTCCCTATCCTCATCTCATTATCGTTATATCCATCTCACCATCCTTATCTTTTATTCCTCCAAACAATCCTTATATCCATCTCCCCATCCTTATCTTCCTATCCTTTCAACATATCATCCCTTTACATCTATCCATCTGGTAGCCTTTTCCCCATCCAAATCCTTATCCCTCTATGCAATCCATCCAAACAATCTTTTTCCATCCCATCTCATAATCCCTTGTCATTGGTATCCAACTATAGGCTACTCCCCACGCAATCCAATGCCATCCATCTTATCGTCATCACTTCGGCTTCTTTTACACATCTTGTTAATCTCCTATCCTTTTTCATCATTCATCTTTTCCCTTTTTTTGTTGGTCCTCCTGAATCCCCGACCCTACCCTGGGTGCGTGCAAACTTGCCCGAGCCCACGGGCGGACCCGCCCGAGCTCCTGGGTGGGCTCCCACATGGCTGTGGGCGGACCCGCTCGAGTCCCTAAGCGAACCCGCCCGAGCTCTCGGGTGGGCTTATGCATGGTTGCAGGTGGATCTGCCCGAGCTCCTGAGCGGACTCACCCGAGTCTGAAGGAAAACCTGCTCGTGCCCAGGCGGACCCGCTCGGCCGTAGGCGGGCCCACCTGAGCTCCCGGGCAGACCCGCCCCCATACGTGGGCGAACCTGCCCAGGTGTGGACAAAACTGCTCTTCAGGAAAGATCCCCCTCTCCTCTAGTTCTTTTTCCCACCCACTATTTAGCCCTCTTTTGGGGATGTACCCAACTAATTTATCCATCTTGTCATCCTCCCACTTCATCGTTGTTGATTGATTTTTATGCTAAAACTTCCAGAGGCCATAACTTTTCACTCGGATGTCTGTTTGAGCTAAAAAATTATGGATGGTTGCATTATGAGGTGGCATGTGGATTCCCAACTGACCCTAAGTCAATTGGACCCCGTTTTGCTACATTTTTGGGGCCTCAAATTTTCATCTTGACCCTCAAAATCGTAATTTAGTGTTTTTTTTTCAATTTTTGATAAATCATTTTTGTCAATAACGCAGAATGCATGTCCCAAATTTGGGATGTTAGTTGGCAATTCATCCTATCTTAGTTTTGGGTATTTTTTAGGAAAAAAATGAACTCTCAAATGTATGACCGTGAAGTTTCCTAAAATGGCAAAATTTGACAATCTTTGAAAAATGCCAAATCTAGAAAAATCTGATTGTCAACACCTTACGTCCCTTAAACTCCAGAACTTGGTGTAGAATCAATCCCATCACATCCTCCAATCATTTTAATCTAGGCTTCAATCCAACCCTAATCTAAGCTTTAATCTAATCCTAATCTGAGTTTAACTGAAACACTAATCTGAGCTTTAATCTAATCCCAATCTGAGCTTAATTGAAACCCTAATCTGAGCTTTACTCCATCTACAATCAAGATCTTTGGATATCAAAACAAATCTTAAGATCCCTCCCTCCATCTTCAATTTTGTCATATTCATCCATTCTAATCATTCGTTCACTCGTTCTGAGTAAACATTCATCTATTTCAAACTCTTATCTATCATCTCAAACATTCGTTTACTTGTTCTGAGTAAACGTCCATCCATTCCGAACCTCCTTCTATCATTTCAAACTCTCATTCAATAATCCTGGTCAATCGTTTACTCATTTTGGGTAATCTTTCATCTATTCTAAACCTTCATCTTCTCCTTCCAAGAATAATTCATCCATTGTGAGTGGTCATTTACTCATTTTGAGTAGTCGTTCATCCCTCTCGATCATATGTTTACTCGTTTCGAGTAATCTTTCATTCTCCTTCTCTCGTTTTGAGCTTTGTGTAGTCACCATCCTCCGATCCAATCCAACGAGTCTATCTTGTCTCATCGTCTCAGTCCCATCATCTTATCCCCTTATCTAGGTTATCTCATCATCCTTCATCCATTGTCTATCGTTGGTCTTTCATCGAACTATGTTTCCCATGCGCTTTCATGTAGGCAAGGTTGATCATTTGATCCGCCCTCGGGGTTCCTTTATTCACTCCTTTATTGTCAATCTTTCTACTTTATCTGTCTTCTCTTTTATCGTCCATCATCGATCTTCATCATCCTCTTTCCGCTTTTATCCATGATCTACCGTCAGCTTTTTATCAAACTACGAGGGCTCTGCGCTTTTGGGTAGGAAAGGTTAATCTTTAATCGGCCCCCGAGCCCCTAGGTCACTAGGATGTGTCAGTCTCCTATCTTGTGTTATGTCTCTTGTGTCGTGTCGTCAAACTATTCCCTTATCTAGTTGGTTCTTAACAAACAAGATCCACTTATATCAACAAATCCAATCGGTTATGAATATCCGACGTCATATCGATCTTTCAGTTTAGTATTCATCATTGGTCTCAATAGGATGCATCTTTCCTAACAGACCTCATCAATCCCATCCATCCCCTTGATCCTATGGAAAATGACATTTGAAATTGATTGCAATTTTTTTGATGCTTTTGGCTTTTGTTTATCATTTGACCTCCCTCTCATCACTTGTCACGGTCGCCTTGATCCATCATATCATAGTGTGCTTTGACTAGTCAACATAGGGGCATATTTTGATATTTTCTTTGTTGTTGTCTTCTCGGTTGTCCCATGTAGTACCCACCAAGATCCCTGACATTTTGTGTTACGTTGGGGCATCCTTGTGTGCTTGTGGTTATCCCAATACCTGGCCTGACCAAAGTCATCGCGACTTTGGGGTGTTGGGATAGCCTTCTTGTTTGATGTGTTTGTTTCATGCATTAGACACTAATATGTCTTGGTCTTTTATACCTTGGTATATCGTGTCTTCTGCTATAACAAAAATCAATGCTCCTAAAAATGGCAAATTGCATTTGGATTGCATTTCATCTCCATCCTCTCATCTATCAAAATCCCCCCATCCATTCATCTTTCATCACTCTCCCCTCCCAATCTTTTGTCGTTTTTTCATCATTTCTTACCCATCACTTTGCATCATCATCCTCATATTCCCCTTGCATCATCTCCTCCATTTTGAGAGCACACCCGTGTTCTCTTGAACTCACATGTCCTCTTGAGGGGGCATCCTTCATCCCTAATTTTCATCATTTTTTCCCCTTCCTAGTCACTCATTTGAATGACTGGGGCATCTTTCTCAATTTAACCATCTCCTTTCGGGTTCTATATTTTAATATTCTTTGAAATGATGCTACTTCGTAACACCATCTCAAAGAGGGGCAAAATGTACACCTAAATTTGGATACTTAATTTATCCAAATTTATCCCCTTTCGTCTAAACATCCCTTTATCCGCATTAATTAAGTAATATCGATATTATTTAATTGATACCTCTAAAGTTCTAATCCCTAAGATATCTAGTTAAATAATTAAATACCTTCCCCTTTTCATCAAATGAATTAAATAAATATGCTTACATGTCACATCCCTTTCTTAATCCTAATTATTCTCCTAATCTCATTATTAGGGATGCACACATTCCTAATCCTTGATTAGGATGTGTCACATCCTCCAACTTTTGCAAGTTAGCCTCTAATTTCTCTTAGCCACCTAACCCTCCTTTAATCCTTCATTAACTAGCCTAATCAACCTCTCAAGGAATTTTGAATTTCTTTTATCCTTCCAAGGAATATTAAATTCATTTTTATCTTCCCCATGTGATCTTTGACTTGTCACATCAAGCCACATGTGAACTCTTCATAATCTCTCACTTGCTTCTAATTAAGGTACTTGCACAACCTTAATCACTTAATTAGGTCAACCTAATCTCTATGTCATGTGTCTTAAGTCAACCCTATTGAATGTTTTTTCCTTTTGGAGAAGGCACCCCTTTCCCTATATGAATTTTTAATTCACATTTAATCCCCCAATGCATCTCAAAGAATTTTAAATTCTTTTTCTTATTCCCGTGTGGATATTTGAAAAATTTTTAATTCCTCACATGTCCTCTCACCCACATGGGGACAAAGACTTCCTTTATGAGGAGATCTTGTTCCAATCCCAAGGTACTATGTACTACTTCTATGTCATGTACTCTCCTTCCAACTCATATCCACATCACCATTTTCAAGCCACTTCACATGCCACATGTCAAGATGTGAGGGGTTGTGAGTTCTCAACTCACCTTTGCCCTACATCTTAATCTTGATCTTGGTGGCTCAATGTCAACCATTCATTTCCCTAGATAATGCAAAATTCTCTATAAATACCCCCTATTTTCTCTCATTTTGGGGGAGATCATTTATGTTAGCCAAACTCTTGCAAAAAAATTTCTTAAGCCATATTTAACCAAATTATCATACTTGCATCCATTTTCACTCATTTTTCATCTTCATCTCATCTTATAGCTTGTATCTCTTGCCACCAATAGAGCATACAACATCGAAAATCAAAGGGTCAACCAAATGACAATTCAACAAGGTAAAAAGTTCCATTTTGTTTTGTTAAGTTAATCATTTGCCCAATCTTGAAGTGTAGGGTGTTTATAGTTGTTGTTTGCACTCTTTTATTTGCTACTCATTTTCTAACAACTATTTTTGCCCTATCACAGATTTAAACTTAAAAAAAGACCAAAGTGATCCCTTAAATTTTTGATCATTTATTTACATGTTAACTTTATGTATTCTTGTAGAAAGAAGGAAGAGTAGCACACTAAATATATGATTATAAACCATGAAAAAATTAAATGGCTCAAAATAAGAGCTCGAACCCACTTTCTAAGCTTAATAATGGACTACTACATATTTTCAGGTTTCTACATTATTTTTAGATTTATAAATGTTGAGAATGGGGCAAAATATCTCAAGATTTTTTTATATATTGCTAATCATTTACAAATATTTTGCTATAGGAACATCAACATGAGACAAATATAAGCTCTCATGATCACAACAATGAGACTAATATCAGCTCCTTTCGAACAACCATATTAGAAACCACCTATGAAAGACTACGAATCACAACTTAAAAAACCACTTAATTAGAAACCATCTCCACAATAGAAATCAACTATGAAAAACTAAAAGTCACAACTTAAATTTCATATTAGAAAACATCTTAAGATTCTCCAAATAACATGCATTAATAGATACAAATGCCAACAACACTAGCAGTATTCAAGAACATTAAGAAATAGCAAGGCATAGGGTAAGCGATATCATTTTGATTTGTAAAGGGAATGTAAAATATAACATTAATAGATTGTGTTCATTCATGCTATCGAAGACTTCTTGTTCTGTCACTAAAAAGACATTCCTCACAATCACCCAGTAGAAAAAATCACTACATCTGGATATGAAAATTGCTCCGCTTACATTCACACACATCTATACATTCATTCTGTAATCATCTCCATGCAACTTCTTTCTCCCCTATTTAATTGCACATTATTATAAATAATTTTTTCAATTTCAAGACAGATTAATCACTAAAACTTGCTGAGATAGAGATGTGCAAGTGTAGGGCAGATGAGTTCGAGAAAAGATACAACACATGCCGCAAACCCCATCATGGCAACACTTAGAGTGGACCATCCATCTATAGTTGTTTCCCTACCGTCTGTTATACGTAAATAGTATTCCTTCTCCCTCACCATATAAATAGCAATAGTGTCAATAATCTATTATAAACATTATACAATTAGATTATTTTACTATTATTTTTAATAAACGAATAATTATAAGTGATTATTATTAATAGTTATATAAATACAATTCTAATTACTATTAACTGTATTGTATATTAAGTATTAAGATTATAGTTACTATAATGTGGTGTTAAATTTAAAATATGTAATTAATATTTATTATTTAAAAATTAAATATTATAGTTTATATATGTTAATAGTAGCAATATTGTGAGTTGGCTTACAGCATAGTGAAATTGCCATGGTCAGGAGATCTTTTGGTTAGCATTAAAATATGTCGAAAACCTTTGGAAATTACCAGGTCTGGCATGAAATCGGAGACATGATCAGAGTTGACTGTACAAACATAAATAGGCTTTAGCAACAACAGGAATATGGAATAGACTATTCGGATAGGGAATGGCAATGACAATCTCTCACCAACCATGGCTGACTACCTACTATAGGTTTTGTTGTCTGAGCCCTGACCAGTGAAATGATAAATTAGATAACCTGAAATTCTATACACGGCCTGCCTACTATACTAGCCACCGATCACCAACCATGCCCAATTGGACCTACTAAAGGTTAGGCAGTCTCAGCCTTGACTATAGAAACTATGCATCAGATAGCCTACCTACTATACTAAGCATCGATTCTATTGAAAAATGACTCAATTATTAGGTTACTTCATAATTTATATGGTCTCCGTCTGGTTATTCCAATCCACAACTCCAAATGCATTTTCACCCACCAAATAACCAACAGGAACATGATGAAATGTGTCTCTAGTTTTTGCTTTAGTGCTATCAGTTTATATGATACACTTGGCAACATAGAAATTTCCATAGAAAGAGTGTAGCTTACCAGCAAGATTTATAGATGAACATTGAAAACAATACATTATTACATCAAATGTGAAAAGTAGCGCGAGAGAAAAGGTAAGCAAAGGTAACATTGTCTTCTACAATGTACTTTTCACAGGAAGTCCGCTCTGAACCCAGGCAGAGTAGCCACCACCTACATCTATGATGCCTGTAAATTCCTGAAACAATAATGAAAATAAAAAATCAACATAATTGTTTAGCAGTGCAAATTTTGAAAAAATCTATGCCAGGTTAACATATATTCCCCATTTTCACACAACAGAAATACACATGTAAATATCTGAGTTGTAAATACTAAATGAGTGGAAATGGGATCCATTTTATTTTCTGACAATTTACACATGGACGAATGGGTTACCCACATCTACAATGGAATCTAAATCTTAATATAAGTACACCAAGCATTCACGGCAGCAAAATCAACATCTATGATAATCAACTAGCACCGACTTTCAATCAATAATAGTCAAAACAACAGTCAAACATGTTCAAAAACTAGATCAGCTGAAACAAACAAATGTCATAATTCAATTCTAGATAGCTTGTATGGACAGGAAGACACAAAAGTCAAATACTCACACCTGCCCTTGAAAATACAAAAGCCAAAGACTCAAAGATGAGGAAAAAAATGTTGCAGGAAGTAAACACGGAGAGGAATTAGAAATGTGTCAAGTATACAGTGTGCCTAAGTGAGACAAACATGGAGGCCAATAATCCAGAACGGAATCTATGGTGCTCCACATCCAGCTTGTCAAGGTATCCTGCATCATTTGGATGATCCAATGGGTGCAAAAATATGCCAACGGGGCCCTTTCAATGACATCTTGATCTAGAGTAGTAAAAGGTATTCCAACAGAATGTAAGAGATGTATTTAAGTCACTGAGCATTGCAGTGCATAGCAAAGCAAGCAAGAAGAAGCACTGTAAAGGTGTTGCTATGATCCAACAATGTTCTAGATGCCTCCAAAGTCCACATTGGCTTGTAATGTTGTTGATTTCAGTTGATATAATAAGAAAGAAACCCAGGTTACTGAAGTTTTCACCCTAGTGGATCTCTTCAGGATATATTATATGTCATTATGCTAGTGTATTGTTTGTAAGCTTATTCCTTGTTAATTTGTTTATCTCTTAAAGTTGTGTAATTTCCAACACGCATGATAACTAGATTTTAAGAATAATTCTAATTTTTCGCCAACAAATATAAGTAACTATTTCAAAACTAATTTGTGTATGGGAAAAATACATGCATGCCATACAAATAGCAGAAAGGATGTAGACTTTAGCCCATAGTCTTAGTGGCAATTTGTTTTAGGCCAGCAGGTTTGCACCTTTTAAATTTGTCTTGATTGATTGGAAACTGAACATTACTTATGTTAAGTACGGATCAGGTTGTAATAGAGCAGTTTCTCCTTATAGTTTGCGAAGGGTTTGCTAGCACTCTGAAGTTTTGTGTGCATTTGCTTCCATATTTTATGTTTAACAAAAAAATGTAAGATCATTTGATTGAGTAGTTTAACTAGAGGCAAAGATTTGAAGAAAGAAAGACTTCAACAAATTTAAGAGGAAAACGAAGAACTGAGGAAGACAGTGCATTAATTTAAGTAGGAAAAAAACAGTTGCAAAACAGCTTGGACAGTTATACAAATGTCCTCATACAAGTCATGGAAGAGTTTAAAAAGTGTAAGCTAAATTCTTGGACAATGGAAAATGTATTCTTGAAAGAATGAACCAGATAGAGGGATGGAAATCTTAAGCCATGGGAACTCCACAAGACTTGGCATTCAAGGGGGTATTGAAGCAAAATCTTCAATTCAGTTGTAGAGTGTTGCAAGAAAAAGGAAGGTCATTTTTTCATGGCCAGCAATTGTCTATACAAAACACCTTAACTGTCACAAACACAAGCATTGTAAGCAACCCACCATAATGTTTTTTCTTCCAATAGCACATATAAGTCCCTTGTTTGTTTCAAAAAATATTTTAGTCTCAAAAATTGATCAAGAGGGGTTATAATGGTTAAGGTCTTGGCAAGAAAAGCTAAGAAATGAAGGATCTTATGGAGGTTGGGGCTAAACTACAATATGAAGGTTTTGGGTCTTCTGGAATATTCAAAACAGCAAGTCATTGAGGTCTTGGTAAGAATGGCTAAGAATTGAATAATCTTATACAGGTTCAGCTTAGACTACAAGAAGAACATTTGGAGAAATCGAAACAGCAGGTAGCCCATTTTTATTTATTAGTACAAAATGAAAAAGAAGTAAAGAGAATATAACCAAGTCTTGGGGAAAGTTGGAAAAGACAAACAACTGAATCTGAGAAGGTATTCAATGCATGAATAAATTTTAAATATCAATGTACACAGGACAACGAAAATTACAAAAGCGACAATCAGCATTTCAAGTCAAATTTTAGCAACGGAACACAATCAAGTATAAAGAGGCCTTCAATAGACTCTAATGTGGCACCAAATGGTGTGAATTCAGATACAAACATGACCCCGCCTACATTTGTCTTTGGAGCTAATCAAACACTTGTTTGTGTTTGGGAGGAAATAGAGTTAAAGAGGTTGCACATACTTGTTAAATGTTGAATCAGAAGGTTAAATGTAATGGTACAGCTTGGCTGGCCATACAAATTTCTTCATAGAAGTCATGGAAGAGTTAGAAAAGTGTAGATCGTAATTCTAGGGCAATGGAAAATGTATTCTTGAAAGAATGAACCAGTTAAGAGGGAAGGAACTCTCAAGTCATGGGGAATCCACAAGACTTAGCATTGTATTGGTGCAAGAAAAAGAAAGGTCATCTTTTCATGGCCAAAACCATTAGAGGTAAGCATTGCAAGCACCCCACCATATGCTTTTCTTCCAGTAACAGGTAATGTAAGTCCCTTGTTTGTTTTAGAAAACATACACATCTCAAAAATGACCAAGATGGGTTATAGACTGTAGTGGTTGAGGTTGTGGCAAGAATACCTAAGAAATGAGGAATCATATAGAGTTTGAAGCTAGACTACAATACGAAGGCTTGGGATATTTTGGAGTATTTGAAATTCTGAAACAGCAAGTGGTCTATTTTTACTTATTAGAAGAAAATGGAAAAAGGTAAAGAGAACATAACCGATTCTTGGGGAAAGTTGGAAAAGATGCAACTGGGTCTGAGAAGCTCTTCAATGCACGAATAAATTTGAAATATCAATGTGCAAAGGACAACAAAATATACGAAAGCAACAATCAGGATCTCAAGTCAAATTTTAGCAACAGAATGCAATCAAGTGTAAAGAGGCCTTTAAAATTTAAGGCCTTCAATAGACACTAATGTGGCGCCATAAAGTGTGAATTCAGATACATACGACTCTGCCTAGCTTCTATTAGTCTTTTGAACTGATCCACATTTGTTAGTGTTTGTTGAGTCAGAAGGTTAAATGTGATGGTTGTATACCCATGATCAATATTGTTTAGACAACAATGGATTTTAATCAGTATCTAATGGCAGTGTAAATCTTCCAAGGCCACTTGGATTTTTCCCATTTTATATTTACATTTTTTAAGCTTTAAAGATATTTTTCTTTGTCAAATGCTCAATGGACATAAGAAGACCAATTCTTGTATCTTTCATGACAACAATGGATTTTGGAATCAGTATCTAATGGCAGTGTAAATCTTCCAAGGCCACTTGGATTTTTCCCATTTTATATTTACATTTTTTAAGCTTTAAAGATATTTTTCTTTGTCAAATGCTCAATGGACATAAGAAGACCAATTCTTGTATCTTTCATGACAACAACAATGGATTTTGGAATGAATATCACACAGACTGCATGATTTTGAGATATCAGCAAACCCCAAAATGTAAGCAAAATTGCACACGCCCAGTTCAACTACAATAATAACGAAAACATTGCATTATAGATTACACAAAGAACACAAGAAATAGTTATCACAGTCTTCTCTATCAATTACATAACAAAGTACAATGCTCCTGCCATCATACTCTCATATGTCACAGTCATGCTGATAAGCTATTGTCATGTGTACATTATACTATACAAATCTAAAGTCCTTAGAGGGTAGGTGCAATTGTTGGGGAACAACGCACCCTATTTTAACAACTCAGAGAAAAAGTAAAGTACACTCCAAACACACAACTATCAGCTCTCTTGTACATCACAACATAAAGTACTCCTTTATTTAGTTCATTACCATTCTTATTACAAAACATGGTTTACAAGCTATGAGGTTGACTCGAAATTGACAAAGTGGCTCAAATCTAGTTTGGATATTTGGATCATTGGGATAGTGTCTTGAATGCAAATGTGTCTGGTGAAGTGCACATATAGATGCTGAAGGCGTTAGATTGCCAAAGTTGTGAGTTGCTGCTGAAAATTGACTATGCTGCCAAAGTGACTTCAGTTGTTGCTTAAGTGTTGTAGAGAGGCACATGATATTGCTGAAGTTTGCATGTGGCTTCTGAAATATCTAATTTGCAGGACTATTGCATACACCAAAAAGACATCAAATGATGTCCAAATTGGAAATAGTTTGCAAACTCAGATTCATCTTGGAAAGAAGTGTGATTTCAAGAAAAACAATGCTTTGGTTCAAGTCCTCTGCAAAATTTATGGCCACCAGAAGATGGAAGTTTGTGCTTGTGACAGTACTGTTACAACTCACATTTTTTCACTGTTATGGCAAGTTTTTGTCAATGTTCCAAGTCTGATTTGGGTGAGTTTTCCGTCATGGGTTATGTCTGACCATTGTCAAATGATTGGATACATTTGGAGTGTGTCTAGATCATTCTAACCATCTTTCTTACATCATCTCTGACTGCCAGTGAAGCAGAATAGTCAACAAATGTTTAAATGTTTTTCCAAATGATTTATTGTGTTATCAATCATCTTAATACACCCAAATAAAATGCCTCTTCAGCTTCTTTTGATTTGTTACTTATTCCATGAGAATATAAGGCCAATAATAGTCATTTTGTAACTAATTTTCAAGAAGGGAGTGCAAGAAAAAAAATTGGCAGTTATTGGCAATTTGGAGAGCAACGTCTCTTCACCTTTCAGTCAGTGTGTATCCTAATGAGGGTGGCATATAGAATAGATAAAGGGATGATTGTGAAGATTTTTCTAAGATAGTGCCAAGAGATGGTTTCAATAGAAGCAATTTTTGGACAACAAGGCAGCAAATGGAGATAGGAGTTATTTTGTTTAATGGTTGTTTGGGATACCATGACCATTACACAGTATTGTAGGTATGGACAGTCATTTGTGCAGATGGTAGAAGCACATGGAACATGAGAGTAGCCACATGTGGCAAATTACCCCTCCTATTTCACTTCCTTCGGTTGAAGTATCTTTAAAGGCCATTGTTTACAGATTGGAGCAGTGGTACAGATTATTCAGGCGCTGCATGTTAGACCACATGGTGTCAATGCATCTAAGACCTTCATTCAAATTAGAGAGGGGACATTATTAGTTGCATTTATGCCTAGGATAGCCATTGATGTCTAGAGTTCATTGTTGCTTGTCATGCTACTTCAGGGCATTGTACATTTGGGTATTGCAAGACCTATAGGCAATGTAAAACCACTGTGGTGAATTACATTTGCTAATTAACTTCCTTGGGTGGAAGTATCTTTAAATGCTATCGTTTGTGGTACAAATTATTCAGACAACGTATGTTAGACCATGTGGTGTCAATGCATCTAAGACCTTTTTTCAAACGAGAATGGGGGCATTACCAATTGCATTTGTGCTTGGAAAAGTTGATATCCAGAGTTAGTTGCTGCATGCCAAATCATTTCATGGCATCATACATTTGGGAATTGTAAGACCTACTGGCAATGTAAACCACTAAATAAGTGTGGATGATAGAAACTGAGCTTGTTTTTTCTAGAGTTTTATTCCCATTAGAGGGTTTACCCAAATGTATATTTTGGTGCAATTATGTGTGTGTACATGCATATTTATTTTTCGCATATTGTTTAGTGTTCTTGTGCATCTCTAGGTTGAGCATGCATTGGTTTGTTTATGTTCATCAGAGATAGTAGGTTACTCATTCATTAAAGTCTATACACTGATGGACTGGAGTAAGGCATAGTTGCCCCAATTTATGGTTCAAGTGGCCCCAAAGACCATCTTTCCTTTCGGGGAAGTTTCATTAAAGGTTTCAACAGGTTTGAATCTTTGTGCTTGAGGTTTGCTAATAGCTCGGTGTAGTGTGTTCTTACTTTCTCTTGAAGTGCAAGTAGTGGCTTTTTTGGACAGCCATGGGAAGAGTAGAGTGGAAGAGCTAGATAGAGAGAATCAACAACTTCAAATGAAGAACCAAAGGCTAAGGAAGAAGCTGCAATTGTTGAAGGATGGGAAAGAGGAATTGCAAGTGCAGTTGGACAACCATGGTGACTTCTTGCTGGCCACATTGGGTATGTTGCAAGAGGAGTAGCAAGCAAAGGAGGAGATGGTGGTCATGTTGCAAGCAGTGTTGAAGGTTTAGAGAAGAATGGAAGAACTTCCATGTGTGATGCACAAACTTAGTTAGAGGTATGCATGGCTGAGACTTTGTCATATTATCTTTCTTCTTTTCAAGAATCCTTTGGCAGTTTTGAGTTCCACACTAAGGGTTTTGGTTCGAAGATATTTTCTTGTTGCAGTGGTTGAGAGACCTTAACATGCCGGTTTAGGGTTTCTTGGTGGTGTCCCTGAGGTTTAGGAATGTTCCAAAAATGCAGTATTGAGGGGAGATTGCAAGGATAGTGTGCCCAAAACACCAAGTGCTGGGAAACAGCAAATCAAAGGTATGAAAAACATTTCTCTTGTTAGAGCTAAGGATGATTTGCTGCCCCAAATTGATGTGTAGGATGCTAAGGAAGAGAAGAGACCTCAAGAAAGAAATTCAGTGACTCTTCTGAGGATAGGATAGGAGCTCCACAATAAAGGAGGTTGGGGAAAGATTCTCTCGAATGAAAAGGGCAAGAAGAAGCCAAAGGGAAGACCAAGGAGAAGCTCAAGGAGTCTTGGACCAACAAGATATTCCTATGTTGTAAACAATGAAGGGCATATATAGCAAAGAATTGTTAGGAAGCACACCCATGTGCTTTTTCTGGTTTACATAATCATAGTTTGACTGCTTGTTGGAAGAAGAAGCATTGCACCAATAGGCAGCCAGGAGACTCCACGAAGGAGGATTTGACCAAGTTGGAGGACTTATGGTAGATGTTGGAGAATATGAGGCAAGTAACAATGGTAAAACAAAGGAAAAGAATGCTGAAGGAAAGGCATTCAAGGGTTGTGAAAGACAAAACAAAATAGTGGGAATGAATACTTGTCTTGTGAACAAGTTCTATTTTTAGAGAGGAAAGCAATAGAGTCTAAGATTGGCCAAGGGATAGAACTATTAGAACCATGGTTTGCATACTCGGCGAGTCGCCAAGTACTCAATATTTTTTTTTCACCTACGGTTTTCTCAGTGTTTGCTTGCCGAGTTATTTTTTTGAGTTTTTGGCAAGTACTCACCAAGACTCGCTAAAAAATGGGCGAGTTTTTCCATTTAACTCAGCAACATTTCAAAATTGAGGAAAAAAGCATGGGTTAGACACTACAAAAACCATAGTTTGAAGACTCAAACTCCCAAAATTTTGACATGGACTCGGGACATGGCAAAAAGCTCGACAAGGACTCGGCAGAAAAGAAAACCTCATAATTACACAAAACAAAGAAATAAATGCATTTAGAGAACATAAAAGTCTAATTTGACTATCAATTTGTCATAATTCAAACATTACACATCTCATATGATCCTCAAACTCTAAAAATTTGAAATTTTAGTCATTGTCTAGTATTTTCAGTTGCCAGAAGAGTTTGAGCTCAGGACTCAGGAGTTCAAGCCTATGACTTGGCAATCTTGGAGCAAAACTCGACCGAGTATTCTCCAAGACTTGGCTAGACTTGGCGCAAGAGTTTGGTCAACTTGCCTTGGCTAGTTCAGAGACTCAAGAGTTTGGCGAGTCTTGCAAAATCTTCAAACTGTGACAAAAACTATGTTTTTTCGGTTTTATAAGCATTGGTTTTTTCCTTTTAAAAGATTGTGAAAATGGTGTGTGCCATGAAGGTTTGTGTGGTTTTGAAGGTCTTCATTTGAGTTTGGTGGCAAGGGCTTCACCCCTCAACCCTGCTCCGTATTGCAATAGGGAACGCACTAGGGGCGCTACTCCTACACCCCATGAGGGGTGTTGCCCCTCAACCCCGCCGGGGCGCTGCCTTTAGACCCCTGTGAGGGGCACTGCCCATCAACCCCGCAAGGGGCATTGCCCCCATACCCCCACCAAACTCATTTGATACATTTTGTAGCTACATTTTGCATAAAATTTATATTTTTTTAAAAAAGATAAGTGTTTTTTAAGGTGTCGGGTTTTTCTTGAGTACTCTCCAAGTCAATTTTTTTTTGCTTGCTGAGTACTATCCAAGTCTGAGTTTGCAAACTATGATTAGAACAAGGAAAGATTAAATCCCTTGAGTAATTGATAGAATTACTAGTGGATGGAAGGCCCTTAAATGTGATTTGCAAAGAGTTTGAAAGAGGGGAGATAGATGGATGGTGTGAAGATTAGGAGGATGAATGGGATGAAGATATTGTGTCTTGTTACCCTAGAGAAGGGGATAGTATTGATGATCACCCTAGAAGATAAGAAGAGTTAGAAGACAGCAATGAAAAAAGATGCAACCTATCACTAGATGTGGCCCAAGTTGTTGCGATTGTTGAAGTAATCCATATTCAAGATGAATCAATAGCAGAGATCAAGATCTCTTAAGGTCCCACATTTGATGAGGGAGAATAAAAAGTCCTCATAAAGGAGGATAACATTATGAAGAATGGATGTGAAGAGCATGATATTGTAAGCATGCCTAAAGTTAATATAGCAGCAAAAATAGATAAAGAGGAAAATAACTCTTGATAGTCCATGATAGGGTAACAAACCATGGAAAAGATACAAATCACAAAGGAGAATTAGAAAGCATGTCTAAATGGTATAATGCAGAAAAGGAGGAAGTACCTATGAAATTTTTTGGTTCCCTTAACTTGATTTATGTAATTTATTGTTTGTCTATAGGTGCAACAAAGATTGGATAAGCGATTAGGAAAGAGGGAATGGCTTCCGGTGGAGGAGGGCAAATAGAGGTGGGTCTAAGCCTGCAAGAAGCTGGGAAAACAGAAAGAGAACAAATTGACAGAGAAGGACGATTTATGATCCAACAAAAGATTGGAAGCCGAGGAAGAAATTGTATGAAAAATTGTAGACCTAACATGATGGAAGGGCAAGCCATGGCAATCTGTTTCTTAAGTTTTTTGAACCAGAAGGTTCAAAAATTTCAAAAGATTGGGAGAATGATGTAACTGAACTTTAAATACCATGTCTCCTGCTGTGCATCAGTTTCTTTTGTGCTCAGATATTTTCTGAAATTTTGTGGCAACTGCCGTTGGTGGTTGTTTAGCTGCTGTAGTGGATTATTTAGGAGCTTTCCATTTTTTAGAATAGCAGTTTTGTTTATTGGTGGATACATTGCTGGAATAGCTCAGAAATAGAGTTTTGGGGACTGGGCTGAGATAGCCATTTTAGATGTGAATTTGCTGTCGTATTCAAATTCAGGTAGAAAAGGATTTTTCCCCCTGCTGCTATCTTTTCTGTATGCAGAATTTGTTTCTTTGTCCATTGTGAGTTAACAGGGTGTAGGGCAGATAATACTCGGAGTATTTGCATTAGTTGCTATGCTGTATTTTTTATTGTTCTGTTATATATATTATCTGTGAGAGCAGACTATTGAACTTGCAGCAGCTGAGGTTGTCTGCATCAAAATACTACCAAAGCGATAACCCAAGCTTTAAAGAATACACACAGACATAATGTTCGATAGAGAGTGAAATTAATACATGGGGCCAAAAAATGATTATAAAAAACAAGCTTTTGTCCAGAAAATTACTAGGGGCTTTGAAGATAAATATCAGTAATACCCACAGAGAAGAAAGTATCAAATCTGATTTGGAAGGTAACAATGCACTTACACAAGCAATAAGATCTTTTGCTGCCATAAGTGACCTTCGACCACTTTGGCAACCCTGCAAGCCAAAACCAGAACACGTATCAGCAGCATAAGTACTAAAGTTATAGAGAACAATCGATTAGAAACATTACACCCAGCATATTGCAGGCATTGGCATACCACAACTATTTCAGCATCCTTGCTGAAAAGTGCCGATACCTCCTGGATGAAATTAGGGTTCTTTACCATCCCTGCATTTGTGCCAAGCGCAACCTAATGTCACCAACTGTTAATAAATTATATATGTTCCTGTACTTCTCTGGAGTTTAATAAGCAAAATTATTATAGAGGCTTCAGATACCATGCATAGACTCTAGAATGGAAAATTCAGAAATATTTGACACAAAGACATGAAATTTCCATAGTGCATTAAAAATACAATTTGGAGTTTCTGGATTAAACTGTACGAATAATCTTACTCACAAGGTTTAATCCAGAAACTGCAAATTCAATATTTGAGGTACTCAATGTTTTGTAAATTCAAAATGACCTTCTCCCTCTTTGAACATGTATGGAACATTTATGGCATCTTCAACGTGGCCTGCATTGAACTCCTCAGCTGTCCTGCGGACATAACGAGGATTAGTTTACAAGTTAAGGGTAGCATCTTTAGACTGCTAAAACAATTAAAAATCTCTATCGTTTTTCGGGTTGCTACTTCTCTGACCAACGCAAAAATTACGTTTACAATAATTTGTATTTATAAAGCCTTTGGTCATATTACGGACAACATTGAGCTTTATGGTATACGACTCCTAAGTGTAAACTTAAGTGGCGAGGGATTTCTAAGAAGGGATACCGCTAACATGATTAACTATCAAATTACATAATTAATATTATTAGAAGTTAAGAACTCATCTCCTGTATTAACAAAGCGTGACGAGTATCCCGCTGGGATATATTCACAATATTTATTTTTTTGAAAATCAGTATTCCATCGTAAACCTTTAAGACAAATATTAAACAAAATCAACCTAAAAGAAGAGATTGAATGTG
>VDFB02281492.1:897956846-898087356 GCA_007258455.2 Sequoia sempervirens
ACAAGTTTATTCTTTGAACCAACGCAACAAGTACATTGCTTCAAAGAGGGGCAAAATGTAGACATGTCAAATTAGCATTATGCATATTCATCCGCTCAGTAAATTGATCAAATGCATCACATCCATTCACCTAGTAAATCAGGTTCTTATCATCAAAAGCTCAATCATAGTTTAATTAAATAAATCAAGCTTTATTTAATTAATCAAGCTTTATTTAATTAAAATCTCAAACATGCATCTTCCATCCTTTTCTGATTTAAATAAAACAAATATTTAAGTCTTAAAAGTCAAAATCATTTAATCAACATTAAATCAGCATAATCATCATCTATTTAATCTAACCCTGATTAAATACTCACCCACTTGCATTCTCTAGATTTGGCCACTTGCAGATGAAATTGCATTTAATTGATTTATCAAAATCTTATTTTCAACTTGGCATAAAAGGAAGAATATTCAAGTTTGAATCTCCTGCGGACATAATAATTCAATCAGTATTTATGAGGCCTTACGCCTCTTACATGTCCCCTTCCAAAGTCAAACTCACTCATTCATTAACAAATTAAATTAATTTTCTCCTCTCATGGGCACCTCTTCCCAAATCTTGCACAACCATTGGCTCATCATCACTTGGACAAGTGGCCTTATCTTATTGGCTTGGATTTTGTCCCAATATTGGTTCTCTTCAACACTTACATTTGAAAATCTATAAAATAGAGGCTTCATCTCTTATCAAACCCTTCACAATCATCCACGAAAATCTGATACAAGGTTAATCTCTTCATTTGAGAATTGATCTTGTCCACACCATCTTCATCATTTGCAACATTTAGCTTATCTAAAGGGATTGGGAAAGGGTCACTACCACATGTGACACCAATCCCCCTATGAGATGAATGTTTGAAGTAATTTAGGAATACATTTCATGATTATATTGGTTATGATTTTAGATTATTGTGATAATATTATTATTTCCTTTATATTTACTTAATAATTTCATAGGGAGGACTTTCATCTCACTTGTTCAAAAACTGACAGATTTAACCCATATCTTTCAGTCTTTGTTCAAAGCAGATTTTGGTCTTCACATATCCCAATCCTATTCATCCATCACTTAGCCATTTATAAAAAAAATCTCATTTTCATTTGGAGTGTTGTCATGCTACTGAAACTACCAGTGAGCACACATCCAATATACCAATCTTGGGAAAATCTACTCAACAAGAGGCTCGTTATGTTGGTTTGAGATTTCTACACCTTATCTGAGTGTTGTTTTTTTTAAAGTTGTTTGGGTTTATTGCAATTTCCATTCGCTTTAGGCACAAATTTCACTACACGTAATTGAAGATTTTGGATTTAGATTGGCATTTGCTCAATAAATTACAACTCCTTTTAGCAAACTGCCTTGGAGCCTACATTGGTTTTGTGTTATGTCTTAGACCAATTTTGCAAGTTTGGGTTAAGTTTGTGGTTATAAATTTGTCCTTTAAGTTTTAGAATCAACCCTACATAATGTTTGTTTTCTTAGTGATTTGCCTAAATGACCAATACTTGCTTTGTTCCTTTTTGATATTTGAAGAATAGTAGTATTTAGAAATATGTTGGTGGGTTATTATTGTGTCACTAGGGGAAATGTTCCCTTAGGTCAACCCACAAAATGTAGGTACAAAATTGAAAACAACACTCTTTAGAGGTGCATGTACTCCTAGAATGTTTGTGTAGATCTAGGCCCCTTTTAGTGCACTAATTGAATTGTTGTGATGCATTAGGATTAAAGAGGACTTGCAAATTCTAGATGTCTAAAATGAATGCCTTTAAATATTGACACATAACATCAAATATTATAAAGTATATGCTTTGTTAGCTCAAGGTAGGAAAATAAAGAGGTGTAGTTGGCTAAATTTGAGTTATAAATTTTAGAAAGGAAATGGCCAAATCTACAACCATCAAAATGACCTCGAGTAGTTAGATGACCAGATCTAGGTGGCTAATGGTCATATCTAGGTAAGTGTATAAATACATGTGATAAGTACATAATGAAGACAAATGCATTAGAATATGCATACATAAGAATGAGATAGGGGTTAAGTAGGTGTGAATATGTGTGCATAGAATTGGATATAAGACTAAATGAATAAGCCTAACTTCCACAAAATTATACCGCTTATCAATATACATATATCAAATCAATCCCCCAAAATAAACTAAAAACTTAATAAACAATAATATAAATAGATAAATTTCATCTTGATATAACTTTATCTAATTACTACATTTTACCTTGTATTTGATACATGAGAACGCAGTGTAATATATTCATAGTTTAAATACCTAAATATAATTCTAATCCCATAGAAGTAGGATGAGATCACTAATTATAACCTCGGTAGATCCAATACAAAATACATAGAACCGAATCTAAAAACCACCATTCCCCCTACCCACATGAACATCGTGGTATGTGAAATAAAACGAAATATATATATTTTTTGATCGGTGTGGTATGTGAAATAAAATGAAATATTTTAATAACGTCTGTGAGGCCACATTAGCCTATAAGACCCACGAACAACACAAGACCGCTAGCGAAGAAAAAAGACCCTAAACAGTCTGAGATCTTCGCTCAAGGTCAGCTAACTAGAATCAAATTCTAGAATTAACATGACACATGGTCTCCCAAATCCCATGACTTTTGTAGCCCTTCTATCAATCTGCTCTCCTTTTAGTGGTCCAAGGGAAGCGAGCATTTGGGCATGGAAGAAAATTCGCCTCTTACGTTTAAGTCAAATAGCTTCGGGATGATGTCGCTTTCTTCCCGCGTTATTTCAAGGATTCCTTGAATGCGCGTTAGTTGTTCGTTGGTGCGGAACAACTATATCGTTGTCCGTTTCTATTAATCTAAACACATTGGACACATCGATTTATCTATTTTAATCGAAGTTCCCTTATAAGATAATAGATCTCTGTATCCCAAAACATTGGCAGAACAAAATGGCAGAAGCTGTGGCTATTCTCAAGCTTCGTATCATAAAGGGGACCAATTTGGCAGTTCGTGATTTGTTTACCAGTGATCCTTACGTTGTCGTCAGATTTGGCCACCAGGTAACTTTATTTTCTATCACTTGTTCCCAATTGTTTTCTAATTCATACTCATTGCCCTTGCTTTCCGGTGGGTCTAACCAGTCATCACCGGCTGGCACACCTGTACCGTTTCTTTACCGGTTTAGTTTGCAGGCCATTGTACCGTTTCTTTACCTATGGGCTTTAAGGCCACCATTTTTGTCAGATGCTGTTGAATTTGGGATTGATTTAGGTTTTTAAGTAGCTTTTTCTCCAATTGACCTTCAATCTGATGGGTTTATAAATACATATTCATAATGTGCTTTTTATGGAATCTGTTGTGTGTTACAGAAAGTGAAAACTCGGGTTATAAAAAAAAATCTGAATCCAATTTGGGATGAGGAGTTGACCATGTTCGTGACACAATCTGAACCCCTCGTTCTGAAACTGGCAAGTGTCTGTTTTTTAAGCCCCTTGGTTTTGTTTTAAGATACCTAACGAGTTTTAGAAACAACCCCATTAGGCCTGGTGCTTATAGTTATGGTTATGATTACAGGAAGTGTTTGACAAGGACAGGTTAAACAGAGACGACCAGATGGGAAATGGTGAAGTGGATCTGGCGGATCTTGCAAGCGCTGCGAGCATGCAAAAGAAAAGCCCATCACCAGCTCTGGTAATGAAGAACAAGGAGGGTTCTTCCTGTATTAAGTGTGTGGATGGGCATATGGTGCAGGAAGTGTGTGTGAGACTGCAGAATGTGGAGTCTGGTCAACTGGATTTGCACATTAAATGGGTTGATCTGACTGATTAAGAAACTATTCCTCTTTTCTAGCTGATAATGTGTTATGAAGAGAAATAGATCTAGGGTTATAGAATAATAAATGCATCTCCTGTGTTTTTTGAATATGCAAAATCAGGGAGAATATGCCCAAATTTCCAAAAACAGTGTTAGATGCATGATCTGACAATCAGATCTAATAGGCATATTTAAAGGAAAAATGTTTTCTGTGATAGACATCTAATCCCCTGTACTACATAAGGAAAGGGGTTAAATCGCTGATACAGACGGTTCTATTTTTGAAAATTAGACTATAATTGTGGAGGCTAAGTTTCCACATTTTACTGTAACAACCACCTGTAGACATGTGCAACTGAGTAGAAAATTTCAGAAGGATCTGGAAAAGTGGTGGGGTCATCAACAAGAAAGATGCATCCAGCTACAAGAAACAAGATTGAAAGATACAAGAGAAGAAAATTATGAGAAAACACCCACCTTTGCCCAAACAATAAACTTGGGAATTAGTCATTTTATATACACAAAATATTTTTTTATTGAGTAAAGTTGAAAGTAGTTTATGAAATGTTTCTTTATATCCTCCTTCCAGTTCTTTATTGGTTGAGTTGTAATTCTTGGAGTCTAGATTTCTCTTTCAGCTACGCTTTCATTCATGTAACCCTTTTTTTTCAATATTAAAAAAAAACTAAAAATTGTAAAGTGGGGAAGTGGGAGCCTAAAAAAACATACATGAGTACGAGTCTAACAATACAAACAAGCTACAATAATATACAAAGAACAATTAGAAAATCAATATGAATAGAGGGAGGTTATATATATATATATGCAAATAATTGAATAATAGATTTTATGATGGGAGATACTAATAATATTAATATTTTGGTTTTTATGAGATTTTTGTGTAATAAATAAATTGAGATTGAATTAAACTTAGTTTAGTGAGATATGATTGTAAAATTTGACTATGAACATAGTTACCTAGGAAGATCAAGAAAATTAAAGACAAGGGCAAATAAACTAGAGGACCAAAATGGTAGAATAATACTATTCTATTCATTCATACAATATACAAAAGAGATACAAGAACAATGCTCAACAATGAGCTACAAGTGGGTATATATAAGATACTACACTAAGAGATGTGAATGCACAACCAATGTAGGATAAATGATATGTAGTCACATGTGCACGCCATCTCCACCAAATTAGGAAAAGTATAAGTCACACGATGCGAGTCAAACCTACCTAAACAAGCTTATCATAGCTAAGGTCCATATAATACAATAAAATAATAACTAAATGCAAAAAAAAATAATGCACCAACACCCTCATAATTGTAGCTTAGGTGGGTGGAAAAAATGAATAAATGGGTCCAACAAATTTATAACCATGTTGGGTGCCCATGTACAAAATTATTACTTTGAAAAAAAGAGGAGTAACCCTTAAGAAGAAAAGGCTAAAGGCCCATGCAAAAGATCTTCCCATTCTTGAAAGGATTATGAGGGGAAAATTCATAATGTGGCTATCTACAAATTGCTTAGATGTCACCATGTAGATGCAAAAGGTGCATAATCAAATCATGATTCTCAAGGTTAACTAAAAACGTGACCATCTAGAGCCATGTGGAAATTGACATGTAGAACTTAAGCCAAAGATGTCGATGATGCCTTTGAAAATTGTTAAAGCCTCTCCAAACTAATGCTAAACTATGAAAAATACTAACAGGATGAATCAAGTACTATGCAAGATTCAAGTAAGTAATCATGAATGTATGGTTCTCACTATAGGTAAGACAACTAAACTGATAAAACTTTGGTTCTTTTGCAGAACGTGTTGTCGATGCGAGGATATCAGTTATGGACCGAATTACGCTTGATCCATGAAGAATCAAAGCATAATGAAGCAACCAATACTCAAATCTCAACAAGATTAGTCAATCAAAATTGAAAGTAAACATTTTATCAAAAAACCTAACATCCTAATCTTATGAAAGCTTTAAAGAAAACATCTACTCTAATCCATTAAAATTTATCTTGTTGTGGAATTGGTGTCGCGTTGATGTGGACAGACGACCCTTTCCCAATCCCGCGATAGTGAGCTTGTTTTGGTCGATTCTATGGAAGAGAATCGATGAAACCATGATGTTTGGTGCATGAAAAACCTAAATTATGCACAAAATGAACATGATGCAAGTTAAGTTACCATGATTCTATGCTATAAATGATCTAATTATGTTAGAGTAATAAGTTGTTTACTTAATTAATTTAATCATGTTGATTAATTAATTAAGTCACCTTTACTTTATTTCACTTAAGCTAAACTTAGGAATCTTTATTTATGCATTATTAAATTAGTCATGTCATCTCTTGATCTTCTTTGGTGACATGTTATTTGCTTGCAGGTGTTCATTGAGATCTGTGAGGTTGGATTATCAACTTCTACATGGTATCAGAGCTCTAGATCTGCAAGCTTCTTGTTATTTTTTGTGAGATCTTGCCTTGAAGTAGTTTTTTAGTTCATCCAGGGTCAAATCAAACCTCTCCATTGAATCTAGGGCTGCCAAAATAGTCAAGATTGACCTTTGTTTTGTCAAAATTGGCTTCTGTTTGTCAGATTTGTGAGGGTTTGAAGAAAGGGTTTTTTCGCCATATCTAGGGGGTCCCTAATTTTTCGGGACATTTTGAGCCCAAACAGACCTCGCCGTTGCGTTCGTAGTAGCCAAAAAACCTAAGATTGACTGTGAAATCGTCAAAATCTGAGCAGTTGACTTCTGAGGCAATTTTTTTGTCGTACGACCGTCTGCACGTGGATCAAGAAATTTATTTTACAAGCCTAGTAATTTTTTATTTTTCTTAGTTTTATTTTTTCAGAAAAATTAAAACAAAATTATAAAAAAATATAGGCGCTGATTTTTTTTACAAGATTTTTTTTTTTTTGGGTACAACCGTACCTGCGTCCTATAGGTACTGTAGGATTGTGGCCTTGTAGGCCTATGCCCTTTATGGGGAGCAGTGGGGGTGGGTCCATGTGTCACCCCCACCCAATTTTTAATTTTTTTTTTTATTAAAAAAAAATCATTGTAAATTATTATTATTATTTTTTTTAAAAACAATTTTTTTGAAATAAGTCTAATTGTGCAAATGCGCCGACGACCATTTGGCCATCAAATTTAGGCTCGGAGTTTTGCTGCGACGGTCATATGGCCGTCAAATTTAATGTTGCAGACTGTGTTTTTTGTACTTTGGGAGCTATTTTCTTTCAGAGACCATAACTTTTTCCCATGATATCGAAATCGGGCAAACGAGATATCGTTGGAAAGAGGATTCAAAGTACTTTTCAGTGGTGCAGGTATTTTTTGGAGATTTTTTCTCAGGTCCCTGTTATTTCCAGTCAAAGTCAAATCTTCTTTTATAGAGTTTCCTTTAGTGTTTTCGGCATAACTTTTGCATACGATGTTGAAAATGGGAAAACAAGATATCGTTAGAAAGCTATTTCTGAGCTCTTCGCATTGGTGTAGGTGGTTTCTAGATTTGATATTTTGTTTTTTCCAAAAAAATATTCTTCTCAGCTGTTGTCCTTTTTGGATCTTATGGGCTCACATTGCATGTATTTATCATCTATAAACACACTGAAATAAAGTGCCTCAGCATTGTATGTGTAGTATTGGGATTCTTGCACATCACTTTGTTCCTTGTTGTACTCGCACTATGGTATAAAGTGCCATGGGGGTTGATGTTTTCCTTTATTTTCTTTCATACCTTTCTCATGCGTATGTGACTTTTGTTTTCACATCCTTTCTATCTGCTTGTACTTTCATGATTGCACCTTTAGATGTTCTTTGTTCCTCTTCATGCACTAATTTCGGGCATTCAATTTCTGTATACTTGTCACGCCTCTCCCTTTTTAGCATTATGGGGGGTTTCTACTGTTGGTGTTAATGCTTCTTTGGTATTGCGTTGGAGTGAGCTATGTATATAGTATTTGTTCCTATGTACTAGGTGGATGCAGAGGTTGGTTACCCATGCATTTTGGTGAGATGGAGCACTTACCATATGGACACTTTTGCATTCCTTCTTTCAACATTTCAGTAGTCATTCTACGACAGTGTTTGCTACTTCTTCATGCTTCAGTGGAGTTTTCCATGTTCATCCTTTGTTCCTATCTTCTAGGACAATTTCTTCTTGATTGGAGGATTCTTCATCCTTCACTCTTGTTTGGAGGCTTCTTAGACCTTCACTTGTATTTCTCTCTTTTGGAGATGAGTTTTTCCCATGAGGTTTTCTCCTTTTCTCCTGTTGTGAGAGATCTTTTACATTTGTACATGGGTACCTCATCTGGCCTTGTTTTCCAGGACCCATCTTTGCTTCATTTTTTCTGTCCTTGGTTTCTTAGCTTCTCCCTAAGTTCATCTTAAGGGAGGGTGTTAGAGTAATAGGTTGTTTACTTAATTAATTTAATCATGTTGATTAATTAATTAAGTCACCTTTACTTTATTTCACTTAAGCTAAACTTATTTTATTTATGCATTATCAAATTAGTTAGGTTGTCTCTTGATCTTCTTTGGTGATAGGTTATTTGCTTGCAGGTGTTCATTGGGATCTGTGAGGTTGGATTATCAACTTCTACAAATAATGCAATTGCTAAGCTAATCTAAGCTAATTTAAGCTAAAATGATGCTAAAAGATGAAAACACTAATTTATTTACAAACTAAGATGGATGCATGGAAGCCATTAATGAAAGATTGAAGCTATTTATGCAACTAAAACAAACTGAAAATAAGCTAAATGTATGCAAATTGAGAGTATGGATGTGAGTAAATTCAACAGCATGACTTTGCAATAAAAGATGGATCCATTTGTCTCCAAATAGTGATCTATTTATAAGAGAGCAAATGAGGCATGAATGGTTAAGATCAAAAAGCTTAATCAACGGTTCAGGATGAAGAAGATGAGAGGCATGGATCATGGATTCTCATCAATAGATGAGAATGCAAGATGAAGATTAATCAAAGGCTCACAATTAACTCAAACAAACACACTTCTGACCTGCTCACACAGGTCAAAGGCAACTTGCTAGAAAGGTCAAAGGGTTAACTTGCTTTTGAAGCTAAGTGAGTTGATTGGAGGAGAGGGAATATTCCTTAGAATATTCCATTTGGATGAGGTAAAAGGTTAATTTGCAAATTAAAACAAAGTTTTAATTGTGCAAAAAGGATAAAGAATATTCCATGGGAATATTCCCTTTGATTATCTAGGAATAATTAGTTTAATTTATGCAATTAGGAGATTAGAGGAATTATGAGATAATTATTAAATTAGATGATTTAATAAATAGGGGAGGTGTGAAATGAGATTTAATTAAATAGGATAGGGTTATTTAATTAAATAAGATGACTTAGGAGATTAAATTAGATATTTTGATCTATTTAATTTAATTAGATGAAGTGTTCGTATGAAAAGAAGTGAATTAACCTAATTTAATTAATTAGGTCAAATAGATGAAAATGATGCAATTAATTAATTAGCTAGGCTAATTGAATTAATTTAATCAAAAATAGGATAGATAAAGAGGAAATGATGTTAATAAATCCAATTCGAGTGTATGACACCGATTAGGACATTTTTTAGTGTCTACATTTTGCCCCTCTTTGAAGCGAGGTACCTGCCGCTTTGGTTCAAAGAACAATGTTGTTTAGGTTAAAAATGCCGCCCAAATAAAAAAATATATATATTTTTAATTTTTTTAGATGCACCAACAGAAGGATAAAACTGACTCCCTACCCCCTCAAGAAATCGGCCAAAATTTTTGAATTTTGGGTTGATTTCTTGATAAAGGTTGAAAAGCTACCCCAAGGGTCCATAAAGGTTCTGGGATGCAACAATAATGCCAAAAATATAAAAAACGATGTAAAATTTGGTCGAGATTGGCAAAATTGGTGAAAATGATAATAAACCCCATTAAAAAGGTTAAATTAGGGCAAAAAAACCCTAATTTTCTAGCCTAAATAAATCAAAAGGGATCATGTTTTCAATTCATTTGTGCATTCACACTTTATAAATTCTTGCAAATTGAGCTCTAACCCTTCAAAGAAATGGCGCGCTGTGAGCTTCCCCGACACATCTTTGATCAAGTTCATGAGTTCCAGTGGCTTCCAAGTCCAGGACTACTGGAATGTGATTCAAAAATTGATTTGAAATTTGAAATTTTGATGCATTTATTAGGCGTTAAAATTTAGAATTTGGGGGCGTCGCTATATAGTGACACCCCAACTTCAATCGGTGATGCCCAAACAATATATAGCAATGCATATGTATTAGGTGACACTTTTTTAGATTTGATTTTAGGGTTCCAAATTTTAAATGGCGATGTGTATGGATCTGGCGACGCACTTGCCGATTTGAAAGTTAGGGTTAGTTTAGGCCAAATTCTAAATCGTGACGCCATCTTTTATGGTGACACATTTTTCAATTTGAATTTTGAAATGCATCGGGCGTTGTTTTAATTTTGAATATAGCGACACATTTGTGATTTTTGAGTTGAAAATTCCAAATAACTTCATATTTTGATGATTTCTTGATGTCGTGGGCTTCATGGATGTAGGAGAGTTTCCCACCATTGATGTCTAGAGAGCGTAGGCCCACCATACTGGAGAGATTGGGTGATCTTTCAAAGTTGTGCCAGGAGCACCTGGGAGAGATCAGATTATGGTACATTGTGTATGCACCAGTTGTGAGGACACATTTGGCCATGATGATGGCGTTGTGTGAGAGATGACACAACGAGACTTCTTCTTTCCACCTTTTGATGGGAGAGGGGACAGTGACCTTGGAAGAGTGTGGCAGATATTGCGGTTGCGTGATTGCGTGATTTATGATCCTAATGCCATATTCGATGCCTACCAAGAGGTGACGGATATGGACCAGATTGTATTGGTCACCTCTTAGATAGATTTGGAGACATACAAAGGTCAGGTGTCAACCTTTAGATTGATTGTTGCAACCATCATTTCAGGTTTAGTGGCTCCAGATAGACGTGGCCTATTCTTCAATCTAGGTTGGGGCTTGGCTTGGCAAAGGATACTTTACCAGAGGACTCTTTTTGTGTGGGGGCCCGTGGTGCTAGCCTCCTTGTATCATGATTTGCATGAATTTGTGTATTACGATGGGTGAGCCATCAATGTAGGTGTGCGACTCCTTCATATCTGGGCATGGGAGAACATTGCAGTGCTTCGGTCGATTGTACAAATGGTGGACATGGAGCCAAATGATCCCGTTGTATGGAGATACCGAGATGCTATCACACTTAGGAACACAAGACATATTGGGAACCTATACTAGCGATGGGTGATTGATAATATGACCGTGCTCTAGTGGCGGCCATGGCTTTAGATGCCACCATGGTTTGATGGTATACAACAGTTATACTTTGCTAGGAAGATTTGATATATGCAGGGTCGTGAGCAAATGATGATTGAGTAGTACCTTCTGGAAAGAGTGGCTAGACAGTTTGGCAATGTCCAGGATAGGCCTGATGATGGCTATAGAGCTATTTTTGCATGATCAGCCAAAGAGGTTCCCACCTGGGGACCAACGAGTCTGACACCAGAGGCCGTTGAGAGTTTTCGCCAAGTGGTTGCCCAGCCTTGGGCATATGATCAGGGTCAACCTATTGCATAGACTACTCCCACATACGATGCATGTTTCATCCCTCTGAGGTGACTTACAGATCCTGCAGGGGCTCCTCCTAGAGGGAGGCTGCAAGGCAGAGGTGTCAGGGGTAGGGGACAGGGAGGCTAGGATGGCTAGGTTTTAGGGGCTACTCCAGTGGGATAACAACCTCTAGTAGTGTAGCAACAGGTAGTGGCACCACCACTACCATTGCCAGATGCCAAAGATGCGTAGATAAAACAACTACAATAGTAGGTGCAGGTTTTGACAGGTGAGCAGGATCAGGCACACCAACAGATTTTGGTTTTGATTGCTGAGCGAGACTAGACTCGCTAATAGGTGGTTGTAGTTGTATACACCTAAAAATGGTCATCATATTTAGTTAATTAAATACAAGCTATTTGATTAATGTTTCGACTATGTATAAATAAAGTCTCACTTTATTTATATTGTTCACTCTTCTATTAATTCTCCAAAATCATATTCTTCTAAATAATTAAATAAACAAAGTATCCTAAACGTGTTTATTTAATTAATCTTCCTTAATCTTGATTAAGAATTAGAGCACATGTCTACTACTTTTTCTTGTGCCACCTCACAAAGGTCACATGAAAATAAATAATCCTAATTATTAATTAGAATTATCCTCACACACTTCCATCAATTGGAAAAAGCACATGGCTTTATTCTCCCACACTTCCAACAAATTTGGAGCACACGGGTCTTTGTTTCACACACTTGGGTCTCCCATCCAAATGGCATGTTTCCCATTGGTCAAGAGATTCCTCCACACACATGGCATGTTGTCTTTGGTCAAGGGGACAACATCCTGATTCTCTCCATCTCCACCGTCTATTATTTCTCCTTCGAATCTAGACCGTTGATAGGTGCCACCTCATAAAATGCTTGAGAAACCCTATAAATACACCCCCTTGCCTTTGCATTTATCATCCACATTTGAAGTAAAGTTACTATGTAGGTTTTTCTTAGGAGCTTGGAGCATTCTTGGAGGGATTATAACTAGATTTTATATCATGTTTTATGTTGCATTCTCATCCTAGATTAACATATTGCTTCATAGTTGCATTTTATCATCCTCATTGCATCGTAGTGGCATTTTAGATTAGTTTTCTTTTTTGTTGCATTTGAGCATATGCATAATCATGAATAGTTCATTTTAGTTTCACGCCATATCACTTATCTCCACTTGTTCATTTATCATCAACATCATCCTTCGTTTATCATCGTATCCATCATCCTTTCCATCGTTTTGTTTCATTTAGAAGCATACCACTAATCCTTCCCACACACATTTGCACATAGAAATCATCTTAGCTTGCATATTAAGCATCAAATCTCATTTTCTAGGTTGTCATTTTAACGACCATTGTGCCCATAGAAATTTGAGGGCCAAATGGTTTAATAGATCCCTAGAAATAGACAATGATACATATTTAAAAGGTTTGATTGTATTACAAATAGAGTAGCTTACTTGATCAAACTTTGAATGTAAATTATTTCATTAAGGTTTGTGTTGACATTAAATCTCTCCACATTCGACACACACACAACAGTTACAGCTGAGAGGGATACTACCTTACAAAGAGTTCAGGTCGTTACAGGTGAGAGAGACCAAGAAGTGGCTCAACGTCAGTAGATTGAGAGCCTTATGGCATCCACCCATGGTCAGACAGTTTTAGTGCAACTGTATAAAAAGGCTATGTAGTATAAGAAACATTATCACAAAGATGTTCCTGCGGCATTGAGACAACCCAATTTTTCACAGTGGAGCGATGCACGCCCCCGAGTAGAGGATCAACCTAAGCAACAGCTGGAGAGGGTAGTAGCCACCACGGCTAGTTCCTTTTTTGATGTATAGACACGTTTTGATTTTTCCCCATTCTTTATACCAATATACATTCATGGGATCCTTTTTGATAGCCTTGTGCATATTATACTTATGATCGATGTATATACATTGATTGAAATTTTGTACCATAATACATTTTTTGATATATATATGATACAGATATGGATGATTCATGCTATGATGTGTTGAATTTATTTCATGTATATATGGATGATGTATGATATGGATACTTATATATGATCATTTATGGATCCACTTACCTTTATGCTTATGTGATATGCGATGCTATGGATGGATGCAATGTTATGTTCTTTTTCATTATCTTTTCATGATATTACGATATGAATGTGGATGATTATGATATACAAATGTTATGGATGCATTTCTTTTTGTTTATTTTCTATGCATATTTTATGATGTATGCATATGGATGTATGGATGTAAATTATTTTGATGTGCAATGATTTAAGATGTTTAGAATAACAAATCTATATTATTCATCACAATTTAAATGATAATGCAGAATGTATGATGTGATATGCAAATGATTATGAGATGCATGTTTATGATTTATGATATATGTTTATGAGATACATGATTATGTTGATGGCTTGTGGATGCGGGGTGGATGCATTAATGATGTTTTTGTGTGTCATGATACTAGGTTAGCGCAGAGAGAAGATAGAAGAATAAAGAATGAATAACCGTTGTTGATGATGATTGCTTCAAAAGATCCAACAAGTCCTTGATCCATCGAGACTTTATTAGAGATGGTGATGAGACAATGCAAAAGAATGCAGGATGAAAATGTAGGATGGGTGCTCACATTTTTGGATTGGGATTTTCCATCATTCCTTATTGTTTGATATAACACATAGACACAATGCATCAAGGTATTGATAACCAGGATGACGTTGTATCTAGTGTAATGGACTTTGAATCGATAAGCAGATAGGATAGTTCTTGTTCACATCTTGACATACGAAAATGTCGTTGGAATGTAAGTTAGAAGCTTCAAACATATTGGACCAAAGCATACGCAATAGTCAACAACATACTCCAAATGATCTTCCTAGACACAACTAAGCAAGTATGCACCAAGATTATTTTACAATAGTATCCACAAGCAAACAAACAAAAGATACTGATCGATGCCCCATTCCTTTCTCTCTAAATCGTTTTAGATAGACATCATTGAGAGGTCCTTGGAATGGGTCATTAAGATAAATCTCAAGAAAAGATCAAAGACAAACAGTTAGTGTTACCTATAGCTCCTGCCTAGTTTAAGTTTAGCTAAAATGATATCTGATGTTGATGTCCATCCTAGGAAGGATACATCCTAGGACATGTTGATCAGAGGGTTGTTTGATGTTGGGATGATGATGCTAACATGATCTATTGCTATAAACTCATTGATGCATTTACTTATGATTTAGACTTTAGATTTTGACTTTTAGGGTTCGTACTTTACAACTTGCTATGTTTGTTTTCTATTTGTTTCACGAAAGAGTGAAGGTGACGATTGTTTATTATGGGTGAAAGTGAGATGGGATGGATGGGTTTTGGGATTTTATGGAATATTTGAATGTTTTTGGTATTTTGAAATGTTTTGACGCTATTTTTGGTCTTTTGAAAGTTTATGTGGATGTTTAGGATTTTCAAATTTTGTGAGGCTGTTTAGGGTTTTCTGAATATTTGAGGCTTTTTAGGTCTTTTGAACGTTTTCTATTGTTTTTTATTTTTTCCATTTTTAAATGTTTTTGTGTTTTCTAAATATTCAAATGTTTTTGGGATTTTTGAGATATTTGGATGTTCTTGGGATTTTTTGAATATTCAGATGTTTTGGGGTTCTCTGAGAATTTCCAAGTTTTGAGCAAGAACCTAACCCAAGGACCTATCCTAGGGGCCTCAGGGGCTAATGAAAGATTAGCCTTGCATACGTTATACACGCAGAGACCACGTAGTTTGACTGACTTGAGCAATTTATAGGACAAAGATATGAACAGATGAGAGACGACAACTAATTACAATGAACCACTAAAGACTAACCTAGGGTGTCTCGAGGGCAAATTAGTGATGGCCTTGCCTACGTTAAAGCTCAGAGACGATGTAGTTTGACAAAAGAGACATGACCGATTTACAAGATGAAGATATGAATAGATGAGATACGACAGTTAATTACAACGGATCACTAAAGACTGACCTAGGGTGTCTCAGGGGCACATTAGTGATGGCATTACCTACATTAAAGCTCAAAGACGACGTAGTTCGACAAAAGAGATACGACTAATTTACAAGATGAAGATATGAATAGATGAGAGATGACAGTTAATTACAATGGATGGCTAAAGACTAACCTAGGGTGTCTTGGGGGCGCATAAATGGTGGCCTTGCCTATGTTCAAGCTTAGAGACAATGTAGTTTGACAAGAGATATTTTTTTTGGATTTTTCAATGTTTGACCTTTGTAGGGATTTTGATGTTTTTTGAATGTTTTGGATTTTTCCTTTACAATTTTCTAAATGTTTTTTGATTTTCTAGATAAGATTTTACAAAAAATTTTGGTGTTTTCTGATAGGATGCCCCATGACCTCAAGATATATAAGAACCTGATTGTGACACATAATGAAATTCCCCCAGTGTGATATGTTAGCCTACTTTGATAAAGGCAAGACAGACTGACCTTGATAATATGCCAAGTAGTGCTAAAGAGTTCATGATACCTTACAGTGACAAGCCATGGTAAGGACGCAGATGGGGGATGAATGGCGATGCAAAGAATGATAGGTCACAAGACCCAAAGAATAGATGGAGATACCTTATTTATGCAAGGTGCCTATTTTTTAGGTTTTCCCCAAGGTTCTTTCCCAAAGTGCCACCGAAGTGGTTTTCACTAGAGGACGATTTTTTTCTTTACTTTTTTCAATCCTTTTTCTCATTTTTTTAGATTTTGATCATTTTTTGATTTTTTTGTATTTTTTGATTTATACCCTTCATGTTTAGGCATAATTTTTTTTGAGATGCAAGCTGTTGATTGGCTCTTTCAAGCGTTCACCTTCAGGGGTTGACAATTGGTATGCTCCTGATCCATAGCTTGTTGTGATGATAAAGGGACCCAACCAGTTAGACTCAAAATTTCCTTTGCTGTCTTGATTTGGAAGGTTCTTCTAATTTTTCTTTAAGACAAGATCACCTACCTGGAACAACCGACATTTGATTATCTTGTTATAGCTTTGTTTCAATCAGTTTTGATACACTTGCAAGTGATTAAGGGCGTCAAGATGACGTTCATCCAGGAATTCCAGCTCATTTAGTCGAGACACTCTGTACTCTTCCTTAGTTATTAGATTCTTTAGTGACACTTGCAATGATGGGAGCTCAAACTCAATAGGAAAGATGTCTTCTTATCCATATACCAGGGAGAAAGGGGTTACTCCTGTAGGTGTGCAAATACTGGTTCGATAAGCCCAAAGAGCGAGATTTAGCTGTAGATGCCAGTCACGACCAACTTTGTTAACTATTTTCTTTAGGATTTTTAGGATAGTTTTGTTTGTTGCTTCTACTTGGCCATTGCCTTGGGGATAGTATGCTGTAGAGAATCGGTGTTGGATGTTGAATCTTTGACACAACTCTTTCACATCCTAATTTTTGAAAGGGGTTCCATTGCCTGAGATGAGGGTTTGTGGTACGCCATAATGACAAATTTGGTAATTTAGGATAAACTTGGCTATTTGCTTTCCCATTATGTAGGTCATAGAAATGGCTTCAACCCACTTAGTAAAGTACTTAGTGGCGATTATGATGAAATTATGATCGTTGGATGAAGTTGGAGTGATTTTTCCTATGAGGTCAACTCCCCACTGCAAAAAAAGGCCATGGTGTAATCATTGGTTTCAATTATTGAGTTGGAGCCTAAATCAGATCCCCATGCTATTGACATTGGATGCATTTTCGCACATATTGATGAGCTTCTTTCTCCATGGTTGGCCAATAGTACCTTGTCCTCAACAGTTTCTTAGCTAACTTCATACTGCTAGAATGGGACCCACATATGCCATTGTGCACTTTTGTTAAGGTAGTTAAGGCTTCCTCTTGGTTAAGACATCGTAGTAATGTCCCTTCGATGCTTCGAAGGTAAAGGGTATCACCTAGGATCACAAATCGAGATGCCTTTTTGACAAAGGTCTTTTTAAGGTTCGGGGTGATGTCTGATGGAAGGGTTCCTCTATTAAGGTAAGTAAAGATGTCATGGTACCAAGGGAACCCAGGACCAACAATAACACATGTGAATTCAGATTTAGGGATTTTGAAAGTTGGTACGAGAAGCTGTTCTATGAAGAATTCACATTGAAGAATGTTGTTCAACATGTCTAGTAGTGATCTAGTTGTTGCCATGGCGTCTTGTGCTCTATTGTTCATGTGAGGAATATGCTTAAAATTTATGTCTATAAAAAGATCTTTGAGATTCTCCATTTTTTTGTAAGGAGTGAGATTGCCATCTTTGGTTTGATAGTCGTCATTAACTTGGTTGATAACCAGCTATGAGTCTCCATAGAATTTCATCTCTTGTATCTACCATTGAACTGCTATCCTGAGACCTGTGATCAAGGCTTTGTACTCAACAATGTTATTGGTACATGGGGATGATAGCTTGTAAGATTTTGGGATGCAATCACCTTGGGGGTGATGAAAAGAATGCCTGCTCCTAATCCATGTTGGGTGAATGATCCATCAAAGTGCATCTTCCATTAAGCTATTAGATTAATAAGGAGCACTGATTAGTCAGAGAACTCAGATATTAAAGGGTTCTCATTATAGATGGGTGCTTCTGCTAGCTGGTTCATAACCACTTTTCCTTTGATTTCCTTGCACTCCACATACTCTATGTCAAAATCTGTCAAGATTATTACCCATTTAGCCATTCGTCTTATGAGGGTTGCTTTAGATAACATATATTTTAATGGATCAATCTTTGCGATGAGCTTGATTTGATGTGATAACATGTAATTCCTGAACTTTTGTGAAGAAAAAACTACCACTAGGCATGCTTTCTCAATGGGTGAATAGTTCATCCCATAGCCTACCAAGGTTTTGCCGATGTAGCATATGGCTCTTTCCTTTCCATTTTCATCATGTTGTGCTAAAAGAGCTCCAAGTGTTGCTGGTGTTGCTGAGATATATAGGATCAGTGGCTTGTTTGGTATCAATGACATGAGCATAGGTGGTGTTAGTAGATAATCCTTATTTTTTTGGAAAGCTTTATCACATCTATCATCCCATTTGTAAGTTATCCCTTTATGAATAAGGTGTGAAAAAGGGTGATTCTTATCTAATAGCTGAGCTATGAACCTTTTGATGGACTGCAACCTTCCTTGTAATCCTCTCATTTGTTTCAATGTTTGTGGTGGTTCCATGTCTAGGATGGCTTTTACCTTTGTTGGATCAATTTCTATCCCTCTTTGTGAAACAATGAAGCCAAGAAGTTGTTGGAAATAGGATGCCATTTAATTGCAAATCCTAAAACATTAATTATTTCATGTATCTCCTAGATTCTTGGAATGTGTTCAACAACACTAAGATTAGGATGAGATTAATATTTGGATGAAATAAATCATGAAATTGACATTTGTATTTATTCCTAAATAATAGGAGCATGTGGGTGCACACATGGTAAGGTGAAACTCACCTTGTGTCCAGTTAACTATACAGAGTAACAGTTAACACTTTGAATGCATGTAAAGATCCTAGGAGTTAGGATTTGATGTTTGCATGCTTGAAATTTAGTTAAGATCAGTTAAGTTAAGTTCAGATCAATTCAGTTCAATTCAGTTCAGAATTAGTTTAGTTCAGTTTAGTTTATTTAGTTTTAGTTCAGTTTGTTCAATCAGTTCTTATCTTCAGTTGCATGCAAGTGCATTCATTCATGTTAGTTATTTTGAGTTGCATGTAGTTAGATTCAGTTAACTTGAATGCATGGCTAATAACATTGAGTTGTATGACAAATAACACTACCTCCAGTTAACATGACCATTCTTTGGGAATGGTGTTGAGTAAATGTTTCAGTTAATAAAGCACTTGAAGCCAACTTGGTCACCCAAGATGCTTTATTGGAATTAACTCCAATGCATGATAAGATATTTCTGATGGCTCAGTTAAGTAGCTTTAATTGTGGGTGCCATCTTTGAGGAATAGCTTTGGAATTATCACCGAAGTGAAGGAGAAGTTGTAGCTTCAGTTTGGGACACCCAAATGCATGATGCACATGCTGTAAGCTTTAGTCTTCACTGAAGAACTCTACTTGAAGGAATATGGCGTACCTTTTCAAGGGCTTGAGCTTATGCATTGTAATTATCACCATTTGGAGATTACAAGGTTGCATATTGTCTATATATCTCATTCAAGTTGAATAGAGTTTTGAGATTGGTTATTGCAGGTGTGAAGAAGATTGGTAAAGACAGAAGAAGCATTCTCAAGCAAGAATTGGAGCTATTGTAATTCAGAGTTTGAATAATAGAATAATTCTTGGTGGAGTTTTTTCCCGAAAGGGTTTCTCACGGTATATCTTGTGTGAAACTTCTATTATCCTGTCTAGTTCTTCTAAATAATTCTCTCTACATTCTACAACAGTAAAATGGATTAATCAAGATAATCATCCACAAAGAATATATGTAACAAAGAAAAGACTTACTTATATCAGCAATATTAAAGTTTTACAGAGTATTAAGCTAAGAAAACACCTCATTTTTCAACAGAAGTTTCCCCAATGTGACCCTGAACACACATGTTTTTGGATTCAGTTGTACCTTGTATTCTTCAAGCGTGTCAAAGATAGGTCCTAAAACTTGTATGTGTTCACTTCTCTTCTTTTATTTTTCCAAAATATCATTCACATAATCTTCAACTATTTTATGGATCATGTCGTGAAAGATGAGGGTCATTGCTCTTTGATAGGTAGCTCCTGCATTCTTCAACCCAAATGACATCACCTTCTAGCAGTAGGTCCCCCATGGGAAAGTAAAGGAAGTTTTATGTTGATCTTCTTTGGCAGTTATGATTTGGTTATAGCCTGAAAATCCATCCATGAGTGACAACATTTCATGCCCAACAGTTAAATCTATAATGAGATCAATGTTGGGAAGAGGGAAGTCATCCTTCAAACATGCCTTGTTTAGATCTCTGAAACCAATGCATATTCTAATGCCCCCAGTGGGTTTTGAGACTGGTACCAGGTTTGAAACCCACTAAGGATAATCTATTGATTAGATGAATCCAACACCAAGAAGCTTTTGTAGTTCCAATTTAACCAAGAGTGCTATCTATGGGTACAAATTTCTTAATTCCTGCTTGACTAGTTTGGCCTTAGGATAAATTGCTAAGTGATGCACAACTACTTTTGGATCAAGGCTTAGCATATCTACATATGACCATGCAAAGTTAGCTTTTCTCTCTCTAAGGAATGCTGCAAGGTTCTTCTGTTCTTTGTCTAATAAGGAATATTTAACATAGAAGGTGATCTTAGGTTCTTCCTTTGTTCCTACATTGATTGGTGTAGCCTTTATTGCTAGTACTGCTGACTTCTCTAGATGCATTGTGCTAAGGGGGAGATTGAATCCTTCATCCTTGGGTGCCTAAGGAAGGTTTTCACCATCGAATGCATCCTTTGTTTTTACTATTTTGAGATCAGAGAGTGCCTCTAGGTGGTTTTCATTCAAGGATCTGCAAGTTGATTGTCTTTCATTTATTTTGTGAATGAAGGATTCAATCATCTCCCCATAGTATGCCCCTATATCAAGCTCTATGTCAAAGCCTACTTTGTGATTTTCCCATGATAAGTTGTTTCAGAGTCCCATGAATTCTAAGATCACTTTATCATTTTCAAATAAATCTAGAATCAATGGTCCTTGTTGGTCCATGTCAATGAGTTGCGGGTATACCAAGTGTATTTTAGTTGGTTGGTTGTTTGAGACAAAGGATGTTATGGATATCATGAAGAGGGTGTTGTTTTCAAATAAGTCAACAACATCAAGAGGAAAGTCATCTAAGGTAGTATCACGCGATGTCGGTGACCAAGAGGAAGCCTCAACTTGTTTAGCAAAAATTACTTTGCAAATAAGTGTGACCTTGCTAGTAGTACAACCCAAGCCAAGATTTTTTAGTTGTTTCTCAGGAATGAGGGGTTCTAGTAAGCCATTGTCATTCTATCCTAGCTTCTCATTCTTGTTATACCCCATACTCTACATTAGTTGTAGACTTTTGTTGTCATCTTTCATGGGAAGAACAGGAACAAGTCATTCATCTTTATAGAGAAGTTTAGAGATATCTTGCTCATGGATGTCTTCTTCATTTGAATCTCCCCATTTGGTGAAGGTAGTAGCTACCATCTTGATTATTTCTAGTTCTTTGGTGTTAGATGTTGGTTTCCGATGGTTTTGAGGAGAAACATGTAACTCTCCTAAGACAAAGGTGTCTTTCAATATTTTGTAGCTTCTACAACCATCATCTTGGATTATGGCTTTGACATTGGCTATGTTTTTCACAATTGGTACTTTTGTTGCTGAGGTAGAAGCTAGTGATGATGGGTCAACAAATGAGCTTGTTGGTGTAGGTCCATTATTTTTGGGTATTTGTGGGATCTTGTAAAATTTGGCCTCAAGGATCTTGTAATAGTAGAAAGGCTCAAGATCTCCATGGATAGTGATTTCTCTACCATGAAAAGGAAACTTCATGCATTGATGATAGGTTGAGGCTACAACTTTCAAAGCATGGATCCATGGTCTACCAAGTAGAATGTTATAGGGAAGATCAAGATCAAGTACTTGGCATGTAGTTTCTACAATGAGATGTCCACTTGGATAGGGAGAGCAATGATTCCTTGTGATACCCGTTCTTGATCGTGGTATGCTCTGATGGTGGTACTCATTGTCTTCTCAATAGTATCTTCTGAATAGCCTAGATGCTTGATCAACTACAGGGTACAAATGTTCAAACCAACACCTCCATCTACCAAGACTCTTTTGACCTTGTTTTTATGAATGACAATATCAAGGTGTAAAGCACGATTATGAGATGGTTGCGATGGTAAATCATGTTTAGAGAAGGTGAGAATATGGCTAGTGATATGCCCTACCATAGCTTGAAACTAATCAGTATCAATGTTCTCGAGAATAGATGATTCAAACAAGGATTTTTCTAGTATTTCTCTGTGCCCAGGAGATAATTTTAGGAGTTCCAAAATTTATATTTGAGCGAGGGTCTATTTAAGCTGATCTAAAATATTGTATTTGATAGGATTAGATCCGGGAAAAGTAGGTTGTGTCCTAGATTGAGCTGGAACGACTCCTTGAACAATTATTTTTGCATGTCTTATGGTGACTCCACATTTTGTACTAGCACCTTTGATGGTGACAATAGTGATAATGCTATCATAGGAAGCAACTACATTGGAATAAGTATGCTAAACATTGGTGTAATCCTTAGCTTTTCCATGGTTGTTAGCTTTGTTATGGTTAGGAATAGGGGTCTTGTATAGCTTGAGATCCTAGTTACCAGTTGGTACCTCAATAGATATGCTATTGTTCTCTATGAGATCTTGGATGATATTCTTGAGTTTCATGCAATTTGCTATTTTATGTCCTTTGATTTTATGAAAGTCACAGAGATCATGCTCATTGTACCAGGATGGCTTTTCTTGGGGTTCTTGGTAGTGTTAAAAGTTAGTAAGTGTTATCAAATTTGACTCTACCAGTTTCTTCATGATTGTTTCGATGGGTTCCAATAACTGTGTGTACTTGCGTTTAGGATAGGTGTTCCTATTACTGGTTGGCCTTGGTTGCATGTTGGTGTTATTGATCTAATTGTTTTGAGGTGGTATCATTTGTTGCATAGTTAGTTAGATACTAGCAACTTGATTGTGGTTGGGTCTAGGAGCACTTACTATGACCTTAGCGTCGACCACACCGTCATTTGTTACATTTTTGTTTTTAACGCATACACGAGGTTTCTCATTTGAATTGGTTGAAGGACGGTTGTCTTTATAAGCTTGAGTGTTTCCTTATGAGATTAGGGCTCTTTCAATGTTAAGGGATCTTGGAACAAGCTTGTTATAGGATGTGATGCATTGCATTTTCAAGTGGAATGATAGATTCAGATCAAGGTTGGATATGATGATCCCCACTTGTTGTTTGTCAGCAAGAGGCTACTTGATTTTACTAGCTCTTTGTCTCCATCGTTGTAAGAAATTTGTGAAGGTTTCTCCTGGATTTTGTTTGAGAGTGTACAAATCTTCTAGGCTAATGTCCATGTCAAGATCAAAGGAGAAGTGATCTATGAATGTGTCAGTGATTTCTTGAAAATTTTTGATACTAGGAGGAAAATGAGAGAACCAATACATAGCAATACCTGTTAAACTCCGAGGAAAGAGGCACATTAAGTAAGAATCATTATAGGCCACCTCCATGCACATGGCATTGAATTCTTTGATGTGGTCTATAGGATTTCCCCTCCCTCTATATTTTTCAAACTTGGGGATTTCAAAACCCGGAGGGTGTTGAGATTATGGATGCACAGGGTCCCTGAAGCTGTAGTCTTCAATGGAGGACCTTTGCCAGGAAAGATAATCAACCACAAAGGAAAGTGTTGCAACTAGGAATGCATAATAGAGATTCTATATTGATCTATATTATGAAATTGGATGATTACAAATGTACAAGATGCCTTGAATATATAGGAAAAAGAGAAAACCTAAGATGCATGAGATGTTGCCATGTGTCATGATCTAACAACATGTGAACCCTATCTAGAAAATTATTAAATGTTGAGATAAGTTTTAGAAGGACAACTCATCTTCTAGAAGGAATCTTATCCCTACAAACAAGGAAGGGAATATTACCCTATGATTAATTAAAAACTAACCTAGGACTAAATGATGAATGACCTAAGTTAACTTATGCTAGTGTAATAATTAATTAATTACACTAACACCCTGCATAAGTTCAACTTAGGGAGGAAAATGCAATGATTATGCAGAGATGATTGATGAGGCCATGTTAGGTACCCATGTACATGATAAAGATGCAAAAAATGTCCCAGAACCGGAGAAAAGGTGAAAACCCAGTGGGAACAAAACCCCTCTCCAAAAAGGAGATGAACAAGGATAAAAAATGTGAGATAGGATGGGAAGGATGGAGGACTCAAAAATACCCCCCAAGAACACCATCTGTCACATGGATACAATACAATAGCCCCCCATAGGGAGGAAAGAGAGACACTATATAGCCCCCCAAGAAAATGATATCACCTGCATAAATGGTAAGTGTCTGAAGAGAAAACATGATCCAATGTCGACAAACAACTTGTCTCCCTTGTGAAAGAAACAAAACCAAGTGCAAGTGCAGAGATGCTTCCCTTTCCAGATAGGAATTAAAGGAAGGAAGGATGAAGGTGGATGTCAATGATGTCTCTAAACTCTGCTCACGTGTCTCCTTTCCTGAAGATGAAGATGCCACAATCAATGAAGAGGGTGACAAACCAGGATGATGCAAAAATTGATGCTGAACAATATCCAAAGACAATGATGTGATGGATGTGATGGAGACTTGATTGCCCCCCTTGAATGAAGTGTCCTAAAAACCACTGAAAGAAGTATGAAGCCAATCCAATAGTAGATGCTGAAGAAACCTCAAATCCTAAATGGAATGATAGGGAAGAAGTCTCATTTATGAAATATTAGAATAAAGGAGTGAATCCCCCTTAAGAATTTCCTCCAAACTTGTAGAAGTATCCAAGTTAGTGATACCTGAAACAAAGCCATCTTGTGATGTCAATTCTAGAAAACTGAAGGTGTCCCAATGAATGATGATGGTGGAAGCCTCAATCAATAAATCTGGACAAGGAATCATTGAATGTGAAGGGATACCAACTATCTCTGATGGAGAAGAAGCACCTGAAGCAACCTTTTCAACCTCTTTGGAAAGATCAAGGCAATCAACCTCATGTACAACAATATCATCGTGAGGTATCTGATATGAAGAATGACATTCTGAATCATGACCACTGGGGAATGGTGGAGTATCTGAATCTCCATAGATCTCCCAAAGCTTAGCCCAAAGGATGTGAGGACAGTCACAATGATCAATAGTACTCAGAACATCGCAATCAACTTGCATAGAAATGATCTCCAGAATAGTGTATTTGCTGCAACTCTAAGAAAATTCATGAATACCTTCACTTGGATGAGGAACTATACTGTACAGATGAGGAAATAAATCAAGTGATTGGAGATGGTGGCTGATCCCATCTCACCATTACTTATAGTTACCCTTATGAAACATAACCAAAGGAGTATATGCAAGCCCCATAATGAACTTTCTCAAAAAAATACAAAGACACTGACCTTCAACAACAAATAAAGACTTCCAAGAATGATGTACAACTGAAGTGATGCTACCTGGATCAAAAAATCTTGTCCCAAGCTTCAAAATAACCAGGTTATTGATCAAATGCACCAAATTGAAAAAAAATTCATGCAAGAGTACCTCGAGCTAAAAATGATCAAGGGGTCCGAACTGATGAAAAAAGCTCTAAAAATACTTCTTGATGCTGCTAGAATCACCAAAATATGATAAACAATTGAAAAGTTACAAGCCTTTATGTCCAAATTAGGGTTTAGATTTCAGTTGACTGTAGAATTTTCTGCAAGCAAATTTTTTTAGAACAAATGTCACCACTAGAAAGTAGACAAAATTCTCTTTTCGATAGTATCTCATTTGCTGATTTTTGACAACGTAGGTGAAAGTTATGAGAAAACAAAAAAGAGGCCTATAATAGGCACTCAACAAGCTAACGAGGGTCAAAAATTTAAACCCCTCCGGGCACTAGCTCTTGGTCCTTGATATGACCTTGGCAGTGTGAGTGGAAATTTTTTTTAGCACCACCCGAAGTGGTGGCAGGGTGGCAGAAAGCGGTAGCGCTATTGGTGGAGGAGCTCCACCGGTGGAGATAACAATCGGTTCCGGTGAGAGAATATGATGATCGCTGAAAGTAATATTCCCAGTGGCGAATGGACATGAGCTTGGCGGTCGGCTGACAAACAATCGACAGTGGATGAGGCCGGAAAGAGGACAAAACACCGAACAAACAGTCGACAATTGGCGGAGGCCAGAGATAGATGCTGGTGTCGGAGCCTGGACAAAAAAAAACACTGACGGATGAGGCCGTTGACTGGATGGGCCAAGTGGGCCGAGCGATGGTACTAGCTCCTACAAATAATAAAAGCTAGGTCGACCACAATATTTTGATTTTTATTTTTAATATTGCTTCTATAGCAATTAAAAATATACAATAGAAATATGCTGAAAAATATAAAATATATGCAGAATGCCAATTAAAAAAAAATCAAACCCCCATATTTTGATAAAATGCCGATAGAAGAATATAATGCCAATGATTTAAAATATTCAACCCTTGATAAATGTCAACCATATATTAAAGCCGATGGATTTTAAAAAAAAAAATTCAAACCCCAATTATAATATGTCGACAGAGATTTTAATTTGAAGGTCGCCCAAAAATTATTTATTCTGCAACTATAGGATAATGCCCAAATATTTTTTTTTTGCCAAAACATTAGATAAAATGCCCGATTTTTCAAATAAAAAAGTGCCTATGACTAAATTTTTTTTCCTTAGAGGACAACTGACTGGGATGATTTTTTGCTGCAAATTATATGGATAGTACAATTGATTTTGCAAACCCTTAAAATACCTCTGATGGCTCCCGGGATGATGTATCTGATTTTGATGATTGGACAAGCGATCCTAGGGTTTCGAGGCCTTCTAAAGACAATGGCGAGCTCAGATCTGACTCTATCTGCTTCAGAAATCAGCTTGGTCCCCGGGTGGAATCAAGTAGCCTGCAATTGAAACCTTGAGCCTGCAAGAATATCGCACACCAACTTTCTTGATCGAGGGTTGACGTTTCACTGGACAAGCTCTGATACCTTGTTGAGATTATGGATGCACAGGGTCCCTGAAGTTGCAGTCTTCAATGGGGGACCTTTTCCAGGAAAGATAATCAACCACAAAGGAAAGTGTTGCAACTAGGCATGCATAATAGAGATTCTATATTGATCTATATTATGAAATTGGATGATTACAAATGTAAAAGATGCCTTGAATATATAGGAAAAAGAGAAAACCTAAGATGCATGAGATGTTTCCATGTGTCATGATCTAACAACATGTGAACTCTATCTAGAAAATTATTAAATGTTGAGATAAGTTCTAGAAGGACAACTCATCTTCTAGAAGGAATTTTATCCCTACAAACAAGGAAGGGAATATTACCCTATGATTTATTAAAAACTAACCTAGGACTAAATGATGAATGACCTAAGTTAACTTATGTTAGTGTAATAATTAATTAATTACAATAACAGAGGGAATGGTATCATTGCTATGTTTCAATCAAATGGGTAAGGACACAAGTTTTGTGTATGAGGTTTCTTTGTCATTCCCATACAAAGGTTCTACATTTCTTGTGAGAGTGCTTTTAATTGTGATGCAAGATTGTCTTGCGGATTGGGTGGAGGAACATATGATGGGATGAGAGATGAGTTATATAGGGTGTATGAAGGTGTTAGATTTTTTGAAAGTGATGAGTATGTTCCTGATGCATTTGAATTGATGATGTTTGTATGAGGAAAATAGGATCCTTGTTTGTTGTTGTTGGGCGTACTGGTGAGCTTGCTATTGTTGTTGTGCCACTAAGGCTTGTTGTTGAGCCTATTGTTGTTGTTGTGCTAATAAAACTGCTTGTTATGCTTGTTACTATTGTGTGGCTTGTTGTGCTACTAAAGCTACTTTCTGAGCTTGTTGGGAAATGGCCGCTTGTTGTTGTTGTTGTTGTTGTTGTGCTAATGCTGCTTGTTGAGCTTGATGTTATTGTTGTGCTAATGCTGCTTGTTGAGTTGCTAAGACAACTTGTTGTGCTTGTTGTTGTTGTTGTGCTAAGGCTGCTTGTTGTGCTAATGCTGCTTGTTGAGCTACTAAGGCTACTTGTTGTGCTTGTTTCTATTTTTGTCCTAAGGTTGCTTGTTGTGCTTGTTGTGCTTGTTGTTGTACACCTTGTTGGTAAGTTTGTTGTGCTTGTTGTAGAGCTAGGGCATGTACTTGCATTGTGGGATCAGGTAGTTGTTGAGATATCTGTGAAGGATTAGGAACATTGATGTTTTGAGTGGTTAGCGGATTGGAAGTGAAAGGTGGAGGATTCCCTTGGTTTAACATTCCTTGTAAGATAGTGGATTGAGGGGGAGGAATGTATGTTTTAGGCCCTGATTGATTTGGTATAGAAAAGGGAGCTATCAAAAATAATGATGTCATTAAATTTTGCAATGGAAATGACACACTAGGACCCTGAGTCCATTGATTGAAAAAATTCTCTTGTCCTATGTTGGGAGGATTGCCTTGTGTAAAAGATGTAAACAAAGGATTCATGATCAAGGTACTCCCAAGATTGATAGAACTCATAACCAAGGGATTTCTTTGTGGTGGATTAAGAGGAGATGATGTGGTAATGATGGATGGAATGGATAAAGATGTCCTTAGTTGTGTTGAGGGTTGATTCTGTGATATGGTATTGACATGCCCTTGTGTGCTGATATGAGATTTTTGGTCTGTACTGCTTTGTGTGATGGTAGGTACACTTGTTGTACTCATAGCTGTGGATGAAGAAGGGTTTCCTCGAAATGTCGAAGTGGTGGTAGAATAGTCAAGTTCAAGTGGAGTAAGTAGTTGTTTTTGATCTTTGGGAATGGGACGAGCATCAAAGATAGGTGTCCAAACGGAAGTGGGAGGTGGATGATTCATTTCAAGAGTACCCACAAGTGTATTACTTTCGAATGCTAAGGTGTGACCGAAATATTTAGCAAGGCTGGTTGCAAGACTAGGTATGTAAGTTTGACTTGGACCTTGTAATGGAACCGTGAAATCCTATGTAAAAATTCACGCTACAAATGTCAGGGATATAGGAGCTACACTTTCAAAAAGTTGATGTTCTAAAAGTTCTTCCCTAGTGAGCTCAAATGGGTTGTTGGTGATGTATTCAATTTCATATGGTCCTGAAGGAGATGATGGTTGTTGTAATGGTGTAACATGACTTCTAGGATCAAACTCTAAAGGATTTGGATCACTTGAGGTAAATGTAACTTTGTCTTTTTCCATGATTCTCTTGTGTTGTGATCTCATCCTTACCATAAATTTGGTGTCAGCTATGGGAGAGTGGTGTTGAGTTTTTAATGTTTGAACTCTCTAGTTGACTCAAACCTAGGTAAAAGGGACACTTTAAGTCTTTTGGGAGCAATGATGATAATGTGGGATGAAAATATGGGTGACGTGGGAGATGATCTTTGCAAATTTTTTGGGACAACACTTTTGAATTAAGTTTGATGTTGTGATGGTTGAATAAAGGCTATTAATGAACTTAGAAATATTTAGGGTGGACTTGTGACCTTCAAGATGAACTAGTTCAAAGATGATAACTATCTCAACTAAGTGCATGGAAAAGGATACATTTCACATACAAAGTAGCTAAGGTAGCAAGTTGGTGTGATGTTTTAAGTCCCAAAACTGTTGGTGTATTTAAATTTTTGCAAAGATAGATGAGGTGAAAGATGAAATGTGATGAAAGGGTGAATGAAATGTTGGACCCAATGCTGATCTAAAGTGAACCTTTTGTTTTGAAAAAACCATGGTAGTGAGAATGATGCTATACCTCTAAAATGTTAAAATCTTCAAGACTTAATGATTTTTCAAAAATCTATTGGATCCTCAAAAAGTTGAATGTCTTGGCTTACAAAGAACATGTATAGGTCGGGATTTCTTCTTATAGCGCGTACATAAAATTTTACCAACAATTTATTTCTTTTTCCATAGACTCCTTCAATGTGATTGTTGATTGTTGTTGTGCTACAATGTCTAAGTTTATGGTGAAAACCAATTGAATTTCGTTTGGGGATCTTTACTTTGTGTGAGATCATTTGGGAAAGTGAGCTTTTTTTTTTATAAGATCGAGGTAGTGAAAATGATGCTAGGCTCCTAAAATGTTCAAGTCTTAGAAAATGAGAGGAATGAGGGGAATGTTCTACCTTGTTCTAGCTCTTCTAGCTCGTGCATAAAAGTTTCTCAGCAAAGTGTAATGGTTGCGGTAAAAGATTAAAACCCACTTTTGACCATATTCTGTTTTATGATTCCTACGTCTGAAATTGTAGGTTGGAGAGTTTCTTCTACAAAGTTTAAACTTTTGGTGAATTATTTATAGGAGTTGAGTATCATGAAAAAAGACCAGGATTTTGACTCCAAAAGAATGCAAACAATTCAAGACTGTACCTTGAAGCGTGTCTATAAAAATTTGCTACCAATTTCTTTATGTTTTTGTGAACTGCTCGAAGGTGTTTCATAAGGGCTTTTGGAGTGAGATGCCTAAGTCTAAAATGAGGTCTTGTAGACTTTGGTTTAGGAATCCTGATTTTTTGTGAGATCATGTGGAAACAGTTTAAGTTTTTGGAAGAAAAGGAGATATTTATTGCCACGCAAGTGGTGGTAATAGAGGCCTTCCAACCTCAATATCAGTGTGTTCCTCTTCTTCATCTAAAATGGTTGTTGCGTTTCTCCACTATGAGTTTGTTTCCTTGTTTTCAAAAGTGAAGCTTCTCAAACTGCTAATGAAATTTGTTTGTTCGCTGTTTATGAATTCAAAATTTGGTTGAATTATAGCACCTGGAAGATCAGGTTGTTCAACGGGAGCAATCGGTCTCCAAATAGTCATGTGGGGTTCATTTTTCAATTTATCTTTGCTTAAATGAATTTATTTTACCACAAACACTTGTCTTTTGATTATGTTTTCAAACTAGATGTTTATGTCAAAAACGTCATAACTTTCACAATGTCCATTTCGTGAAAATTATGAGATTAAATCCACAATTGCCTATGTTGTCTTTGGTAAATATGGGTTTGAGATTAATTTCAAGATATTTAGAAATCGATAAGGATAAATCCTTAGGACAAGCAATAATATCGAGGCTAACTCAAGAAGTCCATATTTAAGCCAAAGTGTTTGAAATTTTGAGTAGTGAGTGTTTGGTTTTGGAATGTTTTGAAACCAAGCAAAGTGTTAAACTTACTCACAAGCATTACAACCCTAGGATGGAAATGGCTATATTTATTGTATTCCCACTTGGATTTCTCCAGTTTTGCTTATTCAGAGTGGATGAGTAGAAGCTTGACCACACCAGCTCCACTCCATGACACTCACTTCTACGAGTTAGCCAAGCTTCAAGTTCTCATGAATCTCACATGACAAAATTTTCATCTCTACTAAGAACCACAAATATGTGGGACGACTTCGGAGGTCTGAACTCCTAACATCAACAAATATTAGGGATTTTTGGCTTCTACACAAAGGTTCATAATAAGGGCATTTGGTTTAGAGGATACTATGATAAACTACCTCAACGGGTCTCCCAACCCTTAGAACAAGGGCTTTACACATCATAAAGGTACTGGCGGAGAGATATCATGCATCACACCTATTGATTGCAAACTTTCCTTGCAACCACAAATTTATATAGTGGTTCGGAAGAGCTTGGCTTATGCTCATTACTGCTTGGGTTGTTCCTTGGGGTGAGTACTTTTTCCCACCAAGGTAGGCTCTCTAAAGGTGAACAATAGTGAGTAAGTACATCCATAGCTCAATCATCTTTGTTTCCATGCAGAAAGAGAGAACACACGTTATGCCTTTTCTCACACTAGCATGGTTGTTCAATTTTAAACCAAAATTTGAAGAGTGACGGTGATTTTGCAATGTGATAGAGAATGTTTTTGTTTCTCAAGATCACCAAATGGCGCGAGAGAATTTCATACGCATTCACTAGAAAAGTTGAAACCACAAAACAAAACAAACAGTTTTCAATTTTATCCTTCAAAGCAATGAGTTAATTTTATGCACCAATTGAAAGATGAGTTTGCCTTGTTCAATTTTAAGCCCAATTGAAAGATGTGATATGAGGGTTCATTTTTATCCAACTTTGAACGTTCATTTTAAACCGAATGGAAAACTAGTGCATTTCCTAAAAACTGAAAGTAATAAAGCATGAAATTGGGTTATAATTGTCACAAAGCGTTAAATGCTAGTTACAATTATAAAATGCTTAGATAGAAGAGAATTTCTTAAATTTTGCTCCATGCGTTAAAACCTACAAAACCTTGTTAGTCTAACAATGAAAACACAGTCAGACATTGATCAGTGATTAGCTAATCAAAAGAAATTAAGTCACATGTCAAAAAACAAGCAAAAATTTTCTTACCCTGGTTGAGTGTCGCTGTACACGATGGCGTCGCAATTTGAAATTTGGGCATCGCTTTGGTGAATTTGAGCGTCGCTCTATAGAAAGGAAAATGAGCACGATTATGTCACTGTATTGATGGGCGTCGTTGTAAATGAGTATGTCACAATTTGAAGTTTGAAAGTGTCAGTCTACTGGGGGTGAGCGTCACTGTTTTCATTCCACAATAGTTCAAATTTAAATAAATGTCGCTATATTTAAATCAACATCAACCAATTAAATATGCGTCATTGTATCAAATTTCTTGGGCGTCGCTATATGGTGACACTATTGAGATAGCGTCATTTTTTGTGGTTTGAGCATCATTGCAACCTACAAAACAACAAAAACATGGATTTCGAGCCAAAAAACAACTAAATGATTGGTTTTCCCTCCTTCTAGTGCTAGAATGTTGATGCGAGGATACTGGTTATGGGCTAAATTACACTTGATCCATGAAGAATTGAAGCATAATGAAGCAACTGATACTTGAATCTAAAAAAGATCAGTCAATCAAAATTGAAAGTAAACATTTTATCAAAAAACTTAACATGCTAATCTTATGAAATCTTTAAAGAAAACATCTACTCTAATCCATTGAAATTTATCTTGTTGTGGAATTGGTGTCACGTTGATGTGGACTGATGACCCTTTCCCAATCCTGTGATAGTGAGCTTGTTTCAGTCAATTCTATAGAAGAGAATTGATGAAACCATGATGTTTGGTGCATGAAAAACCTAAATTATGCACAAAATGAACATGATGCAAGCTAAGTTACCATGATTCTATGCTATAAGTGATCGAATTATACAATTGCTAAGCTAATCTAAGCTAATGTAAGCTAAACTAATGCTAAAAGATGAAAACCCTAATTTATATGCAAACTAAGATGGATGCATGGAAGCCATTAATGAAAGCTTGGAGCTATTTATGCAACTAAAAAAAATTGAAAATAAGCTAAATGTATGCAAATTGAGAGTATAGATGTGAGTAAATTCAACAACATGAATTTTCAAAAAAAGATGGATCCATTTGTCTCCAAATAGTGATCTATTTATAGGAGAGCAAATGAGGAATGAATGGTTAAGATAAAAAGGCTTAATCAATTGTTCAGGATGAAGGAGATGAGAAGCATGGATCATGGATTCTCATCAACAAATGAGAATACAAGATGAAGATTAATCAAAGACTCACAATTACCTCAACCAAACACACTTTTGACCTGCTCACACAGGTCAAAGACAACTTGATAGAAAGGTAAGAGGGTTAACTTGCTTTTGAAGCTAAGTGAGTTGATTGGAGGAGAGAGAATATTCCTTAGAATATTCTATTTGGATAAGGTAAAAGGTTAATTTGCAAATTAAAACAAAGTTTTAATTATGCAAAAAGGATAAAGAATATTCCATGAGAATATTCCCTTTGATTAGAGGAATAATTAGTTTAATTGCTAATTAAACAAGGTTTAATTTATGCAATTAGGGGATTAGAGGAATTAATAGATATTTATTAAATTAAGATGATTTAATAAATAGGGGAGGTGTGAAATGATATTTAATTAAATAGGATAGGGTTATTTAATTAAACAAGATGACTTAGGAGATTAAACTAAATATTTTGATGTATTTAATTTAATTAGATGAAGTGTTCGTACGAAAAGAGGTGAATTAACCCAATTTAATTAATTAGGTCAAATAGATGAAAATGATGCAATTAATTAATTAGCTAGGTTAATTGAATTAATTTAAGCAAAAAGAGGATAGATAAAGAGGAAATGATGTTAATAAATCCGATTCGAGTGTATGGCATCGATTAGGATATTTTTCAGAGTCTACAAGTGTCAACATGAATGATCATTAAGTCACATCTATAGACTAATGAGTAACTACATAATTTTGTCACTATAGAAGTAGATTTAGGTGGAGAAAGAATAAAAGGGTTTGAATGTGCCCTCATGGCATCTAAAGAGGGAAATGCATTATTGGTGTAAATAGGTGTTTTACCTAACTAGTTCACTAGTGGGTCCTATTTACATGTTTTTGATAAGGTAAGCAAGGATTTGAAAGGGCCTAGACCCTTGTATAAAATATAAAGATAGGCATTAAGCTCAACAAAACAACAAGGAACCAAAGAGAAATAACAATGTACAAAAAACTAGGACACTACATAACCATGTAGTCACCAGCCCATATTCAGGGTGGTTTGAAACCAAAATGTTCCAAAGATTTTTGCTTTATCCTATTACAAGGATCCAACTACCCTAAAATTATTTTTTTGGAACAAGAGAGATTTTCAATATCACCAGTAGAATCTTTATGCAAACTAAGAACCATAGAATCCATCGCAGAATGGTCAATAGGAGCTTTTCCCCTATTACCATCCTTATGCCTATCCTCAAAGGGAGAGGAAAACTCCTCAACAATAGTAGTCTTAAGTTCCTTTTTCCTCCAAACGGGCTGGTGTTTCTTGCTTCTCAAGCAACTAGTGGTGGCATGACCCACTTTGCAACAACATTGACAAATAATTGAAGTGTCTTCAAAAACAATCCATTGCACCCAACATCCCAATTTGGAAGATATAGAAATTTGAGCAGGGAGCACCATGTCATTTTCCACAAGCACTCAAAATATAGCAAACAATAGATAATTTTTGAATTTAGTGACCTTATCAAAAGTACAGTATTTCCCAAAAGTATTGGCAATAAGCATGAAAACCTCTTCATCCCAACACTCCAAAGGAAACCCTAGCAGTTTGACCCAAACAGGGAACACAATGGAGTCATCACTCAAGGGGTTAAACCATGGGGGACTGATTTTTTAGACAAAGTCCATTTAAGCCCATAAATCGAGGACCTTCATGAAGAACCCTAGAGAAATCTTCAAGAGAGGAAAAGGAAAATAGGAAAAAGTTATTCAACATAGAGACAACCTCAACTTGGCCTCTTAGATTCCAAATCTAAATCACCCACTTTCTAATAGAATTGATGCTGGGATGATTACCACAAAATCTCCCAACCAATGAGTTACTAAACTGAGCAATTGTTTTAACCATAAGTGAATTAGTGGTAGAAAGTACCTTCCCTTTGTCCATGGTATGGGTAGGGAAAGACCCATTCCCAGGTGAACTCTCCTCAACATTAGCCAAAGAGAAATCCCTCACGCTAACATTGGCATCATACTCAAGATCAACATCATCCTTCACAACTCTTGAAGCCCAATTAAGAGCAACAGTAGAGGACTCATCCTCCACAATAGGCACAAAAGCCACATTCTCCATAGTAGTAGCTATCAAACCATCTCCCAAACTGTCATGCACAGGACATAGAACAACCATAGAAACCCCCAACTCCTGACCAACAGTAGTAGTAGGGGACTCACCCAAACTCACATTCATAGTAGATAGAGCAACAGGGGATCCAGTGGAAAACACAACACCCTTCTCACTCACCACAATAGTAGCCCCAAAGCAACCATTTACACTAGTCACCATGGGATCACCATTGGAAATCCTAAATTGCAAGCAAGCACTTGCAACAAAATCAAAAACCCTATTTGCAACTTGGACCACAGGAGCCACCCAAGGAGGATAGGCCTTCACACCAAGCACATGCAGACAAGGGGAAGAAAGCATAAACCCATGTTGAGGGTATGGCCTAGATCATCAAACCCAACATGAGACACAACATCAAAAGAAGAGTGTGCCAAAGAAACTTTTCTCTATGCCTCTCTCCATAACTCAAGTAGAGAAACCTCCTCATCTTTAGATTCAAGACAGTACCTCTGGTCCTCCAACCAAGGAGGAAAAACCCCATCTTCCTCTTTGGAAGAAAAACACTACTCCCCAACCATCTCATCATCCTCCTCCTTCTCATCCCCTTCTTCTGCACCAACCCCACTTCCTCCCATGCATCCTTTAAAATTCCTCCATCCCTACATGGTCCATCACTGCATGCAACAACCCTACCCCCTTCTCTATATGCTCCATCACTCTCTATAAACTAGTTTAGTCAAATTCCTATTTACAAGTTAAGTTTACTTAGATCCTAGGGAATATTTTTAGAAGGTTGTTAATTGTCATAAGATTTTATCTTATCTTTTGAAATTTAATGATTGTGTCCTAATTCATTTAATATTAGTTTTCTCATGACATAGGATTAAGACACTTGTCATGATCTTGTCTAATCACATGTCTCACCTTGGCTATATAACTAGGTGATCTCATGTGTAAATAAAAAATCATACAATCATAATCTATCATTTGCATTCTTTGATAAAATAATATTATTCTCTCATAATTGATCTCTCTAGCACTTTCATGAAGTTCCTAGTCTTGGGTGGTTATAATCTTCAACCAAATCTTACATGGTGTAGAGTATTCAATACCAAATCTTACATGGTATCAAAGCTTGTGGGATTGCTTATTGTTAGTCTTTATTGAGAGATTTAGGTTGCAAATTTTGGTGTCTCTTGAATGGTTGAGTATGCTCTTCTCTTGCATTGAATGATGACCTAGAGAATAAAAAAACTAGAAAAGAAATACCAAATTTGGGGGTTTTTTCTTTGTGGCTTTGTATTGCAAATCAAAATCAGAGTTTGTTGGTGCAAATGTGAGCTCACAATTGAGTTCAAAAGGTTTGAGAAAGTTATTTTTTCCTTTTGTTTCATCCAAATCAAATATCTAAGGCCAAATCTATGAGGGTTTGAAGCTAAAAAGTAGTTGCCAAATCCAAGAGGTTGTTGTAATTTTGGAGCACTTTGGGTCAAAGTAGACATTTCCATTGTGCCCAGGAGGCCCAAAAACCTCAATATAAACTGTCAAATCATCAAAATCTAAGCACTTTCCCCGAGCCCTCAGAGAAAATTTTCCCCTCCTTGGTCATACAGTCATACAGATGAAAATTGTTAGTCAGTAGAATTTTTTTTGCAAGTACTCTATAGCACCTACATACTATAAACCTACATGGCAATACCATAGGTCTCTCATCATCCACAACATGGCGGCTTGTCATTATTGCCACATAGGCCCCATGCCCCATTCGACTATCATAGTCAAAGCTATAACATATCAACATTTACCGAATATTATGTCATAGATCAAATATTCCAATGGAAAACCAAGATTCCTCAAAATATTCCCAAGATTTTATCAATGTATGTCAAATGACATAACTAAGAAGTTATTATCCATCATAGCAGCACATGTCTAATTAAAATGAATCAAAGACAAATATATATATTCAATTTCAATGTCAATTACAATATCCAAGTTGACTTGGCTCATAAGGCCACATAGTTAATACAATGTATAAATTTTACATCAAGGTTACATCAAGGTTACATCATTGACCAAGATAGTCTTGAAAACAGCCAAGGTTTCCTCTTGAAAATCGCCTCCACTGGTGGACGAGAACATGGTTGAAGCGCTTTACTACCCAACCATGAAGCTTACACTTCCCCAAAATTCTTCCAACTTGAAGAATACCCAACCTTGCATGAAAATTTTAGCAAGAGAATAATTTGCAAGGTGGAACTAGTGTGTACCCAAACATCAACATGCATCTCTATCTATGAGTTAGAAATATGCAAGATCTATGCTAGGAATGACAAAGAGTGTTATCACAAAGTCCATACATACATGATGGGCTAATTGCTTGGCCAAGCATAAGAATAATGTTGCAACAACAAACAATAGGTTTTGGATAAAGTAAATACCTATACTCTCTGACTCCATTTAGGCACCCATCCTGGAAGGTAACTTTGAACAAAAATTTATCTCCTAGCAACTATCTACCATCTAGAAACATCTACCCTTAGGTGCTCTAGTCTATTTAGGTGTTGTTCTACTCAACAAGAGAACATTTTGTTCTCACATATTTGCGGAAAAGTAATTTTGTCTACTTATTTCCTTATCTTATATAAAATTATGAAAAATGAATCAAATGGAACTGATCAATACATTATCCATTCATTTCAAGCACATGTCACATGATTACATTCATCGTAACTTAGTATTCATTTAAGAATAAAGTAAATAGGTAACAAAATAAGGTATGTCACAAGTATGTGTATGTATGTAGACGAAGGTCTATGTGCATATAAATATATGTGCCAAACTTAAGTTATTGATTTGTGCATACATTTTGAATTAAAAACCATCATATTACATTGATTTCCATACAATAAGGTTACAAATTGACACATCTTTTGTCAAAAATACAAGAAGTAGAAGAACTAAGAACAAGTCTCCTGAACAATTTCTACATACCGATATACTGTTTGTAACAAATAAGCTATTTGCAGCTAAACCATACTATTTAAAGCAAAACAATGTTGTTTGCAGCTAAACGTAATTGGTTTATAAAAAAAAAATGATGTTTGCAGCTAAACACATACTATTTATAACAAAATGATGCTGTTTACAAAAGTATACAAATTCAATTCCATATTAACCAATGCTTCGTTCATACGAGCTTCATTCAGGGACCCGTAGCTATTCATTATAATCATGGTCAAATATTTTGATACAACATAACTTTCATTCTCATGTTTAATTCAAAGATTTTATCATTCTGAGAACAATCATATACAACATGCATATAAAGAAAATAACCAAACGATTTCTTGATATAGATTTTTGAAAGGTAATAAGAGCACGAATGACATACTGGTCGTTTAACAAGAATATTTTAGACATATACTCTAGGTTTAGTCTTAACATGGTTCGGGTTTAAAGAACCCTCATTCACTAATTTTAGCAAAATATATCACTGTTGTTCCATGAACTACCTACGGTTAGACGACTGTCACTTAGCATTTATCAATAACTGAGACCGAAAACATACAGGCTAACCCTTGGCTTGGGTAAATTCATTCAAAGGACGATATGGGTATTGTTCCCATAGAACGATAGTCACACACTAGAAACATGCAAGCACATGGATAGATCAATTTATTGCTTTACCATCATCCTCTATGGGTGAGGTGCCATGATACATTAATATCTCTACGACATAGCAAGGATAACATATCTACAAGGAAAAAACAAATAACATACTACAACAAAGGGCGACATAAGCTTGTCATCGCTTACTGTGATGAAGCAACATAAAACGATAAAGATAACCCATTGATCCATGATCGATGGTGATGGTTATCGCACCATATGGGTGGCCATTGAATGGATTTTAACATGCAAAATAAAGTATAACATAAATTTCTATGAGAGATTCGCTGCCTACCCTCAATGGGTGTTGACAACTTAAAGTTGTTTTGCTCCATATCATAGGCTTATTGATTTACTGGATAGCCATGTGATGAGCTAAATAGAAACACATGCAACAGATACACATGGGTGGCAACATCACAAACCTACAATGTAAGACATGATCGGATTTCAAGCCTTTGGTGAAGCATGCACAAAGCATAATCGAGTAAAGAAAGGCCGATATGGCCATGCTCACCATGGTACAAATATATCAAATTCGATCAAATATTTGTATATAGAAAATCGACAAACAAATTTCTTATGATTCTATAGAATTGTTGATATAAAATATCACACTGTGCTTAAGAAATAATGAATCGGGAAAAGCAAACATATCACATAAAAACATCAAATACCTCTATTTGTGAGGATTTTTCCTTTAGCTTTTTCCATAAAGCTTGAAAAATAGCTCGTTTGCTTGTTTGGTGTCAATGATATCTCTCCAAAATGACAACTTCCTTGTTTTTCCCTGCACCTCCACTAAAGGGTTCATTTCAAATCTTGATGGGAATTAATGTTTAGCTACCCCATTCATAAAATTTGAATATTTGTCATAATTTCAATGGCAGGTCAGGGATGATGCAAGAAGTTGGGTCCACAAAAAGCTCAAAAAGTGGAAGGGTATGTGTAGGATCATCATGGAAAAAATAGGCCCTTAAGTGGCAAAAAAATTAGAAAAATTAGAGTTAGGCAACTTGATGTAAAAATTTGAATAAGTTAGCTATATTATTTCAAAAATATGTAAGAATAGAATATGTAGAAAATTTAATGTAGTTTCTAAACTACTAGGTTTGTTTAAAAAAAAAAAAATCTATTTGGTGAAAATTTGAAATTTCAATGCAATGGTACTTAAATTTAAGGGAAAAAATAAGAAGTAGGTGTCTGTCTGACCACCCTAACCACAATAAAATGATAATAATTTTTTATAATTGTTACTCGATTTTCACCTACGGGCTCAATCAGGGGAAAATTATGTTTTAAATTTGGCACGTGGATTAAATGTGGCTCCCATAAGGGTTGAGCCCAGTGTGCAGGTGTTCGATTTTCATTGGGAAGGTCTTCATCTAATGCATTTGAGAACTAATGGAGGCATTGTTTTGCAGGGTTAAAACATACATCTGATGCTATTTCACAAGGAGGTCTGTTGGAAAGTATGCCTCATTCGGATCTGGCATAAAACTCCTCAAAGAAGAAAGTCGCTGAGACGAGCCGGATGTCTTACCGACTGGCTGTTGTGTTATATTCATTTGAGATCCCCAGGTCACCAAGACATTTCAGTCGCCATGAGTTTTTATATATCTCCCTGCTTGAGAGGTCTCATCGATCCTTATTCACAAGGTTAGCGTTGGGGAAAGAATCTGCACTTGGGGTGATGTCCTGTAGACGGATGATGGTCTCGGCGAAAGGTTGTGCCTTCGGTGATGTCTTGCCGACTCACTAGAGTGTCACTGAAATGAAATGGTCTCGGTGTAGCCTCTCACCGACCAAGGAAGGTCTCGCCAAAAGGAGGTGTCATTAGGGGAGTCTCGCCTAAGGGGATTGCCTTCGGTGTAAAGTCTAGCTAAATGATCATGGTTTCGCTGATAGAAGGGGATTCAGTGTGATGTCTTCCCGACTAGTGGGAGTCTCGCCGAAAGGTTTGTGCTTTCGCTAAGATGTCTAGCTGACAGGGTGGACTCTTGCTGAAAGAGATTTGAGCTTGGGGAAAGGAAGTCTTGCTTGCTATGAGGTCTAGCCAACTTGCTGGAGCCTCGCCGAAACGAAATGGTCTTGGTGTGATGTCTCGCTGAAATTTTATGAGTTCTGCATAATGTCTTGTCGACCTGATGAAGTCTCGCCGAAGGATGGTGCCTTAAGTGTATGTTTTGACTTCGGTGTAAGGTCTCACCGACACATGGGAGTCTCGCCGAAAGAGGCCGGCATCGGGGAAACATTATGAGTTCGGGGTAATATCTCACCGACAGGGTGGAGTCTCCCCGAAATGGTCTGAGCTTGCCGAAAGATTGTGACCTCGTTGAAATGTCTTGTCAACCGCGGGAGGTCTTTCCGAAAAGGGATTGTCATCGGGGAAAAAAACCCTTGTTCGCTATGAAGTCCTACTGATCAAACAAAGTCTCAATGAAAGAATGGTGCCTTCGGTGTGATGTTTTGAGCTTAGGGAGATGTTTGGCTGAAAGAATGAGGTCTTGCCAAAATGAAAGGGTTTGAGCTCGAGGAAATAGAATGGCTTCAGGGTGATGTCCTGTCGACTAAAGGGAGTCTCGCCGATGATTTAACTCTTTGGTGTAACTGATGGGAACCTGCTGTGACCTCTTGCCGACTGAATGGTGTCTTGCCGAATGTGGATGTTTTACCAATGGAGGAGCACAATGATATGACTCTTGAGGAATCGCTATGAGGTCTGGCCGATAGCGATGGTCTAGGTGACAATTTTGGATATCGATATGACTCTAACCGCTCGCTATGAACTCTTGCCAACAGTTGTATGCTATGCCGACTGTGGCTGTGAAGTCTAATCACATCGGGGAGACACGGCTAGTGTCTCACTGACATGCGATTCCATTTGAGTAGCTTTTGATTGCCTAGAAAGCCTAAGTGGCATGTGTTCAGCCAATTAGAAAAAGCCAAGGGCAAACCATTGACTATTTGACTGTTGTGACCGCCCCTATGGAAGATCAACATAATGCAAGCGGTATGGATCTACTATGTGATCAAAGGATGATGGATCGGTTCGGTGTCCAGTGGTGTTGTCTGTGAAGAGATCTAACAAGGGAGGTTGGATGCTGCTTCTCAAAGATGGTCAACTTGCAGAAAGATCTTGAGCAGGAAAAAGGCAGAAAGGAAAAAAACCTCAAGTCACAATGACAGATGTGGTGTCTATTGGCGAGGGGTAGATTGACATTTATGATTATAAAAAAAACCACATTCAAGGCAGATCTGATGGAAGTTCGAGGGTGGACATGGAGGCTAGAGGTTAATGCGATTATTCCAAAAGATCTGGAAGCCACTCCTGAGGGTGATCTTTTCACCGATATGGACACGGGGAATGCACATTGAATGCAATTAACTTTATTCCAAAAGATCTGAGGGCTGACCCTTCTGTAACTGACTCATTTTTGTAAACCCTAGGGTGGAGGCCGACACTTTGGATTTTTGTTGTATATATGGCATTTTTGCCTCATTTTGAAAGGCAGTTCTCCATATGTAGATAGAGACTTTGTGACTTTAGAAGTCCCTTGTCATACTTTTGCAGATTTTGTAACTCATTTGGAGCATGATATATAGAATTTACCTTGGTTACCATTGATGGTTCAATTTTCCTTCTGGTTCTTGCAAAACATTGTGCATTTTCAGGTGATTGATCAAGCTACTTTGTGAAATTTTTCTATTTCCTTATAGCTTTGTCTCATGTTAGAATGCCTTTCTTTGCAAAAGTAGTATTATGTAGGTTACAAATTGTGTTTTATTGAGTTGCACATGAACTTTTAATTTGTGAAAAATTGCTTTTCCTTCTTAAAAGTGTGTGCATGTCAAACCTGTTTGTGAAATACTTATGCATAATCTGCAAAAAATCATTGTGCAGTCCCATAGCCATCATCAATATTCAAGTGTAACCTGAGTGTCTCATCGCTCTTGTCAATTTGGTGTATCATCATAGGATTTAATTTTTATTTTCATGCACTCCTTCTCCCCTTTTTCTTACAAAAATCAGTAGTTAGGTGATAACACAAAGGAAGTTGGCCTTCTCTGGAGGTTCTTTTCCATTTTTAGGTGACCCACAACCTGGAAAAGTTCCCATGTTTCTCCGAAGTATGAAGTTCTGCAACTTGATAAGGGTGCAATTTCAGTAGATAACAATAATATTTTAGATATAAGTAGAGGACTCATGCCCCGATGTGATGCATATTTTTTGTAATTTTATTCCAAGTAAACAATTAATTATTAATTTTTTATTTCAACTTTTTAAAAAATATAAAAACTCCTATGTCTGACCACCTTAACTTGGTCAAAACTTCATGAAATTCAATTTTTCTTTTTTTAATCCTATAGTATGTGAAGCATAGAATGCGACACATGTTTTGGATTCAAAAAATGTGATACCATTTGAAAGTTATAGATGTTTTTCAATCAGCCTATCAATCAGGACTTTAGTCGTAATTTGAATAGAAAATGAATAATAATTACTTATTAAATTCAAAGTAAAGCATAATTTATATTGGTGGAAAGCTGATAATCTCCTTTAAAAACCCTTTTCGTTTCATCAATTTTGGGTAAAAAGATAGTCGTCAGCACATACCCATCATATTGCCACTTTTTGGCCCATCATGATCCTACACATACCCGAAAGTGTTTTTGTTGTTTTTCAGAATTTGTCACACTTGGACTGAAAATTTGAAGCACTTACACAATGAATCCCAAAAAAGGTCAGTAATATGAAATTTAGTATTTTGAATATAGTTTCCAAATATGTAATTTATTCAAATACCTAAAGAGAAATTAAATTTTGATAGGAATGTATAAAAATCACTTTTTAAAAGTCATTTTTTTAACCATACCATGCACGTGTACAAACACCACTTTTTAACCTAAATAAAATTATTTTTCTAATTCCTTTTGGGGAATGATATGTAACAACATGAATATTGATGAGGATATTTTTTTGTCATTCTTTTCTAAATATTTTTTCTAATTTGAATTTTTATTGACCCTAATTGTTGTTTTAAAAAATCATGTACGGACAACATAATTGGATCTAAACTAAACATTTTTTTATTTTTTTTCATTGGGTAGAGAATTGTTTGAAGATTGATTTCATATAATTTCTTTTGCAAAAAATTTAACCAAAAAAGAGTTATTAAAAAACAAAAAAATCCTAATATTTCAAGTTTATAGACCAGTTTTCTTAGAAATTAATTAAAAAATAAAAAACACAATCCAATCTTTAAAAAAATTATATATTTGAAAACTAGACATCATGTTCTATAATGGATTTTAATTTCATAGATTAATTCAGAAAAAAAAGTCCATCAGCTATACTGCCAAAGTTGGACATTTCTCTTGAACTTGCCTTAGTTTTTTAGTTATAGGTCAAAGGCTAAAGGTCGGGTTGCCAAGCCTTTCTCGAGCCTAAAACCAAGGTAGCATGTGGTTTGGAAATTCAAAATTTTTAAAACACGTACACGTTATGAAACACATATGCATTCTTTATTTGCTTATTTATTTAAAAAATTAAATACCTTTTAGAAATGCATGTGTTATAAAACACATGCATTATAACACGTACACGTTTTATAACACATGCATTTCTAAAACGTATATTTTTTTTAAATAAATGACTCGTACACATTATATAATGTGTACACGTTTTATAACACATGCGTTTCTAAAAGTTTTTTCTAATAAATGACTTGTACTTGTTATAAAATGTGTACATGTTATAATGGTGCTAGCAAGAAGTTGAGTCCACTTTTTGGCCAAAAAGTGGAAGTGTTTTCCCTGATTTTCAGAATTTGACACAGTTGACCTTAAAATTTGAAGCACTTAGAGATGGAATCTTCGAAAAAGTCACTAATCATAAAGTGTAGTACTCAGAGTCCAGTTTCCAAATATATAATTTATTTCAATACCCAAATGCTACAAATTGATTTTCAATAGGCGTTTTTCAAAACCATAGTTTAAAAGTCACTTTTTTCTTACCATGCTATGCATGTGTATGTCATCCATATTTTGACCTAAATTATCGTATTTTTCTAAATCCTTTTGGGAAAATATTTCTAACTCACTGAAGCATGTTTTCAATATTTTTTTGTAATTTTTTATTGATTTTTTTTTTTGTTAAATTTTTATTAGCCATATTTGTCGTTTTGAAAAATCGTCGTGTATGTCACACATAAGATGATCTAAATTGATCATTTTTTATTTTTTTAAATAGAAAAGAATTGGCTGAAGTATGTTTTCGTGCAATTCGTTTTACATATTTTTTTTTAATAAAAGTTATTAAAATAGTAAAAAACCATGATATTTCAAGTTTATGGAACAGTTTCATCAGAAATTAATTGAAAATAGAAAAAATAATCCAATTGTAAAAAAATTACATATTTGGAATCTGCATTGTCTCATGTATAATGGGTTTTAATTTCGACAAAAAATTCTGCCAAAAAAGTCGTTAGCCATATGTCCAAAGTCACTATTTTTCTGTGACATTGTCATGACCTTCAACTTGTAGGTCAAACCAAGTTGAAGGCCTAGGTTCAGATTCCCAATGCTTTTCTCGAACTAGAATACAAGCTAAAAACCTGACCACAAAGCAAGGGAAAGTTTAATTTTTTAGAAACGGGATCCCATTTACAAAATGGGATCCTATTTTGTAAACCAGGATCCCGTTTCCCAATATTAAATGTTGGACCATAGACATGGACACGAGATCCCGTTTCTCTTTTTACCTTTTTTTAAAATTTATTGGCAAAGTTTTACTGTGAAGTCTACAACTTCACATGTACGACTGACTGCAACATATTGGGCTATTTTTTGTCAACAATTTTTTAAGTGGAATTGTGCTATTTTTCTACTCGTTTGGAGGAACAAAAGAGGAAGAATTTTTTTTTATAGGTCTTCAACTTGCAATTTGGATTGAATTTAGAAAGGAGGCATCATGTAAACAATTTTTTAAGTGGAATTGTGTTAGTTTTCTACTCATTTAGAGGAACAAAAGAGGAAGGTTTTTTTCTTTATAGGTCTTCAACTTGCAATTTGGATTGAATTTTTTGAACTTTCACTATTGAAATTCATTTGTGCTTGAGAATTTTATTATCATGGGTTCACAAGCTAATAATAAGAGGAAAGATAGGAAGACATTGACTCTTGAAGAAATTCAACCAAGGAAAGATAAAGAAGCAAAAAGGCAAAGAGATAGAAAAATGAGGATTCGATCAATGAATAATGCTGAAGCATCCAATTCCATAACTATTGAAGATAGAAACATTGAGGAGACCATGGTTGTAGATGAAGCTAATTTGCAAGAATTCAATTTGGAAAATAATATGATTATACAAACAAGACTTAGTATGTTTTCAAATCCCTCTTTCAATGCTATGAATAATGTTTCAATAGGAACAAATCTAGGTACGTCTTCAAATACATATTTTAGTGAAATGGAAAATTTGTTTGTAGAAGTTTTCTAAGATGTTGGACCTAATTATGTTGACATTGATAATATTCAGAGATGAAAATTTACAGAATTTGTTGAAAATATATTAGAAAATGAAAATGAAAAATCTTTTGTTGAAAATGAAAATGAGAATGATCCTTTTGTTTTTTATTAGATAAGCAGGAGAAGGGCCCTAATCCCGTGGTACAAAGCAAGGACAAAAAATAGAGAAATGAACTAGGAGAAACAACACCAGCCACCACTAGAAAATAATAGCAAGCCGACCAACCCAAAGCCAAAAATGGCACGTAGGTCAAGTAACCAAAATTGCAACCATAGAACCATTAGCAACCTAATAAAAAATAGAATCCCCAAATAAATCCATGAAATGGAACAAAAACCATTAATGAGATCAACCAAAGTCCAATAGGTATGAAACCATAACAATGCTATCAAGAAATAGCAGTCAGGGATAGTAAAACTGAGCACCAATAGTTTTAAAGAAAACATATGATCAAAGCAAAAAAATCCCAATTATTTCCAATATGGGACACCAACTCCCTCCAATTAGGGTCATCTTCAAATTTTGACCTAGGCTTTACAACCAACAAAACAGGCCAACAGGCCACCTTCCAAGTAGACAAAACTGTAGCCTGAAACAACAACCACCCCAATGGTGGGTAAGAAAAACTGTTCTTTGAACTCATTCCAACAAGTTTAATAGGAACTTGAAATCCAAACCACCAGAAAATAGCTAAACCCATCATCACTCTTTGATAAAACCATCCCACATCGAACTTGTTACTTAGAGAAACCAATTTTGAACCAAAAACAACCTTTGTGCTGATGGGGTAGAGAGCCCCCATCAACCACTAGATAATAGTTAAGCCCATCAACACTCCTTGATAGATCCATCCCACATCAAAACTATTTGAGCAACCAACTATGAACTAGAAACAACATTAGCACTGATGGGGTAGGGAGCCCCCATCAACCTACTTCTCCATCTCTATGGAAGAAATCATTTCCCAAAAGTAATATCACCCAAACATCAACCCTCATAGAGCACCAGCCTCTCAATTGAAGCACCAAATCAAGGCTTGAATCAAGAGCACAACCAACATAACATGCCTGTAAGCCACCCAATGAGCTATGAAAACAACAACGCAAAACTGCATCCACCCCGCAGGTGGCCACACCAACCTGAACATGAAGGCCTCCATGAAGTTGCATCTTCCAAACAACAATACCCTTAAGACAATAGCTCCTGAATAATATTAGGTCCAACACATCCAAACTCCCTTCCACAATTAGGGAGTTGACGAGCAAAACTAAGCACCGAGGAGCCACTGTCAGCTTAATGCACCACTCCGCCCAACACACCAACTCAATCTCAACCTCAATAAGAGGGAGCTCCCCTCTATAAGAGAATATGAAGTGAGGATCCAAACTACGAGAGCCACCAATCTCCTACACAAACATGTTCTACCTCAAAAGGAATCGACAGAAGGAAAGGGAACAATCCACTGCAGTAACAACAACCATCTTTTCCTCTATAGGAGAGGGCTCCACCTCAACAGGAGCAATCTCCACCTCCATAGGAGACCCCAACTGTAAAACCTAGTAGGAAGTAAACACTCTAGTAGTAAGAAAACACACCTCTTGAGGAAACACAAGCATTAGGTACAACAAGGAAGAAATATGAGGCAACTCAACAACCATAAAAAAGAAGACACACCCAACAATTTCAGAACCATCGAGATGGAAATGGAAACTTCACACAATAGGTTCCACCTTCCCAAAACAACTTGGATACTAGCTCCAAAAGGAGCCAAAACAACAACCTCCTTAAACAAACCCTAATCCTTTCAAGGTAGAAAATTGGAGCAACCAACATAAGCGTCACTGAAGGTATTACTCTCGAGCAAACCATTCTTGATGGCTCTACAGGAAAAAACAAGAAACTTCAAAACATATCATAGCCCCCACTACCATTGGAAATACTTGCATAACAAACCCACTATCACCTCGTAGGCAGTGATAGAGAAAATTCTAGAATATCTAAGAAAGTCCACCAAGAAAATATTTTTAGTAATGAGAATTTGATTATCCACAAAATAACTAAAAACCATAGGAGCAAAGAAATGTAGAACCTTGACAGAAGGCTAGGAGAACCCATCCCCAACACTAACCAAGAAGAGTAGGGAATAAAATACCCATTAACCACAAGAAATCTAGAGTCCATAAGAAGGACCAAATCACCTAAAGCTAAGGACTGTATAAAAGCTTTATAGAGCTTTAAGAGGGGTGAGGCGGGATCACCCGACCTAAATAGGGAAGTGAAACAAGCACAAGAAAAGGCCCAAAACCCAAAATAGCTGTGAGAATACCAACGAGGGCTCAACAATCCCCAAGATTGGGAAGTAAGTGAAAAAAGCATCACAAATTTAATAGCCAACAAGAGACTAAAGAAATGCGATTGACCAACAAAAATAGTCCAAAAGGAGCGAGCCCACAAACATGTGAAGGTAAAAGAGGAAAAGGAGGTAGTGCCCCTATCCCTAGAAAAGACAACCCCCCCAAAAGTGAGCACTAGATAGGGTCAAGAAGGAGCAACAAGGACTCACATTGCAAAGCAAAGCCAAATAAATCACTAGATGTGATTTTTTTTGGCCAACTGGGCCACTCCCTATCGAGCAGCTATTGAACCAGGTGAAAGACACCACAAAACTTGAGAACATCCTCAGATCTCAGTAGCAGAACTAGAGAACCAAGAAACACCATCTTCATTTCCTAGTTCAACCTCACCAACGCAATTGTTCTCAAAATAATTTAAATAGCCTGAACTGCTCTTATTCCCGCACGAGAAAACCAGAAAACCAAGCATAGATAGCAAAGACATCTTCAACCAAGCAAAGACATATTCAACGCCAAAATCTGCCTCACCATAAGAATACAAATGGTAGAGTGAAACTCCTAGGTCCAACAGAGATGGGCAAGCCACCAAAATACCACTCCCATCAAGCAAGGAACACACAATCAAGTCCAAATCCTTCATTCCCGAAACATCCTCCAACCTAGCGAACCCCAGGTTGACAGGGAGAAGAGTAGAAAGACTACACAACCCAAAGAAGGGCAGATGACTTGATCGAAAAGATACACAAAGGGGAGAAAGCACCCGCAACAAAGCAAAAACGTTTTTAACAACAATAGAGGCTAGGACCGAAGGAAACAAGAGAGAATGCAACCTAGCATCCTCAAGGAAATCTTATGACGCGCCCACAAGATAGGGGACATGATTGAGAGCTTCCTATCCATACCCAGCTTAGAACAATCTTCCGAGACAGCCACAAGATAGGGGAATAGGTGGGAGAGTTCCCCATCCAAACCCAGCTCAGAAGGCAGAAGTCGCCAAGCATCCCAACACCAAGAAACTTCATCACCGTCCTCTATATCAGAACCCCCCTACTCAGAATCTTCATAGGAATTCAAATTCCCTCGGCCCATTCTATTCTCGCTCACGTGCTCAACCATCCTTATGATCCTTTTGTTGAAAATGAAAATGAAAGCTGTTTTATTGATGAAAATGAAAATGAAAACCATTTTGTTGATGAAAATGAAGATGAAAATGAAAATAAAAATCTAGGATGTGATGTTGAATTTAATGAAAATATTTTTTTAAAATTGAAAGTGATGTTTTGGATAATCTTCGTAGTAAGATTTCTTGGAGGCAAATAGGAACACATGCGAATAAAATATACAAATAATTATTTTATCATAAAAAACTTGCATTTCAATGTCAACTAATGATGTAATTAATGAGAATGCAATAAATGAGAAAAGTAATGAAAAAGTTAGGCTTTTTTATTAAACCAAAAAGAAAAGATCAATCATTAAAACATGCTATGTCTATTGTTGCTAGTGCCATTCAATCTATTGGAAAAAATAGTTGATCTAAAGATAAAAATGCAACAAGAAGAGCTATAACAACTGCTATAGTTAATAAAGCAACTTTGAATAAAAGAATGGTAAGTAATATTAGTGAAGTTCTACAAATACATCCTAAAACATTGCTAAGAGTGACAAAAAGAAGAGAAAGTATAGAAATGATCCAATTAACCAATGTTGGAGCTTTAGTGGTCAACTCTCGAGGTCTGACATGAAATTGAATGTTCAAATTAAATATTTGATTGAGAAATATTCGCATGATAATACTAGGGTATGATCTAATGGTAGAGATGTTCTAAAACTACGAGTGGGGTCCAAAGCTTGCGATCCTCATCCAAAACACCTATTAAATACAACATAAACTGAATTTTATAAAAAAATTTATGGTGATTTAGTGTTACCTGGTAATATTAAAATAAGTCAAAGGTCTTTTGAAAAAGGCAAACCCTGGTATGTAAAAATTAATAAGCAACACATATCTTGTTGTTGTAAAACACATGTTCAATTTTGTTATTTTTATGATGTTTTCTGATATATACGTTGTACTTTGCATACTAACATGATTATATAGGAACGTGGTATTAATATGCCACTTGAAACAATAAGGGAGTTTATATCATGTTTGTTTTGTGAAAAGATCTAATGGTAAATTGTTTTATTTAAGTTCTTGTATTTCTGGACAATGCACTAGTTGTAGAAATCTTTCATTCTTAAGAATTTGTATGCATGAAAGTGTTGATAATGATTTTGGACAACAATTAGTAGATGTTAAAAGATTTAAGAATGTTGACTATTCTTTAAAAGATGAAAAAATAGGAAAGCGTTGTGATTTAGTTACAGAAAAAGTTAGTGTACATACATTCTGTAGATGCTAAAAATTGTCTTAGGCCTGCGACTCTAATTTTTGTCATAATTCTTATTTTTATTTTCATAATTAAATAATGTTAATTATTTAATTATTTTCTACAGTCATTTGTCCTCTATTAATTAAATAACTTTAATTATTTAATTAATTCATTCTTACCTTTATTCTTCCTTGATTTATTAATTAAATATTATTTATTTAATTACATCGCCAATTAAATTTATCTTCTTTCTAAAATTAAATAAACTATTATTTAATCTATTCCTATGACACTTTCAACTATAATTAAATAATAATTTTAAATTATTTAATTATTCTTTAGCCTTTTCTCTCTTTAATTAAATAAATCTTTATTTATTTAATTTAATCCAAAATCTTGAATGCTGAATTAAATCATTATTTAATTCATAAAAATATTTATCCATAGCATATTCCTCTATAATTATATAATCTCTTTGTTATCTAATTAGTCATTTATCACTTAAGTCTAGATATAATTGGATCATTCAGTTATCTGGTGAGATAATATTTGATTATCTTTAATGAACAAAATTTTTGTGTAAATTAGTTCGTTATCTAGATTAGATCTTATCTTCTACGTGCAAACCTTTATTAATTAAATAACTTTAATTATTTAATTAATTTATTCTCATCTTCTATCTATTTAATCAATCTTTATCTTTACATGCAATCTTTATTCTTCTATGTCTCGACCAGTTTCCACTAAAGATTAAATTAATATTTAATTTAATCCCCACCTTTTATGCTTTATCACTTACACTAATCTCATTGCATGTCACATATTTTAATCTTAATCGTCATTTTATCTTTCAATTTGAGCCTTTCATTCAAAAATCATATTTTCTATAAATTGGCTTTATCTTCCTCCTCTCGAAATCTTATGAGTTTTTGAAGCAGCTTTCTTAATCTTTGATGTGTTTCTATTAACACTATCATGAGGCTATACTTGCATACTTAAGAAAAATATGAGGGCAAGTATCATACAAACGACAAAATGGAGAAGTGCAATGAAGGTGATCCATGGAATGCATAAGGGGTTTGGTGAGATCGTTCTTTGTTTATGCTTTTATATTCCATTGTTCTTTATTGTTAGCATAGGTTTAGTTTTATTTATATGTTGTATTGCTAATTTTTGAATTTCCCTTTGTTACATCTGGTGAACCTAACGTGAAGACAAAGCCTTCAAAAAAATCCATTTTTGCAGGTACAGGTACGATTTGATGCATCTGAGGCACATAACGATGCATTTGACCCTGTGAATTGCATATGAAGAATCAAATAATGCATCTGACTCTTTGCGATGCATTTGTGCCTTTCTGCAACACATTTGATTGGTAAAAGTTGTGACGCATTTGACTAGTAATTTTTTTTTTTTTGATTTTCGAGATTCTGAATTTTCATTTTAATAATTGCAGTTTTTCATTATGACTAATTCAGAGTTGGCAGTATGTGATCTTATGGAGTTAATATAGTGTTTGTTGAATGATTCGTAGAAGACAAATATATAAACTATGTTTGCAAGATGATTGAAGAAGACAAACATTCAAACTTCTAATGTGTGGTCTTGCATGATGCTTGTCGAAGATTGATTTTGAAATAGATTGTTTGATTATATTAGCTTAAAATAAATCACTGTTCTTTGTGTTTGGTGCATTCACACATTCTGTTAGATTAAAACTTGATTCAATAATAAAAGTATCCTCTCCCCTTGCACACTTGTACAATCTTGGGTGTAAGAGAAATCTTTATTGACTCTAGAACTGGGCCTTCCTTGGTGGGAAAAAATACTCACCCTAAGGTGACTCAAACGGTAATGAAGCTAAAGCCAAGCTACTCTCAACCGGTATACAAATGTGAATGCTAATGGAAAAATTAGCATTACAACTACAAATTTTTCATGCAGACAAGTTAATCTTGCCTCACACATAGCCACCTAAATGGGTTCCCTTATTAAAAGCCATTTGTTTTTTATATTACCAAAATCCCTCTATTTACTAGTGCAAGAGGTCTGACCTCTGAAGTCATCCCACATACTTGTAGTTCTTAGTAGAGATGAAGAGTTTGTCATGGGAGATTCATGAGAACTCAAAGCTTGGCTGACCCATAGAAGTGAGTGTCGTGGAGGGGAGCCAATGTGGTCAAGCTTCTAATCATCCACTCTGAATAAGTACAACTGGAGAAATCCAAGTGGGAACTCAACAAATATTGTCCTTGCCAACCGTAGGAATCGTACTTTTCTATCTGGATTTAAACAGTTTCACGTCAAAATCAAACTGAAACAAAGTGTTTTCTGATTGTCTTCTATTTGCCAAAATTTGATCAAAATTAGATTGAGTCAAACCTACAAATTTACAATAAACCGCATTTGTAAAATTGAGTCGCATTTGTACACCAGTCAACCACATCTGCTAAACTAAGTAGCATATGTACAACAGTCAATTGCATATGCTAAAATGAGTCACATCTGTACACTAATAAGCCACATCTGCTAAACTGAGTTGCATTTGTACACCAGAAACACACATATGTCATACTGAGTCACAACTATTAACCAAAAACCTATGTCTGTCATACCGAGTCACATTTGTTAACCAGAAACCTATGTTTATCATACTAAGTCGCATATGTCAACCAAAGAACCGCACCTACTATACTGAGTCACAAGTGTTAAACATGTATCTACTATTTTGTTAGACTGAAAACCACATCTAAAAGGAATTGTGATGCATCTGATTTGATGAGCCGCATTTGTAGTATGGAATGACACATCTACTTGTCACAAACCTAAGACATAGTTTACCAGTAAACCACATTTGACACTGAAAACCACATCTGTTAAATTGTGTGACACATCTGTTAACTTGAACCGCAATTTTCTGATTACCAGAAAAATGAATTTCACTGTCACAGTCCAAGGTCAAATAGCCAAAACTAGTCTTTGATTATCCTTTCACAGTGATCTCTGAATAGAAACCAAAAAGATTTTCTCACATTTTTCACAATTGCATCCTTTAGGTATCATTTAGCTATAGCGATAGACATACTAGTTGCAAACCTTAGTTACATTTTAGGAGTCCTAGTTACACTCAGATTAATCAGACTTTTAAGACAGTCACCTTTGTAGATTTTAGAATAGGCCAACTTTCCATACTTTGGATAAACTTTTGCTTCAATGAAAATTGTCATTGAACCTAGTCACATGTCACAATTATCATCTTTTGTCATCTTGGTGAGTTTTTCCAAATCATTAGTCTAGTTTGGGAACTCACTTTATCTCTTGGTATTAGTCTAAAAAAAGGTCCCTTGACAAACTAAATTGAAGCCTTGGTTAAACTTTAGATGGTTGGTAACCTCGTTTCAAATCTTCCAAAACTGATTACCTTTAGAAGCTTGCCTACACTTTTGCATACTTAAACTAGGTCATTTTAGGACAACATCATTTTAGACTTTCCTTATTTTCCAAAAAAGAACAAAAATATAGTTGCATTAGCATTCATTCCTTATATCCAAGAAAATCCAAAAACATAGACTAAAATCATATCATTCATAGACATAGTTTTGCATCATCCACATTTTGAGCATATCTTACATGGTCAAAAAAAGGTCCAAAAGGAAACAAAGATAAATGGTTGATCCACAAGACTTTATCAATCCATTTTCAAATCCCCCATCAGGGACATCGAGACCTCACAAAACCTTATTGGATAAATTTTTCACTAGAGACCAACAAGGACGTGTTATAGTTGAAGACTTAGATGTTGTTTCCCAAGATCCAAAATTTTCCTCTTTTGTAGATGAATACCTGGCACAAGATCCTCAATGATATGTAGAAAAACTGTTAGTAGAAGGTGCCACATTACTTGCTAGATTTGACATTTAGACATTACAAACTTGATCTACCCAAGGGAAAAACACGGTGACATCTAGTGCCTCTATCCCTCAAGTAACTGTAGCTATACCATTTGGAGTACCTACATAGAGTGCCACAACAGTACACACATCACCATTTGGTACATCAAGCATGACATGAGGCCTTAATTTTACCATAGGGGCATCATCATCAAATCCCTTTGGCACCAATACTAGAAGTAAGAGGCCTAAAGTTGGCACAAACACGACGAGTGCTATACCAAGAATCAACATCACTAGAGCCATACCATAGATAGGGGCCTCACAAACATGACACATACCTCAAATACAATTTGGGAACCAGCCCGATCCTTTGCAAAACATTCATGTTCCCAATCAAAATCCACCCTTCATTCCTACACTGGACCAAAATTTGTAGCATAACACTGGGTATCAAAACACTTACATAGACCCCAACAATGCAACCAACACGTCATTGACACAAGTGGATGTTCTGCAAACACAAATGCAATCCCTTCAACAACAAATGGACAACATGGAAATGGCTAGCAAAAATAATTTTTTAGTAAAATACTTATGTCCATTTCCCTTTGACAAAGCTTTATACATGACACCCTTCCCACATGGGTATGTTACACCAAACTTTCCTAAGTATAATGGGAATCATAATCCTATTGAACATATCAGGGAATTTTCCACAATTTCCATAGACGTTTCATATGACCCCACATATCTCATGAGACTTTTTCCATGAAGCCTTGTTTGAATAGCACTTGAATGGTTTTCTCAACTTCCATATGGGATAAAGTCATGGGGTGAACTTGCTGAAAATTTTATTCAACATTTCACTTTTAACATTGATAATGAAATCAAAATAGCATCCTTATGTCACAACACACAAGATGAAGGAGAAAACATTATCACCTTCTTCCAGAGATGGAGGAGTCTAGCTAGTCAATGCCCTGTTGAAATACCTAAAAAGTAAAAGGTCACCATATTCCTAGAAAACCTCAATTCAAAATTGAGAAGTGACTTAAGAGTACACTATTGCACTTCTTTTGTGGAACTAGTAGAAAAGGGTATCATACTTGAAAAGGATCTCATTGAAAAAGGTGAAATCAATATGTCAAATAGAAATCCAAATGTTCAAAACATCCCTATTGACAAGAATAAATTTTGGTCTCAAATTAAGAACGTAACCAATGATGGGATTGTTGCTAAAAATCTACAAGCATGACCAATCATTACACTTAGAGGACACAACCCCTCTAATAATACACTCAACAACTTCGATCAAACTTCCAGTGCTGTCCAAAACACCCAAAAACCATGATCACAAAGGAGGTTTTTGAAACACAAATTCACTCCCCTAGGGGTACCAATTGAATCATTCTTTAAACAACTACTGTAGCACAACCTCATACAACTTCAAGAGCCAAGACAATATGATCCAGGAAAATTTAAACCCTTTTGGTGGGATGAAAACTCTTTCTGTGATTTCCATTGAACTAAGGCACACAATCTACAAAATTGCCGATAGTTGAAGAACATTATACAAGACTTGTGGAGAAAAAAACTATAGCAGTTAATGGATAGAAACAAACATCTTCAAACAGTGATCACAAGGTCTTTACTAATCCATTACATGACCATGGAAAAGGAAAAGCATCTAGTTTAGGAAATAAGACCAATAATTCAACCAACTATGCTAATGTCAAGAATGATTATAACCACAACCCAATCATAAATCACATTCGAGCTGTCAATGAGCATATCAACACTATTACCATGAAGAAAACTCCTGAATGTGTTGTCAACACTCACCAAACCAAGATAACCATCCAAGGTCCTCCATCACGACAACAACCACAGTCCTCCAAGCCTCAATACAATTTGCTTGACTAGCTGGGAAAAACCCTAACACAAATTTCTATTTTGGAACTATTGAGTATATCACCCAGTCATCAAGCTATTCTAGACAAAGCTTTGCAAAGCACGACTGTCCCCAACAACCTTGATTTCAATCATTTCCAAGAGATGGTAGGATACTTAACCAAATCTCATCATGCTACATTCTTTGAATAGGATTACACAACTGAGAAGACAAACCATAATGACCCCTTGCATCTCAAAGTTGTTGTTCATAAAATGAAAGTTAGACGAGTCTTGGTAGATCAAGGAGTAGGGTTGAATCTTTGCACCTTGAAACTGGTTAAGACATTAGGCTTCTCAGAGGCATTTGCAGACACTACCAAGAGCATTGTGATTAAGGCATATGATGATGAAGAATGATTATCTAAAGGATTTGTAACACTCCCCTTCAGAATTGGTCCTATGGTTATGGATACAAATTTCCAAGTCTTGGATCTCATCCTCCCATATAACCTTTCACTCGACAGACCATGGATACATGCTATGAAGGCCATTCCTTCCACTTAACATCAATGTCTTAAATTCCCATACAATGGAACCGAGATTACAATAGATGGTGATCCTAATCCTTTATAGTATTGCACTAACCTACGCAAAATACCTCAACAACAGGTACCTGTAAACCAAGAGACTTCATCATAAAACTCATCCCAGTATATCGATCCATCCACCCTTTCCAAAACATCTACTTCCCAATCAATACTTTCAACTCCTAAGGTTGAGATCCAAGATAAGGGTTGTTGAGAGTATCATATGAAAGCATCTTGTTGTTTTAGCCATTTAGTTCCTCCCAAATCATACGGTTTACCAACAAAAGATAGGAGACAATCCGTGGTCACCATACACATCCCTCCCACCATGAATTTCACAAAATGGGGGGAACTAAGTAAAGAAGTTATAAACGAAGAAGATGTGACCTCTTGGTTACACAAAGAAGAAAATGAAGAACCTCCTCCTCCTGCTCAGATACCCACAAATCAATATGGAAAAGGTTTTAAGATAATGCAATACAAAGGATATAATGGACATAGAGGGTTAGGATTACATTAGAATGGAGGACTAAACCTATCATTGTCTCTAAATGGTTGAAAGGCCTAGGGCTTTGGTTTCAATTGCTCTAGATTGGCATTTCGAGTACCACATCACCTTTACTAGAGGAAGTAAGTGCTTCTGAAGCTATCAAGACATCCAATGAGCCATCTGACCAACGCTACTACAATTCCCTCGACTCTAATGAATATGAGTGGGATTCCCTCTCCTCCACCTCCTTCATGGACCTTGATAAACTATTTGGGGAACTTGACCAAATGCTTAAATCCTCATAAAATCCATAGAATTCCCATCCACAAACATCTTTGACAAAAGAGGAATGGCTCAAACATTACTTTTGGGAATCTCTTGATCCTGCCTCTTGGGAACCTGACACATCCATTTTTGATAACCAAACCTTGACAATGGGCCCATTTCAAAATATACCTATTCCCAAGATAAAGAATAAGGAGGATTTGGTAAGAAAATTTTGTGACTATGTCAATAACTCAGCCTTTACCTTGACCCCTTTGAAATTTGATACTTTTGATGATGACATACCCTCAGTATATCCCCAGCTTATCAATTAGGATCAACAAGACACCCCCATCTTAGATATCTTTGAGAATGATGAAGCAATAGCTGAGTTCATGGGAATGTGTGAAGGCATACCTAGTGGTGACCATAAGGTTGGATTTACCATAGACTTGGATAACATGGCTTATTTTGGGGAGTCCGTTCACCCCTCCAGTCTCAAAAATAAGAAAAAAAATGAAAAAAAAAAAATGACAAGTCCCTAGGTGAAAACTGAAAGGTTCCTTTGGACGATGAAAAAGTAAAAAATAAGGACGCATCCAAGGGCGAAAACCTCTCTGAGCCACCCAAGGATGGAGGGTTGAACATTCTCCCCATTGCTTAGGAAAAGTCACCAATGTTGATTGAAGAATCTGTGGAGATCAACATAGGAATTGAAGATAATCCTCGGCTAATCTATTTGGTAGCATCTTTGACAGAAATAGAGTAACTTCTTCACACAAAGATAGGTTAACTTTGCATGGTCATATTCGAACATGCTTGGACTAGATCCTGACCTGGTATTACATCATTTTCCATTACAACTAGGTGCTGAACCTGTGAAGCAAAAATTAAGAAAAATGCACCCACAAATTCCTTTATTAGTCAAGGTTGAACTAAAGAAACTGTTGGATGTCGGCTTTATCAGATCAATTGACTATGTAGACTAGATTTCCAATCTTGTACTAGTGACAAAACCATTAGGGGGCATCCGCATTTGTACAAAATTTTGACATATAAACAAAGCATGTCCTAAAGATGACTTTCCTTTGTTAAATATTGGCATGATTGTAGACCTAACAACAAGATATGAAATGTTATCCCTCATGGATGGTTTCTCAGGATATAATAAAATTAGAATCACACCTAAAGACCAACATAAGATAGCTTTCACATGGGGAACTTATTGTTGGAACGCCATTCCCTTTGGACTTAAAAATTCCAGAGCAACATATCAACATGCCATGACAACTATTTTCCATGACCTCATACACACTCTCATAGAAGACTATGTGGATTATCTAATAGCCAAATAATTCAAAAGGGTTGATCATTTACGGGTCCTAGATAAGATTTTTCAAAGACTAGAAGAATACAAAGTGAGGCTAAATCCAAAAAAATGTGTATTTGGTGTGCAATCAGGAAAACTTCTAGGATACATCATTTCTAGATGAGGCATTGAAGTGGACCCAAAATAAGTGAAAGCTATAATGGACATGCCTCCATCAGCCAATATAAGTCAACTACAGACATTACAGGGGAGACTGTAGTCTATCAGATGATTCATAGTGCAGTTAGTAGACAATATACATCCCTTCTAGCATCTACTCATTAAAGGGGTACCATTTGTATGGACAGGTAAATGCCAAGAAACTTTTCAACAGATTAAGGATTACGTACCCACACCACCAGTGTTAATGCCACCTACTGATGGACGACCTAATTTGATACTCTACATTTCAACAACTACATCAGTGCTAGGAGCCTTACTCAAGCACAAAATGATGACGGTCATGAAAGGGCAGTGTATTATATCAACCACACTTTGGTAGGTTATGAGCTAAATTACAGTACCATAGAACGTGCTTGTCTTGCAGTAGTATTCGCTACTCAAAAGCTAAGGAACTACATGTTAAACCACCAAACAATGTTGGTCACAAAGATAGATCCTTTGAAGTATCTCCTTAGTAAAGCACTATTAATAGGACAACTGGCTAAATGGGTAATGGTACTCAGTGAATACGATATCCAGTATCTAGAAAGAAAAGATATAAAAGGACAAGTTATTGCTGACCAATTGGCAAACATGCCGATTAAGGAATATTTTCTTGATGAGTTCATCTTCACTCTTGACAAGAGAATGAAATGGAATTTATACTTTGATGGGTCCCACACAAATCATGGTTCAGGGGTTGTCATATTGTTTATCACACCACAAGGTGACACTATTCCTAAGTAATTTAGAATTACTTTTCCATGTACCAATAATATAGCATAATATGAGGCTCTTGTGATAGGATTACAAATGAAAATTAAATGGAAGATTAAGCACCTCTAAGTTCATGGTGATTCTCAGCTAGTAGTATGTCAAGTTAATGATGACTATGAAACCAAAGATGAAAAGCTCATCCCATACAAGCAGATGACAGATAGTTTCAAACAATATTTTGACAACATCATCTTTCATAAAATACCCCACATTTAGAACAGGGTAGCAAACACCATCGAAACCATTGGTTGAATCTTGGACATACCTAGTAACGTGCCTAAATTCAAGTTTTTGGTAGAAGAACTTTTGGTCCTTGCCTTTGACATCCCAGATTCAGAGATGGTGTGTGAACTTGTTGGTCCCAATTCCCAGTGGTACAAAGACATATATGATTACCTCCATGCCCAAATTCTACCCCCTGACCTCTTGAGCAACCAATGTAGGACATTTATCCATAGGTAAACTAAGTATACCATCATCAGAGATACCCTTTATAGATGTGCCCTAGACAATACCCTATTGAGATGTCTTGATACTGAAGAAGCACAGGAAACCTTGTATGGGGTACATGAGGGTATATGTGGATCCCACTCTAGCAATCCTACCTTAGCCAAGAAGATTATGAGACTGGGCTATTATTGTCCTACGATGGAAAAGGACTCATATATCTTTTTCAAGAAATGTCGACAGTGCTAGATTCATGGAGACTTGATACATGCCCCAACACAGGAGCTTTGTCCAATAACATCACCATGGCCCTTTGCCCAATGGGGACTCGATCTCATAGGTAAGATACATCCTACATCATCCAATGGTCATAAATTCATCATTACTATGACTGAATACTTTACCAAGTGGATTGAAGCCATTCCTATGACCTACATTACCGACACACAAATTTCTAAGTTCACCCTTAACTATATCATTTGTCGGTATGGCGTTCCTCAATCCATAATCATAGATAATGGCCACCCATTTAAAAACTAAGAAGCTTGTCACCTCTATGAAGAATTCCATATCCAACACCACTTTTCCACTCCTTATTACCCACAGGGTAACGACCAAGCTGAGGTGTCTAACAAAACAATCCTCAGAATCTTTAAAAAGACTGTGAATGATGCTAGTTGTGATTGGCATTTACAGCTCAACCCTGCACTATGGGATTACCGCACAAGCATCCACACTCCCATCGGTGCCACTCCATATTCCTTGGTATTTGGTTTTGAGGCCATCTTGCCTATTGAGGTTGAGATTCCTTCCCTAAGGGTACCTTTGAAAGGGCATATTGATGATGAAGAGTACTGTGTGTCAAGACTACATGAGCTAGAGTTTTTGGACGAACGAAGAAAAAAGGCATTAGATCATCTTCAAGCATATAGAAATAATTTTTGTTGCAACTACAAGAGGAAAGTATTGAATCAAAATTTTGACATTGGTGACCTGGTTTTAATGGAAAATCCAAAGAATCAAACATAAAGAGAAAAAAACTAGGAAAGTTTGAACCAAACTGGCTAGGGCCTTATATTGTCACAGTAGCCTTTGGATCAGGAGCATACTAGCTCTCTACTCCGAAAGGAGAACCTTTATCAAAACCAATCAACAGTTTTCATATGAAGAGGTTCTATACATAGCTTCTAAGAACCTTGTCTTAATCATCAAAAATACAAAAAATTAAAAATAAAGAAAAAATCGTTACCTAGGTGAAAACCTGGAAAACAAGCATCTTGGTAACATAAAAAAATCAAAAAATCAAGAAAATAGTAAAGAAAAATAAGTCTTCCAATAGTGAAAACCACTTCAGTGGCGCTTTGGATAAGTACCATGGTGAAAACCCAACAAATAGGCGCCATGTGTAGTCGACTCTGCTTCTTTGTCTACCATCATTCCAAGCTGAATTCTTGGTCACGTCACCTATCTTTCCTATCCACCACATGTACATACCACCCATAATAAATGGTTGTCCTTTCCATAACCTAGAATGATTGACATCGAGCACATTTTGCATCCCCATTCCATCCTATTCATAATAAATTGGTCTTATACTCGACTAGGGGCAAGCACTTGACTTATGTCATTTGGTTCTTACAATGGCTATTCTGAAAGCATAAAACCATAAAAAAATTCAAAAACATCACAAAATTTCCTAAAAATAATTCAAAAACATCACAAAATGTCTTAAAAAATCCAAAAACACCAAAAACTTCAAAAAGACAAAAAATCAAAACATGTCAAAAATCCAAAAAATAGAGTCAGAGTCAATCGCACCAATTAGTCTTTGTTATTGTCAAACTACATTGCCTCTGCAACTGGACATAGGCAAGGCTATCTATCAATGTGCCCCTGAGGCATTAGGTCAGTCTTTTTAGGTTTGTTTGTATAAAATCATGACTTAGTCCTTTGTTTATAAGACAAAGCCATTGGTTGTGTCGAACTACGAGGTCTCTATGTGTATAACATAGGTAAGGCCATCAATTGATGAGCCCCCAAGGCTATTGGAAATATGTGCCTCAATCATCACAAGCTGAAACCCCCATTGGAGCCAAGTCGGTGTGACATCTTCTATGTCTGGCCGATGAGCAGCTTTGAAACATCGTGATTTGTATAGGTCGCTGTGACCTTGCAAGAGTCTTGTTGAATGCTTATACAGGAGTCATCGGGATAACCTTTGGTGTCTCGGTGAGAATTCCTGGCGATGTGGAGATCTCTGGCCGATAGGCCATTCAATCGTTATCAGGAAGACCTTTGGGCGAAAGGCTTTGTTCGGTGTGAAGTCCCAATGAAAGATAATGTCTCGCCGATAGGAAGTTACATTTTGTGGTCTTCGACATATCTTATATTCTATCGGTAAGAAGTCTTACCGATGAAGGAATGTCTCACCGATCATTTCCACTCGGGGTAAGTCAAAGGGTTTCAGTAAGAAGTCCCAGTGAATGATGAATGTTTTGCCGACGGGGACACACTTGGAGGCATCGGGGTGACACTAAGGGTTCGCTAAGAACTCTTAGCGATGGACAGAAGTCTTGGCGACCATTCGGTGTTCGTTATAACATAAAGGTCATCAAAGTAGCTCAAGTGGATCGGTATGAAGTCTTGGCGACTTGTGAGAATCTTGCCGATAGTAAATAGTTATCGATGTAACACATGTGACTTTGATAAGAACTCTCAGCGATAGTGATATGTCTTGGTGACAGATGAGCACTTCGGAATAAGTTTGATAACTCGCTATGATCTCCTAGCGAAAGTGATAGGTCTCGCCGACTGCTTGGTGCTTCAGTGTAACACAAGGAGGCTTGTTGAGATGTCTTGGCAAGAGCGATAGTATTGCTGAAAGGAAAATTGAAGCCGATACAAGTTGTAAGCTTAGTGAAACATCTTGGCAATAACGATAACTCTTGTCGACATTGATATGAAGCTTTTGGGCATCGGGGAGACACTGTTAGTGTCTCACTGAGATGCCAACAAAGCTTGAATCTCTTTTGTCTGTTTGACCGTCCTATGTGGAGTCTCGTGGACCAATAGAAGCCGAATCTGAACAGTTGGAAGATAGTTCATTGCGGCGGTTCTGTGAGGAAGATCGACGGACATGGAACAACATGGTTATACTCTGTTATTGCAGATTGTGATCGGTTGGTTGAATCGATGGATTGCTGGGTGGTTGTATGATCATAAAATGTATTCTAATCTATAAAGACTATAACTTGAAGGTTCGTGTACAAGATTGTTCATGGTGAATGCTGTTGTAAACAGACACCAGAAAGATAAGTCTAACATTTGTATGTAATCTCCATTACTGTAATACAAAGTGATTTCTCTTGGTGTGGTGGGTTTTTTTCCCATAAGGGTTTTCCCACGTATATCTAGTGTTCATGTGTGATTGTTAAATACCCTGTTTCTGCTATCTACTTCATAGTGCATCTTAATTGAACTGTAGTTGAAAAAATTAAAAGTATATCTACATTCTTCCCTGAGGTTTTGACGTTAGGAGAGTTGTTTCCGCATCTAGCTTTTCTTACAAGTGGTATAAGGGCCTGGCCAGTTGTGTTATCCTTGTGGGTACGTTGGGTTTTGTGAGTCAATTCTGTTCAGTGGGAGTCTTGTAGAGTTTGTTATTTCTGAGTACAGGTTGAGATGGCTAGCACATCTGGAAAGATTGAAATAGAGAAATTCAATGGCAGTAACTTTGAGTTGTGGAAACTCAAGATGGAGGATCTCTTAGTGGATCGTGATCTTTGGATTGCTGTGTCTAGAACTAAACCTACAGTCATGAAGCAAGAATATTAAGACCTTGCAGATAGGAAGTCTAAGGGGCTGACAAGGCTCTGTTTGGCAGACTCAGTTCTTTTGAATGTGCATGAAGAGAAGACCACATCTTCTTTGTGGAAGAGACTGGCGTCTATTTATCAGGGGAATTCCTTGGTGAATAAACTATTCCTGAGGAAGAAGTTGTATTCTTTGAGAATGTAGGAAGGAGGGTCTATAGCTAATCATTTGAATGCATTTAATATGCTGATTGCTCAATTGACATCTGTTGGTGTAAAAATTGATGAAGAGAATTGATGTATGCTCCTACTATGTTCTTTGCCAGACTCTTGGGATCATCTGGTGATGGCTATTGGTAGTACAACATCAAATTTCAAGGTGGAAGATGTTGTTGGTTCTTTGCTCTCAAAAGAGATGAGAAGGAAATCTTCTAAGATGGCGAAGGAAGCTCTTTCCGTTAGAGGAAGACCGAAAGAGAAAGGCAAGAAGAAGGACAAGAAAGCAAAATCAAAATTAGAGGGGAGATCAAAGTCTCCTAGCAAGAATTCCAAGGTGAAATGCTAGAACTATGGGAAACCTGGTCATGTCCGAAAGGATTACAAAGAGGAGAAAAATAAAAAGAAGAAGAAATTTTCTGATAATGATTCTTTTCAGGCTGATTCAGATGCCTTCATTGCTGCCTTGGCTACATAGGCATCAGATGATGTCTGGCTGATTGATTCTGGTGCATCTTTTCACATGACATCTCATAGAGACTGGTTCACAAAGTATGAAGAATATGATGGTGGAAAGGTGTACTTGGAAAGTGATTCAACTTTGGAAATTATTGGATGTGGAAGAGTTAGAATCCAATTCCCTGATTGCAGAGTAAAGGGGATGTTATGCATATACCAGGTCTGGCTCAAAATTTTCTTTTTGTCAGTAAGCTGAATGATATTGGAGTACAAGTCATGTTCTCCGGAAATGGTTGCAAGATGACTAGAGGCTCTATGGTGTTGGCTAGAGGTGCTCGAATTGGTACCCTGTACAAGCTAGATGCACATGCTGTTCATTGTAACAGTGTATCTGGAAAGTCACTGAAAGCTACTCATGGAGGTAAAGAGGGGAAAATCCCTAATTCTGTAAACTCTATGGAAGTAAAACTTCCAACAGAGAAGACTATGCTATGGCATCATAGGCTAGGCCACATAGGAGAAAAAGGTTTAAAAACCTTGAAGAACAAAAACCTGGTTGAGGGGCTTGGAGATTGTAATCTTGAATTTGAATTATGTGAACACTGTATATATGGAAAGCAGCACTGTGTTTCATTTTATTCCAGTCCTCATAAATCTTCTAGTTTACTAGATTATATTCATTCGGATGTATTTGGTCCAATGGATGTTCCTTATTTGTCTAAGTCAAGATACTATGTGTCGTTCATTGATGATTATTCAAGAAGAGCATTTGTTTATTTTTTGAAAAGTAAATAAAAAATGTTCAGTTGGTTTAAGGAATTTAAAAACCTTGTTGAAAATTAGACAGGAAGAAAAATAAAATGCTTAAGGACTAATAATGGCAGTGAATTTTGTTCTGATGAATTTGAAAGATCTGTAAAGACCATGGGATTAAAAGACATAAGACTACACCTTATACTCCATAGCGAATGGAGTTGAGAGAACTCAATAGGGCAGTGGTGGAGAGAGCAGAAGTGCTCAGTAGTGCTGGCTTGGAGGAGAAGTTTTGGGATGAGGTTGTATCTGCATGTTACCTAATAAATCGTTCTCCAAATTCTGTTCTTGTTGAGAAAACACCTTTGGGCGTGGTCTAGTAAGAAGCCCTCTTAGACATATTTAGAGTCTTTGGTTGTGAAGCATATGCATATGTGCCAAATGTGAAAAGATCTAAGTTGGAGAACAAGGCTGTTAAATGCATTTTTATTCGCTATAGTGCTTGCATAAAAGGATACAAGCTTTGGAATCCTGATACAGAGAAGGTTGTATACAATAGAAGTGTAATCTTTCATGAGCTGAAACCTTCTACCTTGGATTTACAGTCAGAGACAAAGTCAGAAAACAATAAGGATGTAGCTATAATTCCTCCTACACCAGAGAAAGAGGAATTGAAAATTCAAAATGAACCTGAAACTGAGGAGAGCTCAAGCAGTTCTGAAAGTTCTGAAGAAGAAGAACCTTGGCCTCAGCTACTGAGGAGGTCAACCCAAGAAAGAAAACAACCTGATATGTATGGGTTCTCTTTGATTGATTCTACTTGTGCCTATGCTTTGATTTCTAGCACTGATGAGCCTAGGACTGTAAAAGAGGCATTTAAAATATCTGATTCAAACTCTTGGTTGGAAGCCATGGAAGAAGAGATGGAATCTTTAGAAAAGAATGATACCTGGAGTCTAGTGCCCTTGCCTAAAGGTAAAAAACCTGTGGGCTGCAAATGGGTATTTAAGAAAAAGATTGGTCTGGATGGCAGTGTAGAAAAGTACAAGGAAAGACTGGTTGCAAAGGGTTATTCCTAGGTTGAGGGAATTGATTATGGGGAGATTTTTTCTCCTGTAGCAAAGCTGACATCTATCATATTACTTTTGTCACTTGCAGCAGTGTATGACTTAGAGGTCAAATAGATGAATGTGAAGACAACATTTCTTCATGGTAATCTTGAAGAAGAAATCTATATGTCAGCTGAGCGCTTTGTTGAAAAAGGTAAAAAAAACTGGTATGCAAATTAAAAAGTCTCTGTATGGGTTAAAGCAGATCACCTAGAATGTGGTACCAGAAATTTGATACTTTTGTATTGTCTTTGGGATTTGTGAGATCAAAATCTGATCCACTGTGTATATTATAAAGCTGAAAGTGATCGAGTTCTTATTATTGCTCTCTATGTTGATGATATGTTGTTCATAGGCAATAGTAAGCTAATGATTTCTGATCTTAAGTCTCAATTGTCTGCTAAGTTCGAAATGAAGGATCTTGGTGCAGCAAGGTATATTCTGGGGATGGAGATAACCAGGGACAGGAAGAATAGAAAACTATGGCTCAGTCAGAGTAAGTATATCAGGACTATTCTTGAGAGATTTTGTATGAATAATTGCAAGCAGTTAGTTGTTCCAGTCTTGTAGGGAACGAAGTTATCTGTTGAGGACTGTCCAAAATCTCCTATTGAGATGGAGGACATGACCAGTGTACCCTATGCTAGTGTGGGTGGCAGTCTCATGTATGCAATGGTATGTACAAGGCCAGACATTGCCCAAGCAGTGGGAGTTCTTAGTCGGTTTATGGCTAATCCTAGAAGGACACATTGGGATGCTGTAAAGAGAGTTTTCAAATATTTGAAGGGAACTTCAGATTTTGCTTTGTGTTACCATGGAAATTTGGTTGAATCACAGAGGACTCTCAATATTTGAGGCTATGTGGATTCTGATTGGGTAGGGGACATTGATAGCAGGAGGTCCACTAGTGGATACATTTTCATGATGAATGGTGGTGCAATGAGCTGGATGAGCAAGTGGCAAGCTGTAGTCGCTTTTTCCACTATGGAGGCTGAATACATGGCAGCTACTCATGCTTGTAAAGAAGCAGTTTGGTTGAAACGTTTGTGTTCTAACATTTGTTTTGATGCAGGGGAAATAACTATTTTCTGTGACAGTCAGTGCAATTTTTCTGGCAAAGAACCCTACTTTCCATGCCAGAACGAAACATATAGACGTATAGTACCACTTTGTACGAGATATGGTGGAGGATGGAAAGGTTAGTTTGGAAAAGGTTGATACTCTAGAGAATGTTACAGATGCATTGACGAAGCCAATGAGCACATACAAGTTCAGGTGGTGTGCTAGTTCAATGGGCCTCAGTGCCCATGATTTTCAGTAAGTTTTGTTGTGCTCTGGAGATGCTTGTGTGATCTTCGTCAAGTGGTAGATTGTTGGAAATATGTGCCTCAATCAACATAGGCTGAAACCTCCATTGGAGCCAAGTCAGTGTGACATCTTCTATGTCTGGCTGACAAGCAGCTTTGAAACATTGTGATTTGTATAGGTCGTTGTGACCTTGCAGGAGTCTCACCGAACGCTTATACAAGAGTCATCGGGATAACCTTTGGTGTCTCGATGAGAAGTCCTGGTGATGTGGAGATCTCTGGACGATAGGCGATTCAATCATATATTGGGAAGACCTTTGGGCGAAAGGCTTTGTTCGGTGTGAAGTCCCAGCAAAAGCTAATGTATCGCCGACAGGATGCTACATTTTGTAGTCTTCGGCATATCTTATATTCTATTAGTAAGAAGTCTTACCGATGAAGGAATGTCTCATCGACCGTTTCCACTCAGGGTAACTCAAAGGGTTTCGGTAAGAAGTCCAAGCGAACGATGAATGTCTTGCCAACGGGGACACACTTGGAGGCATCGAGGTGACACTAAGGGTTCGCTAAGAACTGTTAGCGATGGACAAAAGTCTTGGCGACCATTCGGTGTTCGTTATAACATAAAGGTCATCGGAGTAGCTCAAGCCGATCAGTATGAAGTCCTGGCGACTTGTGAGAATCTTGCCAATAGTAAATAGTTATCGGTGTAACACATGTGACTTTGATAAGAACTCTCAGCGATAGCAATATGTCTTGGCGACAGATGAGCAGTTCGAAATAACTTTGATGACTCGCTATGATCTCCTGGCGAAAGCAATAGGTCTCGCTGACTGCTTGGTGCTTCGGTGTAACACAAGAGGCTCGTTGAGATGTCTTGGTGAGAGCGATAGTCTTGCCAAAAGGAAAACTGAAGCTGATACAAGTTGTAAGCTTGGTGAAACATCTTGGCAATAACAATAACTCTTGGCGACATCGATATGAAGCTTTTGGGCATCAGGGAGACACTGTTAATGTCTCACCGAGATACCAACAAAGCTTGAATCTCTTTTGACCATTTGACCGTCCTATGTGGAGTCTCGTGGACCAATAGGAGAAGCCAAATCTGAACAGTTGGAAGATAGTTCATTGTGGCGATTCTATGAGGAAGCTCGACGGACATGGAATGACATGGTTATACTCTTTTATTGTAGATTGTGATCGGTTGGTTGAATCGATGGATTGTTGGGTGGTTGTATGATCAAAAAATGTATTCTAATCTGTAAAGACTGTAACTTGAAGGTTCGTGTACAAGATTGTTCATGGTGAATGCTGCTGTAAACAGACACCATAAAGATAAGTTTGACATTTGTATGTAATCTCCATTACAGTAATACAAAGTGATTTCTCTTGGTGTGGTAGGTTTTTCTCCTGTAAGGGTTTTCCCACGTATATCTGGTGTTCATGTGTGATTGTCAAATACTCTGTTTCTGCTATCTACTTCATAGTGCATCTTAATTGAACTATAGTTGAAAAAATTAAAAGTATATCTGCATTCTTCCCTGAGGTTTTGACGTTAGGAGAGTTGTTTCCGCATCTATCTTTTCTTACGAAGGCCACACTAGGTTAGTCCATTAGGGTTCATCACATTCACTATCACACATGTCGGATATCTTCAAATAAATCAAATATTTTTTAGTCAATCTTGTTGGTCAAATTCTGGTCGAACTACGAGGCCTCTATGTGTATAACGTAGGAAAGGCCATCAATCGATGAGCCCCTAAGGCCTCATTAGGTCAGTGCTTTACGGTTCGTTGTGTCAGTCAAAATAAGTCAAACATTGTCGTCAAATACAAGTAATTGTCGAAACATCAAGACAAGTCACACATCAACAAGACAAACAAGTCAACAAGGTCATCAAGTCAAACAAACAAATTTCCAAAGCAATAACAAAAAACAATCAACCTATGTCTTATATAGGATGTGCCCTTCCTGTAAACAAACATGATAATTTAGTCAAACAATCATCATTGCCTTATACATGTGGTCGCATGATCGAAGTTAGACTCAACATCTTATACGATATGTGTCTTTCTGAAACCAGGCTTTATCATTGCCTTATATAGATGGTCACATGATCGAAACTAGACTCGATGTCTTATACGATATGTGTCATTTCTGAAACCAAGCTTTATCAAACATCACTTAAACAACAAACATGATCAAATTTTGGAAAATATTTTTAATGGTTGTTGACATTATGGCTAATTTTTTCTTATGTTTTCATTTGGCTTTGTCTTTGAGTCTGGTTACTAGCTTTCTCAAGGATATCCCATGAAGGATTTAGATAGGACTCTTTTTCTTTGACTGTTGTTTGTCAATTTTCTTTTGGATTTGTCTTTGAGTCAAGTTACTAGCTTCCTTGAGGATGTCTCATGAAGGATTTAGAGGAGCAATGATGTCTCATGACTCGTATCTTATTAGTTTGTTGTTTGCAGTTTGTCTTGACAAAAAAGACTGGGGCAACTTTTCCCTTAGTATGAGTGAGGACATTCCTTGTCTATGACTCTCTATTTTTAGCAGGTGGATGACCTTGCACACCTTGGTCTATCTCATATCATGGTGTTTGTTGTCCATTTGTATCATTTAACACACAATGATGATTAATGTAAGGCCTATTATGTTTTGGAAAAAACATTGAAGATTTCTAGTACTAACATCCAGGTCTTTTACATATGCTATTATTCATTTTTTCTGCTCTAGCATTTCTTCTTTTCTGCATCTTCACCATCCTTATCTATGTTCCTCTATCCTTTTTTCCCTTCATCTTCTAGTTCTCTCATCCATTTCGAGAGCACACTCTTGTTCTTCAAACCCACCTGTCCTCTTGAGGGGGCATACCACTACTTCCTCGTCATCCTTCCTCATCCTACTTTCACTAGGGCATATCTTTTTCTTTGACACAATGTGATAAACTGCATTGTATTAAAGAAGGGAAAAATGTAGACACTAAAAATTGTCCTAGGCCTACGACTCTAATTTTCGTCATAATTCTTATTTTCATTTTCATAATTAAATAATGTTAATTATTTAATTATTTTCTAAAGTCATTTGTCCTCTATTAATTAAATAACTTTATTATTTAATTAATTCATTCTTACCTTTATTCTTCCTTGATTAATTAAATAATCATTTTAAATTATTTAATTATTCTTTAGCCTTTTCTCTCTTTAATTAAATAAATCTTTATTTATTTAATTTAATCCAAAATCTTGAATTCTGAATTAAATCATTATTTAATTCATAAAAGATTTATCCATAGCATATTCCTCTATAATTAGATAATCTCTTTGTTATCTAATTAGTCATTTATCACTTAAGTCTAGATATAATTGGATCATTCAGTTATTTGGTGAAATAATATATGATTATCTTTAACGAACAAACTTTCTATGCATATCAGTCCATTATCTAGATTAGATCTTATCTTCTACGTGCAAACCTTTATTAATTAAATAACTTTAATTATTTAATTAATTTATTCTCATCTGCTATCTATTTCAATCTTTATCTTTACATGCAATGTTTATTCTTTTGTGTCTCGACCAGTTTCCACTAAAGATTAAATTATTATTTAATTTAATCCCCACCTTTTATGCTTTATCACTTACACTAATCTCATTGCATGCCACATCTTTTAATCTTAATCGTCGGTTTATCTTTCAATTTGATCCTGTCATTCAAAAATCATATTTTCTATAAGTTGGCTTTATCTTCATCATTATTCCTCCTCCCGAAATCTTATGAGTTTTGGAAGCAAGTTTCTTAATCTTTGATGTTTTTCTATTAACACTACCATGAGGCTATACTTGCATACTTAAGAGAAATCTGAGGGAAAGTATCATACAAATGGCGAAATGGAGAAGTGCAATGAAGGTGATCCATGGAATGCATAAGGGGTTTGGTGAGATCGTTCTTTTTTTATGCTTTTATATTCCATTGTTCTTTATTGTTAGCGTAGGTTTAGTTTTATTTATGTATTGTATTGCTAATCTATGAATTTCCCTATGTTACACATTCATAAGTGAATTTAAGAATAAGATTGTACCAAAATGTCATACACTCTCAACATGCTCGATGGATTGATGGCCAATTTCGCGCATGTAGAAACACATTTCCAATTGGTACTATACTTTCAGTGGTTGATTTTGTGGAAAATTATACTCTATCTCCGCAAGAGGAAATTCAATCATAGTATTATAATTCAGTGCAAGTAGCTATGTTTGTCCATATTATTTATAGACATGCAGATGATAGCACAGATGATGATAGAAATTTTTTGAGGGAGTATCATTTTTATTTGAGTGACAATTAGTTACACTTGTTAGAGTTTGTTCAATATTGTTTCAATATATTTTATAGAAATTTAAGAGAAAGAGGAATCCAGATGACAAAACACCTCATATGGTTAGATAATTGTATGGGGCAGTTCAAGAATGCTCACATGTTCTATTGGTTAAGTAGGTTTCACAAGGAACTTAATTACCAACATATATGGAGTTTTTGTGAAGCTGGGCATGGTAAAGGAGAACATGATGGAGTTGGTGCATGTGTCAAAAGAATTCTTGCTAGAGAACAATTGAAATTTGAGGATGCATTAAAATTTAAAGATGCACGTGGGATTGTGGATTGGTGCAATACAAGATTATCTACACCTGGTTCGAGTGAGTACTCTATAGTTCTTCGATTCTTTTGGTTGGTTGAAGAAAAGAACATTCTACCTAGAGTTAATTGTGATACAATCACTAGAACTACTAAATGGCATTCATTTAAGAGTTCGACAGCAAGCACATGGACTATCTGGGAAAGGGAGCTTGCATGTTTTTGTCATTTTTGTGTCTCAAGATATTGTTAAGCATGTGAAAATACAAAATGGGTTGAAGAGTGGAAGCAAAGATTGTTGACACCTGCACAAGCACATGATCAATATGAAACAACTATTGAAGATAATGATCAAGTGTTTGCATCTGAAGACTATGACCGTGTTTCAGACCTTGTACAAGAAGGTAATTTAATTCAATTTATTTCTCTTTATTAAGTTATTTTGTAATACTAAATTATTTATATGGATACACGCAAGTTATTAAATCAAATTTTGTTTGGAGGACATGTGTATGCTATCGTTGCACCTGAGGGGAATGAAGAGGAAAGAAAATATTGGTTGGCTCATTGTGTGGTGACTAAACATAAGTTAATATAACCTCAAGAAGATGATGATGGCTATCATTATCCAACAGGTACAGTGATCCCCTTAAAACATCCCCTTAAGAAAATTTTGATAACAAGTTTTTGATCCCCTTAAGCAAAATTTTAGAACAAGTATTTGATCCCATTAAGAAAATTTTGAGAACTTACTTGCTTATGGTTATCATGTTTTCCAATAGGATTGGTGGTGGTTGTTGGCACTTGGCTTCAAAAATACTTGATAAGGAAGAATGGTCTGCCTACATTTGAAGATTATGAAACACATAAAAAGATTATACACTATTCACATTTGGTGCTGGCAACAAATATAAAACTAGATCAGTATCATGGAAGACCTACAAATAAAGTGCTATGGAAAATTTATATGGAAGAGCATGAGACAATCATAAATGCATTACAAAAAAGAGAGGATGTAGATGGTACAATGAAATAAGTAAATATAGGTAAATACAGTTTTCATTTTATAGTGTCCTTTTAAATAGACTAAATACATGTTTTGATATTGCTCAAGTGTGTTATTGGTTGGAATTGATTTAAATTATCCTTTTATAGATCCTTAAGCATCATCACACAAAGGATATTTCATGCAAATTCAACCTAGACAACATGGTGTGAGATTTGCTAACTATCCTACCAGGAATCTAATGACTGAAGGAAAGAAAAACCATAAATATGAGGAGGAATAAACTGTATTCCTCTCAAGAATGCAAAGCTATATTCAGCTTGAAAAGTGAGAATTACAATGGAAATGCCTTGGTTATATAGGCCAAGGGGAGAGATGGATGCAACTAGATAATGACAAGTGTTGGCATCTTATGAGGTGTGACAACTCATGTCATTAAAGGCTCAACCACCTTATCCCTATGTAAAGTTAAGCTAGTGTGAAGAGGACTTTAGTGGAGAACTAGCTAAGAATGAACTAGTTAGATAAAGTACCCCTTTCACACTAACACATGGAATACTTGGTAAAAACAAGTAATTATTAGTTAAATTATATTGAAATACATGTTTTGATTATATATTGATATTGCTTGTACATTAATAGTTAAAATTGATTTATTATCCTTTTTTGTATCCTGAAGCCATCATCACATTGATCTCATACTTTGAAACAAAAAGGAGAGGATGCAAATTCAACCTACACACATGTGTGGAATACTTTTAAATATAGGTACTTGAGTTGTGTACATATAGATAGTTTTATATAGATTAAAATATGTATGTTTTGATTATTTCATTGGTATTGCTTGTAACATTTTGATATTAGGTGGCGTGAAGACCTACTACATTCCAGGAACAAGTTTGAGATTTTCTTGAGATGGCATAGCCAAATTTTGTAAACATTGTTTTGAGATGACATATATGTACATACATACTTACACAATTAAACATTGTGTACAAATTACAAATACATGTACATACACAATTATACTCTATGTACTTTTATGTATCAAAATCAATATTCTATATATTCTGTTTGTTAAATGTGCATGTTTTCCTACTTTCAAACTTTATATTTGATTGTATAATCACTAAACATCAAGTATAAATTATTGTTAAATCAATTATATCAATTGTGATTAAATATGAGACATGTACTTTGAAGTATTTCATCCCCTTAAGATGTCCTATTAGGACATATCCTATATATTATACTTAATTATATCATTTGTTATGATGAGTCACCCTACTTTGAAACTTTAAATTTTATTTTATAATGACTAAACAACATGTATATTACTTCTTTGATCCCCTTAAGACGTGTCGTATTAGCAAATATCCTAAATATTATACTTAATTATATCATTTGTTATGATGAGTCACCCTAAAGTATAATACTTGTTTATATCACTTAATATTTATACTTAATTATACTCTTCTTTAATCCCCTTAAGACATCGTATTAGGACCCCTTAAGACATCCCATTAAGACATGTACTTTGAAGAATTTCATCCCCTTAAGACATCCATAGGTGAAGATGTTTGCTATTATTCTTGAAATCATTTGGTTTAGGATGTTTCCAATTACATGGAAACTTGTAGATTAACTTAGTTGTCTCTTTTGATAGAGGACGTGACTCCCATTCCAACAAACAATACTAGAAGAAAGGGTGGACGTAGAGGAAGAAGGCTGTAGTATTTTTGTTGGATGCTATTATTTGTTTTGACAACTTATAAATTAGTGTTTTTTGTGGAACATGAGGTCAAGAGGACTTTTATGTTGTTAAGTTTTCTCTAGCACTTTGTATGCTTTATAAATATGGGACTGCATGATTTAATTTCAAAAATTTAGCCTATTTTTGGATAATTAAGTTCTTTAATTCAATGTTGTAAAAGAAATAGGAAATATGGTGTATACTTATAGAACAAACTTTTTGGAAAAAATCATTACATTTTGATTGGTATTTATGTTTAGTTTATAGTATTTATTAATGCTTTTGTTCTCTAATCTTGTATGGTATTGTTTATTTCTTTAAATTTTATCCTTTGTGGTATATAAATGAATTGCTTTTGTTTGTAGATTATGATTTATTTTCTTATTTTATTAGATCTAACCCATGTATTACAACCCCTTAACACATCCTATTAGGACGTGAATTGAATAAGTTCATTGACTAATTATCGTTGATTATTTAATGTACATATCATGTATATCATGTATGGATCACTAAATTTGCAAAGTAAAAATATTAAAATATCATACTAATTTCAACTTTAATTTCATATTTATATTTAATTTCACATTAATGTCCTATATTAATATCTTGACTATGAACATAAAATGCATAAATGTACATGTGCAAATTAAAATTGAGCAATAATAAAGTCCATTATTTACAATATGTTAAGTGCATGAAACCAATATATTAAGTGCATGAAATAAAGTCCATCAAAGTACAACCCATGAAATAAATTCCAACAAAGTACTTGACCCATGAAATAAAGTCCAACAGAGTACATGGGAAACCAAATATGTAGTCCATGAAATAATCAAATATAACCCATAAAATCATGTTTAGGTCATGTATTGTCTCTATAATCAAGATACTTGTGGATGAACTGAAACACTTTGTACAAGAGAAAGATGAAATCATATGTAAGGTGATGAAAAATGATTTAATGACAATTTAATTTATAATTCATTATAAAATTAAATTACCATCATATCTGGATCTGGATGCTCTCGTGCACCTAGACCAACCTCTAAATTCTCTGAATCAATCTACATATACAAGACAAAGAAAGTTGAAATTAGATGTAAGTCTACAATTAAAAATGATTTAATTCAATTTAATTTATAATTTATCATGTTTAAATTATACCATAAGAGGTTGTGCACCCTCTACTCTAGGACCTGTTTGTACATGCGCAACTACAAGATGTGTCTCATGCTATAAAAGAAAAAGAATTTAACATGTATGAGCTCATATATATATATATATATTCAATTTTAAATTTAATTAAAGTTATTCACAATGTATAATTTGTAATTGAATTTAAATATAATAAAAAATTTAAATTACCATGATATTTGGAGCCTGCTTTGCATGTCCTCCTGGAGGTGTAACTATGACTGAGTCATGGCACAAATTCGCACTAACAAATTCCCACAAGATCAAATTTAAAGCATGTATACTTGAATTAGGTTAATATATATATATATATTCAAGTTTCCACATTTTGTGTATAAACTTTTTTAAACAACCTGGAATTCAGAGGCCTCACGAGTAGTGGAAACATCTAATGTTTTTCTGATGCCCATTCTCGTTGTCATCTCAACCTAGACATTAATATAGACATTTAATTCTTATAATATTTACAAGTGTACATGCACATTTGATATATAGGGAATTCAAACTTAATAATTGTAACTGTATACATCTAAAAATGGTCACATCACAATAGTCTGGTAATTAATTAAATATTTTTAATATTTAATTAAATCTCTGAATTCAATCTGTGTATAAATAAATCTAAATAATTTATTTATATTGTTCATTCTTTCATTTCGATTAAATAAATAAGTTTATTTAATCACTTTTCTTATCCATTTCTTAATTAATTAAATAAACATTACAATTTATTTATATTAATTATCATATAATATTGGCTTAAATATTTTATTCAAATAAAGATTAAATATTCTTCTATTTTATTAATTCTTCCAAATTCTATTCACAATTAAATATTCCAAATATTTAATTAATTCTTCTAAATTCTATTCACAATTAAATATTATAAACATTTAATTGAGTCTTCTATAGTCCTAAAATAAAATATTTCAAAAATATTTTAAATCCTCAAACTCATACAAAATTAAATAAATTTATTTATTTAATTTGGATTATCAACAACAACTGTGAAACAACTTCAAAACATAAAATTAATAAATTTCTCTGTTTCTGAGAAAAGTTGTTCCTGTGGGTTGAAGACAAACCTCCATTCTTCTCTCCAACCTCCCAACATCTTCCATCTTCCTCTCAACCTCTCCATCTCTCACCATCCAAATTTACCAGACAATCTCACAGCCATTGATCTTTGCCAGCCAGGCTCTTGCCTGTAAAAATCTATAAAAGGGACTACTGGGTCTTTGAAAAAGATAGAAGCTTTTGTACGGGAAAACTATAGTCAATCAGCCTTCCAGCATCCATAGCCTCTAGAATCATAGCATAGCATAGCTTAGAATATTAGCAATCCATATCATGGCCTATCATCCTCATATCATAGTTTCAGAAGCATCCATAATCCACAACCCCTGTGCATAATCTATAGCCCCTGTGCATATTCGTATATCAACATTTCACTCCACCAGCATATAGGATAGAGAAGTACTCTCCCTTTGCATACTCATTCTGTAGGTTGCTATTTTGAGAAGCTCTGCTTACACAATTTGAGAGTAGCAGCTTCAAGCAAATCACTGGAGATAGAGGACAATGGAACGACTTTGAAGAAGCTTTGTTTGATTTCTTTTCATTTTATTTAGCTTTCTTTAGTTTAATGTTGCATTGGTGTGTTTTTGTTATCTTATTTTGATACTAACATTTCCCACACACATTTTTGGCACCCACCGTAGGGCTCTTGCCCCAATTTTAACATCTTTTCGTAGATTTTTCTGACAGGTTACGACTGGAAGAGTGTATTAGCGCATTAAACACGCTTCAACGCAGTTCACACCCATTTTAGCGCTCTTTAACTCTGTTACAACACTCTTTACTTATCCTACAACACTCTTTACTTATCCTACAACGCTCTTTACTGATCCTGCAATGCCCATTATTGATCCTACAATGCTCTTTACTTATCCTGCAGTGCTCTTTACTGATCCTGCAATGCTCTTTACTGATCCTGTAGTGCCCATTACTGATCCTGCAGTGCTCTTTACTGATCCTGCAACACTCTTTACTGATCCTGTAACGCTCTTTACTGTTTTCATAGAGTATTTCTGTATTAGCGCTCTTGATGTCTGTTTTAGCGCATTTCTTTTTTCTTAGCATAGAATTGGTAAATTTGCAATTGTAATGTGACTTAAGTAAAATTTGTCTGGATCCAACACAACCGCGGCCAGTAAGAGCTTTAAAAAAATAACCAATCCTAGGATAGTCACTTAATTGGAATGAATCAATCCTAGGATAGTCACTTCATTTTCTATTTTGGACTAAAAAGAACTCCATGTTTTTGTGAAGCAATATCTTCACCTAGCATAGAAAATTATTTATTTGGGCTTAAAATTGAACTCTTGCTTGCTTTGATTAAACAGTGATAGGCCTATGCTCTCCCCTTAACTGGGTGATCAAAATGCCAGACTCATCTATTTTATTTCATGTAATTTTAAGCTTTGTTAATACCTCTTAGAAGGCCTGTCGTAGTGGGAAAAAATACTCACACTACGGGAACGACCTAAGTGGGAACAACTAAAGCCAAGTTTTCCAACCCACTTTAATCAAATGCGGATGGTTGATGAAAATCCCATTCGATGGTAGTGTGCATTGATAACCATCCCCAAATCCTTTGTTCTAAAGGTTGAGAGGTCTCTCGAGGGAGTCTATCATTTGCCGCACCAAACGGAAACCCTTACTACGAACTTAGTGTAGTATCCAGCAGAAGTAAGTTTCCGAACATCATAATAATCATAGTGCAGGGGAGGGAAGAATCTACCCCCAAGATACTTACCATATAACTGCCAAGGACCGTTTGCTCAGGGGATCCGGTATCCACTTCTGTCACTCTGAGTACACACCTAGAAAAGACAAAAACATGGGCACCCCTTCAGGGGTGACACAATTGTGTGAGTCGACGCAGTTCTAAGATGTGGGTTGTTGATTATTATGGTGACCTACCTGAGTACTAAGAGTGAGTCTGCTTGAACTATCTGTCATGTGTAAAACCTGTGAATTTTTTTTTTGAAAAACATTTTGATCATACACTTGATGTTTAGTATAGGACTTAAAAACAACTATTCTACAATTTGCTTGATGTGTCTTCAAAACATTAATCTAGTAAAGATCATCCAAAACTCACAATTACATTGATTACTCTCATGTTAAGAGATTGGAAATCCACAACCTTTGTTAAGAAATCCATTCTCAAACGAATCAAAAAGCCAAAGAAACCACTTAGCTATAGGAAACTATTGAAGAAAAGACGATTCTTGTACCAAAGTCGAAAGGTTTTACTTAAACATAGAACCTTTATCCATTGATATCATGACTGTGTTAGAGGTTTCACTGACAATTATGCTGTAGAACCATTATACTCATGAGCTTTCTTTCAAAGAAGAGCCCTTTCTCAAAGGCACAACCATAGTCAGCATATTTGTTCTTCTTATATTCCCCAACCTGCCATTGAATATTCTACTCGTCCAAATCAATTTTTGCAATAGAGAACTCAATCACATTAGGTATTTCTTACAAATCCATCTTTTTATGAAGCTACGATCAAACTTCATAAAGTGCAAAATCATTCTTTTCTTGATCTTTTACTTAAATTCCCCCCAACAGGATTTTCATCCTTTCAATTAGGGAAAAACACAAGCTAAAGACTAGAAATCTTTCAAGTCATAGAATCTTCATTCTATCCTGACTTTCATATCCATCAAAAATTGCACTATTTCATTCTTTTGATCAAAAGCTAGTAGAATTTGGGGCAAAGCTTATGCCTGTTGTCATGAGATCTCAAAAGCACATAGGAAAAGATGAAAGAGAAAGTACCACAAGCAAAATGGGTGATAATAGTGAGAAGGAAGAGAATCCATTTCATACTGAAGAATTAATAGAAGAAAAGCTTCAAGAAGCAGAGCAGGATCCCCAATTCCATACTCTTATGGAAAGGATTTTAGAACGAAACAAAGAAAGATATTTTCTTTCATTAGCTAACCAAGGAGCTAAGTTACCTTCCGATTTTGATATAGAAGGGATTAAAGAGAACCCTGAAACTCCTCCTAATGATTTCAGTGCCCTTACTCAACAGATAAAAGAATTACAAGGGAAAATAAAGGAAATGCAAGGGGGTGCAACAAAGAAGCATGTTTTGGATGACATATCTCCTTATCCATTTGATAGGAGTCTTCAAATGATCCCTTTTCCAAAACATTGCGAAATCCCTAAATTTGATAGGTACAATGGGAAACTGACCCCCCATTGAACATGTGTGAGATTTTGAAATATAAGTCTAGAATTTGCTTATGAAGATACCTACTTAATGTGATTGTTTCCACGAAGTTTGGGTGGACAATCCATGGAGTGGTTTTCCAAGATCACTCCCCCCATCAAAACATTTGAGGAGTTAATAAATTAGTTTATATCACACTACACCTACAACATCCAACACCAGATAACCATGCTTGATCTTTGTAAAGTGAAACAAAAAGTAGGGGAATCTTTCACTACGTTTTTGCAAAGATGGAGAAGATTGTTTGCACGATATTCCCGTCCTATTCCTGAAAAGGAAAAGATGGATATCTTCATCAATAGCCTAGATCAAGAATTAAGCTACAGGCTTAATCTTCATTGTCCTCATAACTTTGAAAAATTGATTGAAAACGCAATCACCATTGAAGGGGCCTTGGTCAAAAGAGGAGTGATAAAACTTGATAATCCAAGTTCATCCAACCATAACAACAATGATAAAACAAGGTTTTGGAATAGAAATAAAAATGTCGTCAATGATGGTATAGTGGATGCAAACAATCTACGAACAAGACCATCTATCTTCAACCTATCAAGTGCTCCATGAAACAACCAACAAAGAAACACCAACCAACAAGGAAACAATAATCAACAAGGACAAAACTCCAACCAAGAAAGCATGACCAATCAAAACAACAAGGATAATCATGGTAATTTCAATAAAAATCTTGGCAATACCCAAACATCAAATCTACCAAGATCTCCATTCTTTTCAAATCGAAAGAATTTTACCACTTTGGGTCAATCTCTTGAGTTTGCTCTCAAGGAGCTTCTTGATAAGAAGGTTATCACCTTACCACCACAAAGAGATTATGAGCCACGAGTCAAACCACCATCATGGAATGACTCGTATTATTGCAATTATCATCGATGTAAAGGTCATAGAACAAATAACTATCAAGCCTTGCAAAATCTAGTACAAGATTTAATTGACAATGGCACCATCGCAATTGAAGGACATCATACCAATGATGATCATCAAGCATTCAAAGATCCTTTACCAAACTATCAAAAGGGGGAAACATCAGATACCAAAGCGAAAAGTATAAATAATGTTGAAGACAACATAATCCACCACATCTATGCAGATGATCAACAAGTTAATGTTATCAAAATCAAGGAAAAACAAGAATATCAACATGTTAATGTGACTACGAGAGGACAAGCAAAATTTTTCTTAAAAGGAAGTTCATCTAAGGCAGCTATTCCTTCTCCAAGTCATTATAATCTAGTTGATCAACCGAGAAAAACATAAGCTCAAATCTCCATCCTTGAACTTCTCAAAATATCCCCCGTACACAAGAATATTTTAGAAGAAGCTCTTGTAAACACAACTGTCGACACTGATCTGGATGTAGACAAATTTCAAGCCATGGTGGGACATTTGTCTTCCCCCACTTGTCTTTCATTCTCTGAAAAATATGATGCCTCCATGACACATCCGCATAATTCATCGCTTTATCTTGAAGTCATGATCCATAAACACCGAATTAGACGTGTCTTGATAGATGGAGGATATGGTTTAAACATTTGTACCTTAAAGCTTATACATGCCTTAGGAATATCAGAAAATTCCATTGATCCATGAAGAAAAATAACTATCAAGGCATATGATGATGAAGAAAGAGCTTCTAAAGGACTAATAATGCTACCTATCAGAGTGGGACCTGTTGTGAAAAATACATTTTGTCAGGTTCTAGATCGTGATCTTTCCTATAACATACTTTTGGGTCGCCCATGGATTCATGATATGCAAGCAATACCATCAACGTACCATCAATGCCTCAAGTTTCTGTATGATGGAGAAGAAATAACTATACAAGCTGACTACAATAGCACCCAAACTTGTTCAAATCTTCGAGTAACTTAGGACGCCTTTGTGCCCACAATAGGGAGGCTCTTACTGCCTCTTCTTCCAATCTACAAGGCCAATTGCAAGAATTGACAAAGAATCTTGACACCAAGCTACATTTAAAAGACAAAGGAGTAGGCGAATATTCGTTATGCCTTTCAAGCTTACCTCCTTCTCTGAGGTCATATGGTCAACCAACCTTATCAAATCAAAAGATCGCAATAACCTCTACATCCCAAGATTCTATGCCAATCACAAAGTTTTATGGACAATTCATTAAAGCTAACACCACCGAGGAAGAAGCCGAAGATAGGGACATCCTAAGTTGGCTATACAAAGATGAAGATGAATTTGTCTTGCACATCAAGTTACCTACTGAACAATATGGTAAAGGGTATACCATCATGCAAAGAATGGGCTACGAAGGAAATGGTCCTATAGGAAAAAGAAAAGAAGGAATCATTGAGCCAATTCAACCTATTTCAATACATCCAAAAGATAAAACAGGACTTGGATATGGTAAAGATACAGAAGAGTCAACTTTACAACAAGCACAACAAACTCATGAAGGAGAATCAATTTCAGATAAATCTCATGAACATGTCACTCTACAAAAAATTTATGAATCAGTTTTCCAATTGCAAAACAGTTTAGACACCTAGTCTAATGAATATGAATGTGACACCATTTATAACAATGAATTTTGGAGAGACAAACAAGTTGATACCATACACAAATATGCATCCATTCTCATACAAGGAGAAAGCTCAGGAACACAATCACTTGAATTTGAATCACGATATGACGATGACTCAAGTGAGGACGATTCAGATTTTAATGAGACTGATAATTGACAGGAGAATACCATCATAGACCTTTTCCATCATGAAAATGACAACCATATCATGACTTTGACAGCTCAAGACCTTACCCAACCTAATGATCCTATACCTTTAGTCTATCCGGAACTTATTGATTGGGACAATGATGCACCTATCCATATCCCTACATTTCATGATGATGAGGATATTGTAAATTTCCTTTGTTCATCTAATCAAGAAAACAAGTGTTCCATCAAAGAATATCATACTCAAGATTTTGATAGGGAGGGTGTCAAGTATCTTAGCTGCAAAATAAATGAAATAAAAGATGGATCTATCAGTGAAAATTGAAAAACGACAGTGGTAGATCACAACAAGAGCAAAATAAAGAGCGAATCCGATAGTGAAAACCTTTTTGAGGCACTGAAGGATGAGAAACTTAACACTCTTCCCAAACATTATCAAGAAATATCTTCTATTTTGATTGAGCCAACAGAATCAATCAACATAGGTACAACAAAGCAACCAAAAATCTTGCAACTTGTAGCATCATTAACAGTGGAAGAAGTACAAAAATTCATAGAGTTCTTGAAGGATAATCAAATCAATTTCGCTTGGTCATATGTCGATATGCTAGGGTTAGATCCTGATTTGATAATGCATCATCTATCTATAAACACAGGGGCAAAACCTGTGAAGCAAAAACTCAGAAAAATGCATCCACATGTTGCTTTATTGTTTAAAGAAGAGTTAAAGAAGCTTTTAGATGTTGGATTCATTCAGTCTATTGACTATGCAGAATGGATTTCCACTATCGTACTTGTTTCAATGCCAGACGAAAGGATTAGAATTTGTACAGATTTTAGGGATTTGAACAAAGCATGTCCCAAAGATGACTTACCTTTGCAAAACATAGATATGATTGTTGATTTAACTGTTGGCCATGCAATGTATTCATTAATGGATGGATTTTTCAAGATACAACCAGATAAAGATTGCACCAGAGGATCAAGATAAAATAGCATTCACGTGTCCTTGGGGTACCTATTGTTGGAATGTTATGCCATTTGGGCTTTAAAATGTAGGAGCAACTTATCAAAGCACAATGATCACCATTTTCCATGATATGATGCATACATTCATGAAAGATTATGTCGATGACTTATTGGCCAAATCCAACACAGGAGAAGGACATCTAGAAATCTTGTCAAAGATCTTTATCAGAATGGAGAAGTTCAATGTTCGACTCAATCCAAAGAAATGTGTCTTCGGCGTTAAATCTGGAAAACTCCTGGGATACATTGTTTCAGAAAAGGGCATAGAGGTTGATCCAGAAAAAGTACAAGCTATAATGGACATGCCGCCACCACAAAATATCAGTCAGCTTTGATCACTGCAAGGATGACTACAATCCATCAGGAGGTTTATAGATTAAGTGGCAGACAAAAGCTTACCATTTACACATCTATTGCATAAAAATGTCCCATTCAAATGGGAGGAAAAGTGTGAAGCAACATTTAATCAGATCAAGCAATATCTCATGAATCCACCAGTCCTAATTCCACCAGTTCCAGGAAAGCCACTCATACTATATATTTCAGCAACAAAAGTACCTTTGGGAGCGTTACTAGCACAGGAGGATTCTATAGGCAAAGAAAGGGCCATATACTATATCAGCAGAACTTTAACAAGTCATGAACTAAACTACACTTTCATTGAAAAAGCTTGCCTAGCAGTAGTCTTTGCTTCCCAAAAGTTGCGCCACTATATGTTGGCTCATACAGTTAACTTGATAACAAAAATCGATCCACTAAAATACCTCTTAAGCAAAGCTACCTTAACAGGAAGACTTGCAAAATGGGTAATGATCTTAAGTGAGTTTGACATTCACTATGTAGATCGAAAAGCGATAAAAGGACACGTCATCGTAGATCAGTTGGACAAAGCACCTTTACAAGAAGAAAACCCAATGTACATTGAATTTCGTGATGTAGATGTCTTCATAACAACAATTAAGAAATCATGGGCATTGTACTTTGATGGATCCTACACGCAACAAGGCTTGGGGGTAGGGATTCTTTTTTTCACACCTGAATGATATACCATTACAAAATCATATCGGTTGATGTTTCCCTACACAAATAACATAGCTGAATATGAAGCATTTCTCATAGGAATGAAGATAGCATTGGACTGGCGGATTACAGAGTTGCAAGTCTACGGTGATTCACAACTAGTCATTAATCAAATCAATGATGATTATCAGACTAAAGATGATAAGCTACTACCTTACAAGAACATGGTGGACGATTTTAAAAAGTATTTTTTGGTAATCAAGTTTTCACAAATCCCAAGGATTGATAATATATACATAATTTATTGACTTAGGCCACCACTGCATGATATCTGATCTGAATCTATCACTATTCATCTTATATATGTAGACGAGTACCTACCTTAAAATAACATCTTTACCACCTAACTTTATCCCCGAACCAAAAAGGGAATTTCATTCACTCAATCATCCCGCTATACCTTGATCAAATTTATATCCTTTGATTGATGGTTCCCTGATGGTACACCTTTCATGTCTTGAACGGATTTAATCTAAAAAGCCTTTGGCTAAGAGGTTCATATGGTGGTATTTGTGGAACTCATTCAAGGTTTAACTAGCCAAGAAACTTGTTAGAATGGGATATTATTGGCCTACCATGGAGAGAGAATCTTTTATTTTGTCAAGAAGTGTTCTAAATGCCGATTCATGGGAATCTTATTCATGCACCTCAAGATAGGAATCCGCAGTACCTTTCACTGGCTACGGCTTTTTCTCGCTGGGGAATAGATCTTGTTGGAAAAATTCATCCTTCATCATCAAATGGGCATAAATTCATCATCACGACTACATAATATTTTACAAAATGGATCGAAGTTGTTCCTTTGACGACCGTGACTGGTAAACAAGTCTCTTCATTTATCTTGAATTACATCATCTATCGATATGGAATTCCTAATTCTATCATCATTGATAATGGGAAGCCTTTCAAGAATTAGGATGTTGATGAACTTTGTGAAAGATTTCACATTCAACACAGGTTCTCTACACCTTACTATCCACAAGGAAATGGTCAAGCAGAAGCTTCAAACAAAACACTTTTGAAGATCTTGAAGAAGACAGTAAATGATGCCGGTCGTGATTGGCATGTCCAATTAAATCCAGCTTTGTGGGCATAGAAAACCAGCATTCACACACCAACAAGAGCCACCCCATATGCCTTGGTATATGGAGCAGAAGCGATCTTACCATTAGAGGTTGAAATACCTTCGCTTAGGGACTCACTAAAAGGATTGATAAATGATGAAGACTACAGAGTATCTCATCTACAAGAGCTAGAACTGTTAGATGAAAGATGTCAACATGCAGCTGATCATTTGAAGGGTTATCAACAAGTTATGTCCCATAGCTACAATCACAGAGTTAAACCACAAAAATTTCAAGTAGGTGACTTAGTCTTGAAAGAAAATCCACGCAATCAGGAAGATAGAGAAAAGAAAGGAAAATTTGAACCAAATTGGCTTGGTCCATTTGTCATCATTTCAGCATATGGTTCTAGAGCCTATCAGTTATCTACATCAGAAGGGGACCTGTTTGAAGAGCCGATCAACAACATTCATTTGAAGAAGTTCTATGTCTAAAAAAATACATAAAAATCATAAAAAGTTCTGAAAAAATACATAAAAATCATAAAAAGTCCTAAAAAAATACATAAAAAATAAAAAGTCCTCAAGAAACATCAGCATAAAAAAAAAAAAAATCAGAAAAAAAAAGTGCAATAAAAACAAGTGGTGAAAACCTGGCAAACAGGTGCTACTTGTGATCAAAATAGGCTCCTCTATCTATTAGCTTATGTATTGCATTCGCTTTACGACATCATCTATCTATATCTATCATATGTACATATCTATCATATCCATATCATGCAACGGGAATCCTTGTGTTTCATCGTGGCTTGATGAAATTTGTACATATCCATAATATTTAGATTGTGTTTACACTGGGGGCAGAAACACAAACTAAATAAGAGAGGGGCAACAAGCTTTTTAGAACATCACAAATGGACAAATGATGGATTGACAAAACATAACATACATTGACACATCAAATCAACCACAACACCAAAACGATCACTCAATGCCAATGAAATCAAACAACATGGTCAAAACAATGTTAATCAAAACAAAAATATCAATGTTGATAACCAAGTTGGATGATATTAATCTGAATAATGTTTGAAATACTTTAGGAAAAATTTGAATTGTTGGTTGATTTCCTATCATATCTCTGGAGCAATTCGATGATGTATTGAACTAGAAAAGCAAGGAAGGAGTATGATTTTTCTTTGTCTGCTATTTGTGAGGAAATCATTAGTACTATGCAAATTGGTCACGAGACATGCTCTACTAAGTATCATTGATGACATTTCAGAATTTGCATGGGAAACGGGTTACCTCTTGTCTGTTTATGCAAGCAATACTTAGGTAATCTCAGTTCAATTATACCTAGTTGCTTGTATTATCTTGCTATATCAAAATTCATGAAAGCAATACTCAGGTCATCACTGGTGCTAACATACCATTTGATGCTTGTATTAACTTTCAACATTTCAATGCTCTATGATGACACAAAAAACACAAATAAGCTCTCAGAATGATCATATTGTACAAATATCCTGCATGGTTAGTATAGATTACATTCATTTTAGAATTTGCATTTGGCATTTATAGATTTTCCCACAAGTTGGCAAAGTATCAAAGTTTCATATCTTTCCAATAAATGACAGTATATTTGACATTCACAAAAACGTCATCACATACATTTTTCATACATATTTGCATCAGAAAATTATAAAAAATAATAAAGCGTACATCATAATCTTCACATCACTTTCGTTGCATTTTCATTTTCACAACATATCATTTCGTTTGTTTCCATACATCATACATCACATCATAAATCATATCATAAACATCATGCATATAGAAAATAGACGCATTCATCACATAAGGAATCATCGTTGCATATCATATATCTCAAAAATGAATGTCAAATGTACAAAAGATGTCAACTATGCATGACATAACATCATAAAAAATGGGATCATATCAGTGTGTATACAAAAAGACATATAAACCATCATGCAAAAAGCACTACGAAGTGCTATCCTCTGATGTTGCTGGTCTGGGACCTACTCCACTTGTACCCGATGATCCTACTCCACCTACCCCTGGTAACCCTCCTGGAGGTAATGGCTAAGATACACCCCTGCTAGTAGCCCGAGAGCGACTATGTGTAGATCAAGACTGTGTATAACTCATTCTTTGCTCGAGTGGCACTGCATCATGATACCTGGTCCTATAGAACTCTGCCTCCTAGGTGGCCCTGGTCACCGCTCTCATCATGTCACCAATCGATGTACCTGCTGCTACTCTCTGCAGACTGTCGGCTAGGGCCATGGCCTGCTCACCCTGCTGTCTAGTTGTATCTTAGTTGTAACTATGGTCAATTGTCCCTGTGGCTGTGTAACCAAGGCTTGTGCCTGTGCTAACTGATCCTGTAAGCTCTGCACTCTACTTTGCAAGGTAGCTATCTAACTCAGAACCACAGGATCTATTGAAGACGATGGATCTGAATGTCTCATCCGCAGTCCACCTTTGCCACCACCTCTGCTACCACCTCTGCCGCTACCTCTACCACCTCTGCCACCTCCTCCACTACTATCACCTCCACTCTCCTCATCACTACTATCTCCCTCCCCATCTGATTCATCCTCATCATCCTCCTCAAAGTCATCACCCTCTGAAGCTGCATATCGCTGTCACCTATGTACCCCTATATGTGGTCTCTGCTCTGCCACTGGAGCGACAGGCTCATCAGGATCAAATAATCGTGGCATAGGATGTTCCAACACATACTGACCATACTCTAGAGTCATCCCTCTATCAAGAATATTAGCTCTGTACTCCCACATCTGTACTCTTAAACTGGTGAACTCTGCCACTGCTGCATCATATGAAATCCGTGGACCCCACATTGTAATCTCCTGCTGCTGACGTGCATAAATAGAAGACCCCTGTGGCATACCCTGAGGCTGACCATACTGTCACCATACCCAACCAAGAAGAAACCTCTCAATAATCCCAGGAGTATGACCAATCAGATATCTAGAAGTAAAGACAAAGGGCATCTCCCTAGCATCCTTTGGCCATGCCTCACAATCTACATAGGGCCGCCAACATACTGTCTTGAGATCATCCAGAAGATGTTGCCAATGATCCAGTTTGCCTAGCCTCAGCTGAGCAATGACATCGGTATATCTAAATCTGTACGGTCGACCGACAGGCCATCATCCTCGAGTCAATGGTCGCATAACGAAAAAGTACTCCCATGCCCATATCTGTAAAAGTGAACAACCAATAGCTAAACTCTGGCCTCCACAATACACAATATGGTGTAGCTCATCATATAAATGTGCAAGCATATCATGTACCCTGCATCACCATACTCTCAAGTGCACGACCCCATCCGACTGCAAAACCCTTCGACCTATGGTTGGGGCACATAACACCTCCAATGAAGCTTGCAAGTATAGAGGGTAGGGGCGCATACGAATTCATCATCTCCACCCAAGAGATATAATATCCCGCAATATGATCATCTCTGAATATCCGCCTCAAGGCATTAGTACCTCCTTCCTCCTGGCTGTCAAATCTCACTATCTCACCCATCACTGGAATCCTCAAGATGCGATATACATCCTCTGGAGTCACGATAATCTCTCCTGTTGGCAAATGAAAGGTGTTCGTGTCGCTGTGCCACCTCTCTACAAGTGCTATCAATAAGGCTCTGTTGAGACGCACCTTAGGCATCTCAAGTAATGAGGTCAGTCCACATGCCTCAATAACATCTCTATCTTCCTGTACAAGCTGTGGAATCAATCTCCATGTCTTCGGGAATTTCTCCCGTAACTGCAAGACGCCCAATCTCTCCTGTTGAATAGGAAGAATCATCAAGACAAATCAATCAAATCTGAATATCAAACTATTTGTTTTCCATCATCATGGAAAGCAAATTTATGAAAATCCTGTTTGTTTTTAACAACTTTAGAAGCAAACTTATCAACCTATTTGTTTTTCATTTTCATGAGAACAAATTTATCACAATCCTGTTTGTTTTTAACAACTTTAGAAGCAAACTTATCAACCTATTTGTTTTTCATGTTCATGAGAACAAATTTATCACAATCCTGTTTGTTTTTAACAACTTTAGAAGCAAACTTATCAAAGAACTATTTGTTTTTCATTAACTTGAAAGCAAATTTATCAGCTACTATTTGTTTTCCAAACAACCTTGGGAACAAACTGATCACACAAAACAACATCAAATCATGGGCACTGTAGAAGTCATAATGGGTGCTACATAAATCATAATGGGCATTGAAGAATGAAGGGCGCTACAAAAATTTTCATGGGCGCTGCAGAAATATTAATGAGCGCTACAGGAAACAAAGAGGGCACTACAAAAAGATTAATGGGCGCTAAAAGAATGCATGAAGGAACATAAATGTTGGAAAACGTGCTCTAAACAAAAAAATTTCAAATACTGAAACCTGTTAATGAGGTACATACCGTGGGTCCATAGTGTGTCGGCTGCTGATGTCATCGGATGCGCTCGAAACGGTGCTGGTGGGTAGGAAGTGCCACCTTTCTCACTCCAGAGCTCAAAAATTACAATTTTTACTAGGTTAAAATGGAAAATGACATGGAAAATGACATTTTAAACCTATTTAAAGGAAAAATTGGGGCAATTTATCACATTTTATCACAGCAGGGGCAATTTAGGTCATCAATTTTTCATCTCACATACTTCCATGTCAATTTCTTCACATCATAATTTTTGAACGATGAATCGACATCTTAAAAATCATAAAAATAAAAAATTCCAAAAAATCTAAAATTCAAAAAAATTCACAAAAATCAAAATCTTATCAATTCATTGTCCAAGGGGCATATACCTATTAACATTGACAATCGGCATCTGGGGAGAATTTCAAAATTCTTTGAAGCAATGCATAAAACACATCACTTCAAAGAGGGGCAAAATGTATACATCTAAAAATGGTCACATCACAATAGTCTGGTAATTAATTAAATATTTCTAATATTTAATTAAATCTAGAATTCAATCTGCGTATAAATAAATCTAAATAATTTATTTATATTGTTCATTCTTTCATTTTCGATTAAATAAATAAGTTTATTTAATCACTTTTCTTCATTTCTTAATTAATTAAATAAACATTACGATTTATTTATATTATTATCATATAATCTTGGCTTGAATATTTTATTCAAATAAAGATTAAATATTCTTCTATTTTATTAATTCTTCCAAATTCTATTCATAATTAAATATTCCAAATATTTAATTAATTCTTCTAAATTCTATTCACAATTAAATATTATAAATATTTAATTGGTCTTCTATAGTCCTAAAATAAAATATTTCAAAAATATTTAAAATCCTCAAACTCACACAAAATTAAATAAATTTATTTATTTAATTTGGATTATCAACAACAACCGTGAAACAACTTCAAAACAGAAAATTAATAAATTTCTCTGTTTCTGAGCAAAGTTGTTCCCGTGGGTTGAAGAAAAACCTCCATTCTTCTCTCCAACCTCCCAACATCTTCCATCTTCCTCTCAACCTCTCCATCTCTCACCATCCAAATTTACTAGACAATCTCACAGCCATTGATCTTTGCCAACCAGGCTCTTGCCTGTAAAAATCTATAAAAGGAATTGTCGGGTCTCTGAAAAATATAGAAGCTTTTGTACAGGAAAACTATAGCCAATTTGCAATAGCACAACTTTCCAGCATCCATAGCATTCTAGATTTTAGCATAGCATAGTTTAGCATATCAACATCCCATATCATGGCCTATCATCCTCATATCATAGCTTTAATAGCATCCATAATCCACAACCCCTGTGCATATCCGTATATCAACATTTCACTCCACCAGCATATAGGATAGACAAGTACTCTCCCTTTGCATACTCATTTTGTAGGTTGCCATTCTGAGAAGCTCTACTTACATAATCTGAGAGCAACAGCTCCAAGAAAATCACTAGAGATAGAGGACAATGGAACGACTCTGGAGAAGCTTTGTTTGATCTCTTTTCATTTTATTTAGCTTTTTTTAGTTTAATGTTGCATTGGTGTGTTTTTGTTATCTTATTTTGATACTAACATTTCCCACACACAGTAACTATAGTAATGTAAGTTAAACAATTTACAATATAAATGTACTTGCCCTTGATCTACGATGCTAGATAGTGGAGGAGCCTTTGACAACCCCTTGGGTGGAATCGACATGGAAGTTGATTGTCAACTCCCCTGAACCAACATAAATATTCAAAACATATGTTTGTGATTGAATTATAAATTTAAAACTCAAGTTAAAAATTATTTCATATATAATTTAAAAAATTGAAATCAAAATACCCCATAAGGGTTGCCAACTAAGACTGGTATTCACATATGTACTTGCGGTGTAGATGATTGCCCCACTGTTAGTGTCATCTATACACCAAATAGTTTGATTGTTAAAATGTATTGTAATTTTTTTTGATATATACATTCATTAAAATTCTTATAAATTCAACATGTAGATGCACATATTTATACCTATGTCACATTGTCCTCAGGGTGATGGTCTATAGTAAGAAATTATACAAATGAAATGAGGTGACCAAATGATCCAAAAGAATCTCCACGTCCACCCGAACTGGGTGTGGCCTGATCGGGTCCATAGCATAGCTGATGGCAACTAGTACATACATGTGGTCTCGACACTTGTGGAGTGGTACTAGGACCAACTCCATAAAACACTCCTCCATCATTGCGGTCTCTATGCTCCCTACTTGCTATCACAAAAGCATGTTGATCAAGGTCTCCTGCGAGCATACTAAGGGATCCTAATGTCGATACCACCACATGTTGATGCATAGGTGGGAATGGCAGGACCAAGAGGAGCAACAAGGGGTTGTGCATGCATGGGGAATTTAGGATCAACCCTTTCCCCTAACCTCTATTGTGGCATGCCACCACCAACACCTTGAAATGATTTAAAAGCAAAATAATTTGGCTTTTTCCCCATAAAAAACTCTACATATAGTTTCCTCAAAAAATATAAAGGAACCTTTAGATTAGCATGTGGTGGATTGTCAAATATCATATACCATTGATCCCAAAAATGTGCACTCATTTGTGGACGTATACACCACCTCATGGATATTCTAGATTTATTGGTAGGAATGGGTTTTTGAGTATTAGGGTTGATAAAATAAGGGGCTAGATGGGATTTTGTTCTTTTTAGGTCTAAAATTTGTTTATATGAGAGATTGTCTACGTAAAGTTGTCTCATCTCCTCTCTATATCATCGATGCCTATCTAAGTTAGAATTGATAGTCCTAATGGCATCGACAACATTTTGCATCACAAATGAAAAACATCTCACATGTGGTGGAGTCAATGCTTCATTTTGCATAGCATTGATTTGGTTTTGAATGGATTCCACTTGTTCATTGATGTGTGCTCGCAAGTGAACCTCATTTGGTGGGGTATGAGGTGGAGGTGGAGGGGGTGGAGGTGGAGGGCGTGAAGGTGGAGGTTGTTAAGGTGTTGGATTGATGATATCATCAATGTAATTGATCCATGATATCTATATAAGTGTTCACTTGCATTAAATTATACAAAATTAACATACAAACTTACAAAATTACAAGAAATAGTTAAATTTGAAACTTACATACAAATTTGTTTAAATAGGATGTGCATACATATACATACACATACATACATTGATTGAACTTTAGCATGTGCATACAAATTTCAAAATTTAACATGTACATACATTTAAAATAAAAAATATGATGCATAATGCATGCATACATCATTCAAATAAACTATGTGTACATACAAATTTCAAAATTTAAGATCTAGAACTATGTAATTTTAATACATGTACATACTAAAAAATAAACTTGAAACATTCACAAAAAGCTCATTTATGTATAACACACACAATATATATTACATTTTTCCAACAAGAGAAATCATGATCTAGTAGATAGTCATAAAATATATACTATTATAAATTCATCATTATAAATTCATAAATTCAACCAAATTCATAAATTCATGTCTCTAAAAATATCCATCCAACCAAAATCATAAATTCGTCATTAAAAATATCCATCCAACCAAATTCATAAATTCATCACACAAAATATCCATTGAATCGAATTCATAAATTCATAACTATAAGATCATTGTCTTAATTTATAAAGTGTTGTAGCTCTCTACTGCATCTCTTCAACTCTCAGAATCAAAATTTCTCCTCTCCTCTAGCCATCTTCGATGCTTATCTAAGATCCCATCCATAACCCTAACAACATCAACAACATTTTGCATCCTAGATGCAAACATCCTCAAAGGTGTTGTGGTACATTCTTCATTTTGAATAATGTTGATTTGATCCTAAATGGTTCTAACATCGACATTGATTCGTGCTTGCAAGCAAGCACCATCGGTTTTAGGTGGTGGAGGTGGGGGGTTATGAGGTGGAGTGGGTGGAAGTGGAGGTGAAGGTGGTGGAGATGGACGGCGTGGAGGTAGATTACGGATATTATTGAATTGATACATGTGATCTCTAAGAGATAAGTGAACCTGCATTAGATTTGTAATTTCAAAATGTAAGATAAATGTTTAGGAAATACCCTTAAACCATTCAATATAAATGTCCTAATTGATTACAAATGATAAAATGTGTAAGCCTTATTTATGTCTAAGGCATGTTACTTGAATGAAAAAATAATTAACTATTAATATAGGACAATTTATGAGTGCTTTAGGGTTTATGATTTAGAGTTTAGGATTTAGGGTTTAGGGTGATAGGATGGCTTAAGGGGATCTATGTAGTAAGGTCCTAAGAAAAAATGACATGGCTTAAGTGAATAAAATTTTGTGAAGTTGCCCAAGGAAACCAAATTTCATTAAGGTCCTAGGTCAAAATGATGGTTTAGATTTTAGTGTTTAAGGTTTAGGGTAATAGGATGGCTGAAGGGGATCTATGTAGTAAGGTCCTAGGACAAAATGACATGGCTTAAGGGAATAAAAATTTGTGGAGTTTCCCAAGGAAACCAAATTTCATTTTAAGGTCCAAGGACAAAATGAATACTTTAGGGTTTAGGGTTTAGATTTTAGAGTTCAGGGTTTAGGGTTTAGGTAACTTAGGGTGAAGTTTGGATGGCCCTTGGAATAATGGACTTGCAAGTTAGTGAACAACATTTTCTTGTGGAAAAGTTGGTTGAGATAGCTCTTGTTTTGACTAACCAACCTCTCATGAAATCTCATTCATATTATAAACTTGCATGATCTTATTATTCTTAAATTTGGTTGCCTTGGGAAACTTCACCAAATTTTGAGAACTTCTTTGATCCCCTTAAGAAATGTCATATTAGGACCCCTTAAGACATTGGTTTATGGTTTAGGGTGATGGGATGGCTTAAGGAGATCTATTTAGTAAGGTTATAGGACAAAATGGCATGGCTTAAGGGAATAAAATTTGGTGGAGTTTCCCAAGGCAACCAAATTTCATTTTAAGGTCCTAGGACAAAATGAATGCTTTAGGGTTTAGGGTTTAGGGAACTTAGGGTGAAGTTTGGGTGGCCCTAGGAATAATGGACTTGCAAGTTAGTGAACAACATTTTATTTTGGAACAGTTGGTTGAGATAGCTCTTGTTTTGACTGACCAACCTCTCATGAAATTTCATTCATATTATAATCTTGCACAATCTTATTATTGTTAAATTTGGTTTCCTTGGGAAACTTCACCAAATTTTTAGGACTTCTTTGATCCCCTTAAGAAATGTCATATTAGGACCCCTAAGACATCGGTTTATGGTTTAGGGTGATAAGATGGCTTAAGGGGATCTATGTAGTAAGGTCCTAGGAAAAAATGACATGGCTTAAGGGAATAAAATTTTGTGGAGTTTCCCAAGGAAACCAAATTTCATTTTAAGGTCCTAAGACAAAATGAATGCTTTAGGGTTTAGGATTTAGATTTTAGAGTTCAAGGTTTAGGGTTTAGGGAACTTAGGGTGAAGTTTGGGTGGCCCTTTGAATAATGGACTTGCAAGTTATTGAACAAAATTTTCTTGTGGAACAGTTGATTGAGATAGCTCTTGCTTCGACTGACCAACCTCTCATGAAATCTCATTCATATTATAATCTTGCACGATCTTATTATTGTTAAATTTGGTTACCTTGGGAAACTTCACCAAATTTTGAGAACTTCAATCCCCTTAAGAAATGTCATATTAGGACCCCTTAAGACATCGGTTTATGGTTTAGGGTAATAGACTAACTAGTTTATAAATATTTTTGATTTTATGAATAGACTAACTATTTTCGTAATAGAAACACATAATTATGTATTATTAAGATTGAGTTTGATGTATACTTTAACTTGATATTTTTTAAATTGAATATAAGATTATTTTATTTAACATGTTTTTCATTAATATTTATTGTGTGTTTGTGTATAAGTTTAATATACTATGATAAAGTTGAATATTTCACACTTAAATGAATTTTATGATATAAAATTTATAATAAAATTAGTTATTGATGAATCTTATTTTATTTTGGATTGTTTGGAATTGAAAGAACCTAAAAGAAAGAAAAGAAAAATATTTATATTCTTTTAGTGTCTAGGTAACTAGTGCAAATTGAGATTTTAGACTAAACTAGAAGCCTAATTAACAACTAATTGACTAGAATGAGAGTTAAGATTGTCGAAACACAAGAGACAACACATGCAAAAAAGAAAAGGAAACAAGGCACGACTAAGAGAGATCAAAACATAAAATAGAAATGAATGCAAATATTATCTAATTAAGTGACAATACAAAATGGATTGTACAAGGATTTAGGAATTTGCTAACTAAACTTGTAAACAAACATTGATAATTTATCAATTGTATTGATTTGAGGTAAAAAATGAGTTATCAAGGGGCCCAAAACCCTTTACATCAAAAAGAAGCTAATAAAAGAAGATAACAACATAAAGCAACAATCAACTCGATGACAACCAAACAACAGTCCAAAAACAACCAAAAAGAAGGAAACCAGCCAGCAGCACTACAGATTGTTTAGAGTCTCCACAACTTCTATTTCACTAGCAACCAACTTTTGTACATTATCCATAGTATCAGACACCTCAATACCTGAGGCCCCAGCGTGAGATTTCATTCTATTTCTAGTTCTGGCTCCCGACCCACTCATTTTTACCTCACCACTCAAAATACTAGCTTTCACAACACCTTTCTCAGTAGCACACTCCACATCCATCAGCTTACCCTCAGCAGTAGTATCATCAACAGACACATTCTCCTTTCTCTTTTTCATGGCAGTCATAGGGGAGGTCACCTTGGCAGAGTCTGAGATAACCAATACCTTAGAGGCATCTCCACCCTTCATCACAACATTCCACAACTTATCAAATTTTTCCTCAAGGGATAACATTCTACCTTCCAAATTTTGTTTCAGATTAATGGTTTCCTCCGCCACAATATTAGCCACAATATTAAGAGAATCCATGATATTATCAATTTGGCTTTAGACAAAAGGGTCCTCAACCTTATTAGAAACACCTCTAATTCTAACATTGGTCCTATTAATCTCATGGAAGAACCACTTAAAAATTTTAAACAACACATTGGCACTATCATGGGCTGAGCCCAACACATCAAACAATTCCTCCCTATCAAAGTTCTCAATACGTTTCCCCACAACAATGTCCTCATTAGAAGAGCTAGCATGAACCTTTTCAATAGAAATTTCCTTACCTTTACCAGCTGGGACATGAGTCTTCATCTTTCGAATGGAGCAGGCAATTTCCTCCGCAACAACCTTCCTTTTTAGTATCCTATCCGCATCCACTTTACTAGATCCCACAACATGACCACCACCCACAACTCTTTCCTCATCTTGCTTCTGCAACCCCATGTCAACACCCGATGAAGCCTCACCATAGATACTGTTAGCCAGGGAGAGAGGGAGACCCTTCTCCATAAGTAAGCCAATAGACAACACCTTACCTTTCCGGCTTCCCTCCGCAAGCTCCTGCACATATCTAGTCACTGAAGGAGGAGAGGAAGCTTCCCCATAAAGTTCATTTTTGTCCTTACCCCCCTTAGAAAGAACATTCACCACCCCCTCATCACTGCATGTCGTATAGCCCACCTTATCATCCAACTTCCTTTTCCCAGTTTTACCCGAAACAGGGGAATTGTGACCCTCATCAAAAGTGGCATACGAATCCGAGACAATCAACATTGTCATCCCTATCAGACTCAAATTCTTCATTCAAAATAAGCATCCTCTTCTTAGGCTTCTTACTAACCCTTTCCTCTCCTGAGTCCGTCTCATAACCTTCCCTAGGTTCAACAGTATTTTCCTTTGGAGACACCAGAGTTTTATGCACCTCATGAGCTTTGACATGTTCATAAATAAGGAGAATTAACCCTGCATGCAATACAGGGTTTTTGGGGTTTTTTCTATGATCTTTAATCCTCGAATCGAGCGAGATTAACAAATAGTAGGGAAAGGACACCCATTTCTTATGTCGAAAATGGTTAAGCAAAAGGAAATGGTAAGTGTTAATCACCATATACTTGCCTTCCAAGGTTACATACCTCATAATTTCCTCAACAACATCACACCAAAGCGCTTTCAATGAGCTCCTCTAATACCCACTGCTCTTCGCCGACTTCAAATCAGCAGCCTCATTTCCTTTAAAGAAAATTGACATTGCAACCTGTGATTCTTTTGTATCTTTGAACACCTTCATACCCTGAATAGCCAATCCAGTGATTTGGGCTATAAATTCTTCATCAACCACAATTTACCTACCACCCAAATTTAGGGTTCTCTCATTCCATCCTTCAACAACCAAAATGGTGACCTAGGGACTGTTACCATGCAATCTTTCCATATATGGAGTTAAACCTCCCTTCTCTAAAATCTCCCATACCTCCTTCTTCTACTTAGCAGTAACACAAGACCTAGGTTCAATGCGATTTTTGTCCCCACCCATCACAGAAGAAGTAGTAAACATAAACCAATCACATAACAAAAAGCTCAGGAAGATAAAGTAGACACTTCCCAGAACAAGAATACCCAACAGAAGCCTTTGGAAACTAAGGCAATAAACACCCACAATCCGTGCGAAGCCAACCACTGGACACAAATGCAATAATGAATTAGAACTTTGTGCCTTGTGAAAGACATCCCTCAAAATCATAATTTTAACATCCTCATTTGTGATATTCAACCACGTGAGTAGTTAATGGGGTAGTTGGGTTCCTCACCCTCTTTTGGATTTATGTGCCACCTCTCTCCTGTCTTCACTTGAGGAGGTTATGCCAATTTTTTTTCCATTTACGAAGTAGGTAAAACCTCCCACCTTTTATGGGTAGTAGGAGTTAATGCACCTCTTGGATGTATTTTCCCTTATTGTTCTATATATTGAGCACTCTCCTCTCACCTTCACCAACTCCATAAGTTCAGCTGGTTCAGCTAGTTCGGTGATCGTTCTGTGAGAGTGATGAGAGTCTTCTCAAAATTCTCTTGTAGTGTTGTCTTTATTTTCTCTCTTTCTCTCTTTCAGATTTCTTCTCCATTCTACTATTTTAATTTTCAATCATTTTTTGAGTGGAGTGTATATGATCTACTACTGACAACAGATCTTGTCTCAGTTATTGCATAATCCAACATGGTATCAGAGTGGGTTTGTTTGGTATAGCTCATTATTTTTTCTGAGTTTGTTTTGAGAGATTTGAGACTAATATATTGTTGAAGTTTTCCTCAAAAACCAAGTATACTCTTCTCCTGCCTCCTCGAATGACTTGAAGAATCATAACAATTTAAAGGAAAATTAAACATCTGTTTAATCTGGTTTATATATGTATGTGTTCCTGTGAGATCTAGGTGATTGTAGGTTTTTGGTAATATTGGAGACTTTTTTAGCATTTCCAAAGTGTCCAGAAGGCTTTAGAAACTCAAGATTGACTTTTACTTCACCAAAATCAGAGATTGGAGGACACAATAAAAATTAGAGTAAATTTTTTTTCTAAATTTTTATTGGAGCTGTTTTCATTTTGACTTCAAAATTTGAACTTTCACTCATTTGTAGAAAAAGCGATTTTTGGGTTTTATTCCCAAGTTCGGAAAACCATTTGGGTAGTCATTAAATTTTGCAAAAATCAAGTAAAAAACAAGCATGAGTCGTTTATAACGGACAAATTGTGCACTGTTCTTCAAAGTTGCATAACTTTTTCCTTGGGTGTCAGATTTTTGCAAACGAGTACTTGACGGAAAGCTGAAAAGGAGCACTTTCTATTCATGAAGGTATTGATAAAAAAATTGCCTCTTGCTATCAGATATTACAGGTTGAATATGATGCATTTTCTTACCTTCAGTAAATCATATCTTTCACTTTTGATTACTGCTTGGACTATCACTCAATAGTTATATGGAGACATTGAATCTTCATTTGAAAGTGATGTTTCCTTGCATAAAAAAGCTATTGTGGATGATAATGAGACTTATTTTTCCCCATCTTGTGTGGATGATCAATTCATTGATACCCCTTCACCATCTACTGTTGCTACTTCAAATTCTAGTGTTGCTTCTTTGAAAGTTTCTAGTGATTCTTTGTAGCAGGACATTCATTGTCTTTTAGATTCAGCTTTGGATGATCTCTTGACAAGTATTTCAGACTTGTTTATAGAGACACATATTGTAGATTTGGGGGAAACTATTGATGATATTCATCTTCTCTACAATGAAGTTGAATTTTATTCAGACATTGTGAGGGATCACTTTGACACTCCTCTTCATTCTCTACATGATCATTCCTTACAGTTTGACATGAGTGTGGATACTTTGGATCATCATTTGGAGAAGAAATCTTCATAGGAGATACTTGAGTCTTTGGCTTATGCTCTACATTAGTCTCTAGAATATTTAGATTTATCATCTTCAACAGTGTGGCCTAGAATGCCTTATTCAATTCTGGCAGCCTTCAACATCAACATGGGGATACTTGAGCCGATTTTAGAGACTTCATTAATTCTACACTTTCTTCCTACTTATTCCTTTCAGGACTTGGGGAAAAGTGTGCATACACCTTTGGTTGTGTTTCTTCCTAAAGGGAGGAATGTTGTTCGATGATCGTGGACCATCTTCTACATCCAGTTTCGAGCATCTACCATTGGATCTCTTTGGGGGGGATTCTTTGTCCTTCCACTTCATTTCTCTCTCTATTATGGGGGGACGTACTTCCATTTTGTGGACGTGGATTCTTCTTCTTTGGGGGGAATTTTATATGTACATGGGTACCTAACATGGCCTCATTTTCCAGGACCCATCTTTTCACCAACCTAAGCTATGCTTAAGGGGGGGTGTTAGTGTAGGTTTTTATTTTCCTTATGTTTGGGGTATTTATTTTTTCCTACACATATTATTTAAGCTTGCTTAGGTTTATTAGATGTGGTAATATAAGGACATGTGGCAAAATACAATAGCTACATGTGTCACTCTCTCCCCACACATGGGTAGTTGAGTTACACATCCTCTTTTGACTTGCTGTGCCACCTCTCATAACCACTATTTTTTTTTTACCTGAGTAGTTTATGGGGTAGTTGGGTTTCTCACCCTCTTTTGGATTCATGTGCCACCTCTCTCATGTCTTTACTTGAGGAGGTTATGCCACATGTTTTTTCATTTACCATGTAGGTAAAACCTCCCACCTTTTATGGGTAGTAGGAGTTAATGCACCTCTTGGATGTGTTTTCCCTTATTGTTCTATATATTGAGCACTCTCCTCTCACCTTCATCAAATCCATAATTTCATCTAGTTCAGCTAGTTCGGTAATCGTTCTGTGAGAGTGACAAGAGTCTTCTCAAAATTCTCTTGTAGTGTTGTCTCTATTTTCTCTCTTTCTCTCTTTCAGATTTCTTCTCCATTATACTATTTTGATTTTCAATCATTTGTTGAGTGGAGTGTATATGATCTACTACCGACAATAGATCATGTCTCAGTTATTGCAAAATCCAACAAAATATAGTGATTCATATTTTTCTCCACCTGAGTTTGAAACTCCTTAAAATATGATAGAGCTTCATCTTTATGTTGCAAGCAATATACCCACATTTTCCTTGTATGATAATCAACAAACAATGAAAAGTACTTGTAGCAATTGTGACTAGGTGGCATAGGCCCAGATAGATCAGTATGCACCAGTTGCAAAGGTTGGCTTGCACGATGCTCACTAGGATAGAAGGGTGCTCTATGTTGTTTTCCAGCAATACAACTAGAACAAATAGCACTCAAATTCTTAAGTGAGGGAAGCCCTTTGACCATGCATTTCTTACTAAGTGTTAGCAAGTAACTAGTGCTTAAATGAAAAAATCTATGATGTCAAAGCAAAGCAAGATCTTCATCCTTAGCCACTAGGCTTGATTATTAGTAATTGTATCAAGCCTAAACATCTTTCCAATCTCAGTAGCACTGGCAGAAATCTTTTCATTTTTAGAATTATCCTTGATAAGACAAATCTTTGTATCTTGATGGCTATCAAACTCAATCCTAAGGTTGTGGTCAAGAAATTGATTAATAGAAAGGCTCAATTTTTGGTAAGTCTTGGCATGCACAAGACATTAGTAAGCCTACAATGATTGATGCCAAAATTCAAAGAGATTTCACCAATACCTTTGATTTCATGGTGGTATCATCTCCAAGAGTGACTGTACCATGATGGGGTTTCAATATGTGAAACCACTCCTTCTGTCCAATCATGTGCTTTGTAGCACCTGAGTCCACATACCATATTGAGGTTGATTGTGAACCATCTTTTGAAGTGTGGGATGAAAGAACATATTCCTCATCTGGAGAATATTCTTCTTCAATAACATTGCTTTGTTGTTTCTATTTGTTCTTCTGCTCCCATTGTGATTTTCCACTCTGAAGTGGCTTCTTTGGATGTGGTTTGTTGAATGATCCTTTGTTGAAGGAATTGTACCAACACATCAGGTGCAACTCTTTCACATATTGGGTGTTGCTTCATAGGCTTCTTTCCTTTATGACGAGTGGTCATAGCATGATCCTCCTCCCCATTTTCATGCCTTAAAGATTCTTCTTTTTGGAGCAGATTCACGAGCTTCTCAAAAGTGGGTGTCATCTCTGTGACATTCAAAGTTGTCACAAAGAATTTATACCTAGAAGGTAGTACCCATAGAACAATAGGCATGAAAACTCTGTCATCAATTGTTTCTCCCAATGCTTGTAATGAAGCTCTCAACTCTGTAATCCTTTTGAGAAAGGATTCCAATTGTTCTCCATTTTTCATCTTCAGACTATGTAGTTGACTCTGCAAATTCAGGATTTGATTCTGATTCTTTGCCTCATACACCATTTGTAGTTTGTCCCAAGCATCCTTGGCTATAGACGAGTCTCAGATGAAAGGATGAGCTTCATCAGACACACTGAACATGATGCTCAATTTTTCCTTTCTGCCAGCTTGATCAAATTTCTTTTGTTCATCAGCATCTGTCTTATGATGTGTTGTGGATCCACTTACCACATCTCAAACTTCTTCAAACTCAAGTTGAGTTTTGAGTTTGGTCTTCCATGCGAAATATTTATTTTTGCGTAATAACTAAGAATCTAGGAGAAGAAACTTAGGAGAACTTCCTACCATTTTGTTAGGAAAGTAAAGTGTTTTTTTATTTATTTATCATCACTTGGATCAGCAATGTGTTGTTGAGGAGATGATAAAAAAAATACTATCAAATAACTGAGTAAAAAAAAATACACCTTTATAAAATGACTTCTAGAGAATGCTTACAACACATTATGAAGCTCATCTAATGGTTTGAATCAGATTGAAATACATCATGTTGATTTTTTTTTAAAACACTATATATATAACCCAACAGTTGTTGTTTGCATTTCAAATTGTGAAGAAAACCACCCGCAACCTGAACATATTTGCCTGGATACATGACAACCAGGTTGACCTTCTGCAACAAGGAGGCCTTGTTGATCATGGTCTTCTTCTAAGACATTGTTTCCACTATTGACTCAACATCATCACCACGTCTATGACATGTATCCTCAAGTGTCACAAACCATGAACAAAAGCTAAACACTTGTATCATTCAATCTGCACAACAATGACCACCATTGCATTTTCTGGACATGCTGAATCTGGGCTTTAATTTGCAATGGAGAGGGAAATCAAGGCATAAGAAAAAGCCTAACCTCTAAGAGCCTACTCTTTTTTTCAATCAAACCTCTGTAGATTTCAACAACAACAAATAAAAACTCAAAATGTTGGCCAAACTGTGAACTGGAATGTTCACTCAATTGTGCTTTGGAGAGCTCAATATTGCCTCTTGTTATTTTTGCAACAAATAGAGGCATGTGTAACATTCAAGGCATATGAAAGTAATGAATCATTCATAGCTGAATGATCCACGTTCTTCAAAGACATCAAATGAAATTTACTTTACCTTCCAACCACTCATGTCAAGGCCAACCTTTGGCTTTGGCCTCTACATATGTCATTCAAATTCAAATATGCCTTTCTTATTGTATGGTGGGATTTTGAAAATTATTTGGACTTCTCATGGCACCTCTCCTTGTGAAATCTTCCACACAGGAATAGAGTAAAACTCCAACGCCAAGTCAAATCATGCCCTTTTAATAGCAAAATGCCTATCAATCAAGCTCATTCAAACCATATCTTCAATAATCCTCTACAGAAGTTGAATTACTAACATGATGTGGCAAGTGTAGAGTAGTCATGATAATCTCGACTGAATCTCCCTCATACCACATTATGCGGAATATACTACAACTTCATTTCTCTTAGCAAGAAATATGGCATCCAAGATATTCTCCAAACAACAAAAAGGAAATCTCTACAATCTCTGCTCTTAATAACGCCAGTATTCTCTCACTAAATAATAGGCACAAAATCATCTTGCTTTGATACCATATTAGATTTTGTGGAGCAATCAAATTGAATTCTATTGCATTATAGGACACATATTTATACAATGAAATATGATGAACCCCGTGAACTTCAAGTTCAACAAAATAATGTAACTAATATCCTAAATACACTATCCAACAATAATAAATCTAAAACAAATAATAACAAGAATAAACAAACTATCTACGTGGAGTAATGATGTAATATCCAACAAATATACAATTTAAGGTTGTTTTTTGTTTCTATTCAATATCTTGAGGGTTTCATTGCATTTTTCTTCTACTTCTACAAATAATTATTTCTATTATTATAGTAAATAAAATACATAAAATGGTAAATAAAATGGAAAAACCATGCTAAAATCTATTATTGTACTAAAAAATTCAAAAAAACATGAAAAAAACAAAATTGGGGGTGGAGGTACACCTGGAGGTCACTTATTCCACTGTCGTCCTTGCCGAATTGAGATCCCATGCTCTATAAATAACTGAGTTTCGTTTATTTTTAAAAATAAATACCACCTTAAAATGGGATCTCGATCTTTACAAAACGGGATCTCGTTTCTCGTCTTGGTTCAGGACCCATTAATAAATGGGATCACGTTTTTAAAAAAATGGGATCCCGTTTAGAATTTAGGCTTGGAATCTTGAAGCTAAACGAGATCCCATTTTTTAAAAGCAGGATCCTGTTTATTAAAAAGCGGGATCCTATTTTTGGCAAGCCGATTTTGTTTTTTTGCCTAAGGAAAATATTCCACGTTTCATGGACTCATCTTTGTGCTTTTACCCATAATGCATACGCATTTTTTAGTGTGTGCCCGAAGCATAATGTATATGCACTTTTTAGACTCCAGTACTCAAAGCATAATGCATACACATTTTTTTAATAACACATACGCATTTCCTACAGGATTTTTTTTGGCTGAAACTTCCCCTCTTCGTGAACCCAACTTCTTGCTTTTACCTGCCACTACCTCATGAGATTTTCTCATAATGTTATTTAAATTCTTTCAAGTCAATAGTGATAATATCGATTTCAAATTCAATTGCTAAGAAATGTAAATATAAATATATGTGTATATATATATGTATATATATATGTGTGTGTATATATATTTATACATTTTCATATAAATTCACTCACATATAAGTACGTTCTTTGATATATATATATATATATATATGTATATAGATGTTTTCATGTACATATTCAACATTTAAATAAGAATGAACTTTTATTTTCCATTTCAAACAATAGTATTTAAATGCATAAGATTTTTTTGAAATACATAAATTCATTTACATGTTAAGTCACACTTTCATTTTCCTTTAAGTTCTCAAACACATGATCAAGATAGAAAGTTAAATAAGAATTTCACATGTATTTCATTTCATAAGTCTATCATTTTCAATCACAGTATCGTTTCAAGTCAACTTAATATAATCTCCTATATGAATTTTCAAATGTAATCATTATGCTATTTGTGGTGTGTGCACCTAGATTCCATCAAGCTTACCGTTTGATCCAACTAAATGATCCTACTTCAACCATGTTCTCTTTCTTCATCTTGTCATCTTGCAATTACACACACTTGCACTTACATAGCTCATTAGTAATGTCCAATCTTGATAAAATCTAAGATAATTCAGAAGATCACATAGTCAACGATGGTAAACTTCTTTCAAACTTTTCATAAATATCAAAATTTTCATTCAACAATTTGAATTTCCTCAATAATTCAATTTATCATATTATAATTTAAATGAAATAAAAATTGGGTTGTGACACTAGTGGAGATTCTACATCAAACATGTTGGGTCCCAAAACCATTGCTTCACTTCCTAGAACCAAACTCCACTCACAACTTGGCTAAGGTTTTCATCAAGTGAAAATGGTTCAGATCAACAAAATAATGAATGGTTTAAGGTCAACTCTACGAGAGTGGGTTATCTCTCCTACACTTTGAGCACAACTTAGAGTCAAGAGGGTCTAGCTAGCAGTATACCTTAAGAGGTATTGAAATCATATAAAATGAATAATATTGAATTAATGATAGCCAAACCCAACATGTCAACTTGGCCCCAAATATTATCACTAAACTAAGTAAAACTAGTTCTCTAAACCCATATATAACTAATATAATTCTACAAGTATAACCCACATGAGAGAGATTCATTTGAGGCTCACTGAAGATAGATTCTTGTTTATGATACAAGGTTATAGATGCACAAAAATAATTCTACTCCTATACTATTGATTTATTTTGTGTTTGATATTGTGATATTGGTTCTTGGTTCTAGACTGTTGCCTATTTATTAGGCAACAAAGTCACAACACAATAAGAAGAGAATAAACAAGAGAAGAAGAACATGGAGCTATGTATTTACATACAATAATGACCATGAAACCTGGTAATAAAGCATCTTAGTAATATAGAACACAACTAGATGTATCATAAAATGAGAAATATCATTATAAGCCTTGCATTTTTTTCATAATCATGTTACATTCACCTAACCTAGCATCACATTCATGCGAGAAAATATGGTAAAGAGAGATCCATAACTTTGACTAAGAAGCCTTCCTAAATACATACTTAGTGTCATGTAGATATTTTGCATTTATAATGCTATTCTTATATTCTGTATGTTTGCAATCCCTCAACAAATTAGATCTGGCATCAATGGCTACCTTGCAACTTCCTTGGAATTTGGAGGCCACTATAGAACCAACCTCTTGAAAATGATCAAAATCATAATTAATATATCCATCAGGCATCAAAACCTAACTCCCACATTGTAGCACATTTGAAACCCATAGTTGAAATTGATTCCTACCCAAAAATGAGAGTTGTAGATTGAATGAAGGGGTTTGCATTTACTTCGGGTAGTCATGTGAAACATCATCAATATGAGTTGGTAGAGTGGGTGGATGATAATTCATGTCATATTCCACTTAGATCTGCAATAAAAACCTTGATAGCACCTTGGAAGACTTCCAAAAGGAATATTTCAAAACTATCAGTGCTTTTTACATGATCAAGAACTCATTGGATATTCCACTAGTTCCAAGAACTATTGGAACCACCAAAAACCTCCCATTCCCTTTTACTCACATTAATCCTTCCTTTTCCTTGTTCCTTCAGATTCCTTTTACCTCATTAGGGGTTGCTACCCCACTATGAACCACCACCACTAAATTTCATTCATCCCCTTTGTCAGCGATTTCAACCCCATTAGGAAGTATCAAGACTTTCACTAGGAATCAAAACTCATCCAATTACTGAGTCCCAACAAAAGAAATATGAATTATATTCCACATAATGTCATAGTGTTAATTTTTCATGTAACACAACCCTCTTCTTGACAAGCTCATATAATTTCTATAGTGAGACATTTGATAGGTATGGAGCAATTTTTAGGGGTGGGTACATTATAATTCAACATAATATTCTTGAATTGGGTGTACTTAGAGAATTGGCACTAAACTGTGAGCTTATCTTCTACATGTTTTTCCAAACCTATGGTTTCCATCATATCTTTGGGTTTGAACATGTTGACCTCAACCTACAATTCCTCCTTGAGGCCACCCATGCAACAACTAGTAAAGCAGTCATCTATCAACCCTTTGGTTTGGTTGCAACTTTCTCAAATTTAGTTTGATAGTCATGAACAAAACCAGGTTCCCTCAATTTGGTTAAAGCTCTAATAAAGACTTCAAATAAATTGGGACTAAATCAAATCAAGATTTTTTTTCACAAATTTAGTCCAACTATGTTGGGGATTGACTTTCATATACCATTTATGCTAGTAGATTGGTTATTTTCCAAGTGTCTTCCCAAGGAGTATTATGGGGAGTAAAATATTATCTAGCACAATAGATCCAACTAGTAGGATCTATACCATCAAATTTGAGAAAACTAAGTTTTGGCTCCCAAGGCACCCAATTGGAGTTAAAATTAGATTCAATTATTAGAGAAATCAATGGATAAGCCACAACCAGATATATAGTTTAGAGATTCTAATATTTAGTTTTTTCCATCACTATGGGAAGAAACACAAGAGTGAAATTCCTCTAATTTAGTGGTCACTACTACATCTATTAACTTAGATCAAGTGTTCACCATCAGAAGAGGGATCCTAGAGTGCTGGAAAAATGGTGTCAAAGTTATATACCAAGATGGTCATCTTGAAGAGAGGATTATAATAAGATAATTAGTTAAAGAGGAAAAAAAATACCTAGTCTTTCCTTTAGGGGAAATTTGACATTCCTTGCAACATCTTAGGCAAATACATGAAAGTAAAAAAAAAAATGTAAAAAGGAATATAATTAATTGATAACCCATTGTTCTATTAAAACCCTCTATTTGAAGTAGTTCTATTGATGATAACTACCAATTCTCATGCATATGGAATAAACTTGACAAAAATGACAACTTATAATGCATATGCATCTGATGATTTTATTAATTCTACCTTAAAACAAAAGTAATTAATTAGGAATAAATAGTTAGGATCATGTGTCCTAATAAATAATTTGTCCCCTATAATTTTTTGAAACCCTCTAAAGGTATTCATAATAATGTCGATCCAAATAGAAAGCAAACAAAAATGGATTTGATGAATTGGAGAGCACAAGAAAAACACAAATATGATCAAATATGCAAAGAAAAGTCAAATTTATGACACAAAAGTATTTAGGATGCAAATTCATCCCAAATGTATATGGATGACATACACAAAATTTGAGGTGACATATAAATAGAGAAAAACCATTCCCAAATTATCGATAAAACAATTTTAGAATACTCATTAAAGTTATTCATATTTGGTTATTAAGCTAAAAAGCTCTATATTTCACATCAAATTTCCTAAAATGATATTAATTTATGTCATCCACAAAAACTATCAATTAATATCTCTAAATTAATTTATAATTATATATATATATATATATTTTTATTAAATTAACATAAATTAATTTTTTTTAAAGATTTATTATCTTTTACATTTATACAAGTCATATCACATTTTCATATAATTTTACATTCCATAAAACAATTTTATATTCATCTTTGTTTATTAAGATAAATATCCTTACACTTCATTTTAATTTACTAAAATAATATTAATTTACCTTACCCACAACAGCTATTAATTAATTAATCTAAATTAATTTATACTTATATATTTTATTAAATTAAAATTAATTAATTATTATTTTAATTATTTATTTTACAAATATATAAATTGTGTCACATTTCCAAATAATATCACATTCTATATAAAATTAAACTATCATTTTAAAGTTAAATAAATTTCACAATCTTTACAATTGACCAAGATAAAATTGTGTTCACATTCTTTAAATAATCTTAAATATATTCTATAAAACTACAAATTCATCCCAGGTATAAATTTCCCTATCCTTTATAATTACATGAGGATTTATGACTTTGATTTTATTCCAATATTCCCCACCTTCCTTTAATGTCTCCTCCCATCCATTCATCTTCCCTTCGACATATAACTTCTTCAGACATTTCAACCGCTCCAATCCCTCCACTTTCTTCACTTTTGGACAGTGACTTAAAACCAATTTCTGAAGGCATGTCATGGCTCCCTCCTCCAATTCTGGAAACTCCTCTAATGAATTTTTTTTTGAAATTTTCAAAAATTGAAGTTTTGGAAACCCTCCTGAGTTTCCAAAAACCTTTGGCAATTCTCTGCACCTCCGATTCCCACTCATCCACAAACTCACTAGATTGGGCATATAACTTTGCAACTCCCAATAATCACTACACTCACAGTCCCACAACAACAATTCCCTCAAATTTGCCAACTCACATATCCAATTTGGCATTACAAACCTCTCTAGTTCAAGCCTTTCCAGATGTTTCATTGCCGCCATTTTCCTGGGAAACTGCACAAGCTCCGTTCCATCATTTTTATTCACGATTGACAGATGACGCATCTTCACTAGCTGCGCAAGGATCCCTTCTTCCTTCCTCTTCAACTCCATCTCATGTTTAAGAATTAACCGTAGTTCCTGAAGCTGATCCATATTGACTAAATCGTCTAAACTCATGAATTCGTCCTCTTTTATGGACAGGTGCAACCAGTCTGATCGCACTGTTCTCAAAGAGGCCAGCTTTGATATTCCCTTTGACAAGCGATCAATTCTCGAGCCTTCTAAATGCTGAAGGCATCTAAGTTCACTTATCCATACTGGTAATGACATGCATTCCTCAGGCAAAGCAAGAAACAAAAGACTTTTCAGATGTCTCACGCACTCCGGTAACTTCCTAATCAATGTATACTTTAAATTCAATACTTTGAGGAGTTTCATCTTTTCAACAGACACAGGCAATGTAGAGATGCATGTGGAGCTCAAATCTAGAATGCACAGTCCTCTGATACTAGTAAACAAATTTGCTAGAATGCTTGTAATGCAACTATGAGATAGTGAGAGTGTTCGGAGATAAATAACATGACTCTCTAAAATAGGATTCACATGCAGACCTCTCTCGGCCAGTAAAGTCTGACACCAGCCCATGGCACCACTTGTATGTGTAGAGACTTCCTCCACAGAAAAAGCACATTTATTTTCTTTTGATATTTGTATGGCCAAATCATACAACAAATCATGAATTTTACAGAATTTGGTTACGCTAAACATTACACTTATCTCACATACTTGAAGCAGACACAACTGGACAAGTTGATCTAACCAATCCTAGGCCATATCCCACTGATCCTCCCCTGCTAGGATAAATCCTTCTCCAATCCACAGATTTATCAAATACTCAGGATCTATCTCCTCATGCTCGGGAAAGAAGGAAAGGTATGCGAAACACAGCTTAAGGTGTGCAGGTAGAGAGTCATAACTCAGTTTTAGTATTTCCATGACAGGGTCAGGGTCAAGGTCACCAATGTGAGTAACTACTCTTTCGAGCTGACGGCGCTTCAACTCCCATTTGCTGAGAAGTGTGGTGTTGGCCAGAGATGCTGCTATCGTTTTGATAGCAAGAGGTAAATTACCACATTGCTTTACAATCTTCCGACCCTCCTCTTCCAGCTACTGCGGTGGCCCTTTATTTCCCACACAATTCGAAAATGCGTAGACGGAAAATAACCTCCAACCGTCTTCATTTGACAAATTTTCCATCTCGTAAATTTGAGCATTTGAATTTAGAGCAACCTTCCTATTTCTTGTGCTAACCACAATTTAACAATCTTTATCAGCTGGCAGACCAAGTTTATCAATCACACTATTGTCAGTAGAGAGAGTCCACAGATCATCCAGCAAAATAAGAGATCTTTTCCCTCGGAGATGATCATGAATCAATTCTGCCACTCCCTCTTCAGTTACTTTAGCATTCAAAATTTCACTATTTAAATCTATGTGGGAGGCTATATCATGTTGCAAATTCTGGACAGAATAAGATTTAGAAATAGAGAGCCAAATAGAATGATCATACTTGGATTTTACGGCTTTGTAGACATTTTGGAGAAGAAATGTCTTCCCCGAGCCGCCCATACCAACAACGACTATAACTTGAACTCTTGGATCTTCCAACAAGCCTACCATGTGTTCAACTTTGGAATCTATGCCCACTGGATGTGAATCTCTGGGCAGAAGACTAGATTTCTTCACCTGTACTGATCTACTTGTTGACCCTGCTACATCTGCATGAAGACCTTTCTAATGTTTTTAGAAGACCTTAGATGTTTTCCCAACCTCTTGTCGCATAGCCAAGGCAATCTTTGTGCACAACATCTCGACACTACTGATAATTTTAAGGCAATGAGAATTTAAGAGCGTTCAAAATCAATATGGAGAGGGTAAAAAGGAAAAATTAAAACACTGAATTATAATAGATTGGAAGAAAACAACCTAAACAGAATAGGAAAAACTAAACGACATAAATAAGCTAAGCCTTACTCATCAAATGTGCTGAATTCATAACCAGAGATGAGTGAAGAACAGTGGAGAGCTGCTTTCCACTGGTTAATCTTGTCATTGCTGAATCTGCCCTTTTCTTCATGTTGAGTTAATGCAGGTGCATAAACTCCCTTGTGAGGGTAGCAAAGGTCAGAAGGCTTCACATCACAAAATACGGGAATAAAGAGAGCCTTGGTTTCCAACATGAGAAGCAACTCATCTAGACACCAAGAGGAATTCGCATATCGTGATGAGAAGAGGGCGATCTGTACCCTAGAAGAGTATATCGCATTTTGTATGGCAGAGGTAATTGAATCTACCAATTCTAATTCTTGATCATCAAGAAATGTCCAACATTCCTTTTCCTCCAGTGATTCGTATAGTGCAAATGCTAGAGTTTCTTTCATGTCAGGGCCTCGGTGGCTGATGAATGCATCATATATTTTTTTAGATACAGCCAACGTTTCCCTTCCAAAATCACTGAAAGTACTTCTGTGAGATGAGGAGGAAGATGCCATGAAGTCTAAGTGCCAAAGAAAGAGGGATGGAAAATATAACTCAGACTGGTCTAGTTTCTGATAAAACTAGAGAAAATTTGGTAACTTTAAAGTAGGGGTGAGATATCACATGGCAAGTGGTCTGTTAATGATGAGATGAAGGGACCCTCACCCACTATGCTAAAATCATCATCACTGATGGGTTACAACAAGGTTTTCATTTTCAAACTTTATTTGTAAAAGAGCCCCCACACGCGTTGTCAAATTTCAATTAGCCCATCCAAGCCACTTCATTTTTCTGTGAGTGACACGCACCATCATTAAAGATGCCACATTATTTTATTCTGTGGTTTCTCCCCTCCCATTGAATTTTATAAGAGAAAACAGAATTATTGAACAGTAGGCAATAACATCACTCTATATAATTTTTTTTTTTTGATGAATAAGCTTCTAATCTATATTAATAAAGAGATTAAATACAAATTCACAAAAAAAGTATGGGTGGTAAGAAAGCACACCCCAAATGTCACATGGGCAGAGCCCAAAAAATCAAAAAATCATGGGCCAAGCCCATAAATCCAAAATAACAAAAACGGCCATCAAGTAGCCAAGGCAGTGCCAATAGAGACAGGAGGGTCTCTGTCATCCTTCTTCCCCCATACATCAGCGGGGTCAGGATTGACGTCAGGAGGAGCCCAACCATCATTGTCATCTTTTTCTTTAACTTCTTCCTTGCACCGGGGCGAGATTGCAAGGGCCAGCCGCGGAAAGACTTTACTCATATCTGGCCAACCAGAACTAGGGGCAGTACCAGGAGCAGGAACATCATCAGAGGGCCAACCGCCACCACTCCTCGACGGCCCACCAGAGAACCACCCCTGGCTAGCTCGCAGCGGAGGAGAGCGAGCACGCCAAGGGGGGCGGGAGTCCCGTTGAGGCGGAGGCTGAGAGCGGGGGCGAGCGGAACCACTCCACCGCTGGCCCCAAGAGGGTGACCGGTGGCGGGAGGAGGAGGGCAAGTCGGGGACCTGGGCCATAGTGCACGGGGCATTGCCCCAATGGTCCAGGAGAACTTGGAGGTGAGCAACTTCTAACGCCACTTTGTTGGCTTGCACCTGTATCTGAAATAATACATTAGAGCAAATAACAGCTTTAGAATACATAGAAATTTGACAATCCATTTGAGAATGAGCAAAAATGCAGGCAATTCTATCCTTCCAAATAGTAAAAAGGATTTCCATCCTGAAAGTGTGCCAAAGCTGGGTATACTTTGTTGGGAATCTGGGCGAATCCCCCAGCAGAATCATGTGCCAAGAGAATGGCTCCAGCTGAAATGGCCGAAAAAAATCATGAATCTAGGTCCAATACTGCTGAGCCCGAGGGAAAAACTAAAAGAGATGCTTAAAAGTCTCAGACTGCCCACAGAATGGGCACCGAGGGTCCAAAACCCCCAAATGAACAAGCCAAGAGCCCACCGGTAAGCCCTGGAAAAGAATACATTAGGAAAAATGGGTGAGCTTCGGTTCGACACCTGTAGACCAAGTGTTGGAAAATCGTTTATGCCAGACAGGAGCCAGAGATTGGAGTAACCACCTCTGATTCAGGCTCTAGAGCATGGGAAAGTGAGGCAAAAGCCACCTGTAGCCAAGCTGAGGTTTGTAATTTCTCAAAGGAGTATCTAGGTACCATTTCCAGTCTTTCCACCATGGTTTGGGCCCACGAATACCAATTTTGTGAAGCATCTCATCTGGGATAGCACTCACCAGACCCTCAAAAGTAGCTCGGTCCTGGTTATGAAAACTTTACAAGGCACGAAACTCGTCCCAATGCATGATGCGTATGGAAGGTCTGAGAAAAAGTTGATGGAGGGTTTGGATACCCTTCTTATGAAATGTGAGAGCTTTAAGCCAAGGCACTTTAGCCAAAGGCTGATTATTTCTGGCAAAAAGAGGTGACCACCACACATTGTGCTGGTTCAGGGAGAGCCCATCCCGAAAGTCGGAGCCAGACCACCAGAGCCAAGGTTTGATAGATTCCCAGGCACACCAAATACTTTTGGCAACAAATGTACCAATTATCTGAACCAGCTCTTTCATTATCAGAAGGGTCTGGAAGCCAATTCCTTTCCAAGCAGGCCTGTTAGCAGGGTAACTAGACTGAATGCAGTGGCGAAGGAGAATTTTCCAAGCCTCGTCACCCGTGAGGGCACGAATCACCCATTTGACACATAGAGCAATTCCCTACCTCTAGGTAGAGAGCAATCCCAAGCCTGCAGAGTCCCTGGGGAGACAAAAAAAATCCCAAGTGACACGATGGAAGCCATGATGAGTATCAGAGAAGGCCCAAAGAAAATCATGAAGCAATTTCTCAAGCTTGCTATAAGCAGCTTTAGAAGGCGCCCAACAAGAAGAATAATAAACATGGGTAGTGGCCAAAACTTTAGAACAAATCTGGAATTTCCTTGCCAAAGAAAGAGGTTTGGTGATCCAGTAAGTCAGCTTTTTCTCCACCCGAGCAAGCACAGCCTGCCAAAGCTCCGTTGAAGAAGCTTGGAAAGCAAAAGGAATGCCCAAAAATTAGAAAATTTTGCCTGGCCCGATCCACTTCTAGCCAAGAGGTTGCAGCCAAGCAGGGCAAGGTAGGACAGACTACCAATAGCAAAGTGTCTTGTGCCACTGAATGGCGAAGCCAGACGTAAGAGAAAACACATTAAGGCACTGGAGCGCCTTGTGAATGGTCTCCTCATCCTCCAGGAGAGTGAGAAAGGAGTCATCCGCAAAGTGCCCATTGAGCAATTGCAACTGGGAATTCGGCAACGAAATGCCTTTGACGCGTTGCAAAGAGGCCGCATTAGCCAACAGATAACCAAACCCTTCAGCGGCAAGCACATACAGTGAGGGAGCCAAAGGGCAACCTTGCCGAATGGAACGGAAGAGGCCAAAGGTAGAGGACTGTCGACCATTGATGGTGATGTAGGCCGAGGCATCCGCAAAGAGCATTCGAACAGACTGAATAAAATTGGGCCCAAAACCCAGAGCTTGCAGCATGGCAAGAATGAAAGGCCATTCAATGTGGTCATAAGCTTTGGCAAAGTCAATCTTGATGAATAAAGCTTTCTAGTTGGAGCATCGGGCCCACTCCATGCCTTCCCGGACGGCGATGATATTATCTAGAATATACCTGGATTTGATGAACCCAGTCTACTTCAGATGCACAATGAGGGGCAGAAGATGGTGGATTTTTAAAGCAAGAGCTTTAGCAATGATTTTATAAGAAACATTAAGGAGCATAATAGGCTGCCAATTACAAATATCCTCAGGATCACCGGCTTTAGGTATGAACTTAATATTCCCTTTATTTATTAGCTCTCCTAAAGAATTAGAATGGAAAGCCTCTAAATAGACTTGAAACAAGTTGGGACCCACACAATCCCAGAGAGCTTTGTAAAATTCACCGGGAAAGCCATCAAGCCCAAGGGCTTTATCATCTGCCATGGAATGTAATACCTCTTTCAGATCATCAAGCGTAAGCAACTGGTCGCAAAATTTCTTTTGGGCTACAGACAACCTATGTGTCACGACAACAAGGCAATCTTGGAGGGCCTGCTGGCGCTCAGGCGTGGGGTCTTGGGCAGTGAAAACTTGCTCGTAATGATGCACAAAAGCTTGCAGAATTTCAGGCAGCTCCAAAAGGAGCTGTACACCATTTTTAATCTTCTTAATGGTTGGAGAGGAGTGCCTGGCACACAAGGCCAAGAAAAACTCCTTGGAGGCATGATCACCAATTTTGAACCAGTACAAATGGGCCTTGATTTGCGCACCTCTAGCGGTGTAGTTGTCCACAACTTGCTTCTTGTGCTATAATTCTACAACTTTAACTTGCAAAGTTGGAGAAAAAGGGCTAGCTGCTAGGGCCTTGCTAGCTGAGAGAAAATCAGCTGTGGTTTCCTTGTAAGACCGCTAGTGAAAGATGGCCAGCTGGCATCCATAAATGTGCAAGAAGCGAGCGGTACGGGTGATGGCATCATTCCACCACATAATCCAGCTAGTACTATGAGCTGGCCTGCATTCCAAGTTCCAAATTCTGTGAATGTGGGCCAGGGTGGCCTTATGGCCAAGAAGAGAAGTATTGAAGAAGAATTGTGTCTTGCACGTGCAAGGCTGTCGAGTCTCCCATTAAATACGAAAATTGATGGGGAAGTGATCAGACAACGTCACATCCATTAACAGCTTAACTGGAAGGGAAGAACTGGCAAAGGAGAAGAATGATTGTGCCGAGATCATGGAACGATCAAGGTGCTTAAAAATTCTGTCAGAACCAGCCCTGAAATTGCACCAGGTGTGCTAGAGAGAATGAGTATGGCGGCAACCAATATTGGGATCAAAAAGCCCCAATTTATTGCGCATGTAAAACCATGCCTCACATTCGCCAGCTGCCCATCTGAAGGGCAGAATGCTATCTTTATCACAGGCCATCTCAACCATGTTGAAGTCCTCACATAAAATCCAGGTGGTGACCGGTAATGAGTCAACAATCCATCGCCAGAGTAATGAGCACTCCACAGCATCATTCGGGGCATGAACATTAATGACCCCGAAAGAATGATTATCAATATTGACCAGGATCCAGACAAGCCACTGCGTGGGATCAGACCCATGTTCAACCACGCTAGAGTCCCACCGTGGGGACAAAAGAGTGACAACTCCATGCCCAGACTCGTGGGTGGTACTAAACATAGAACTAGCTAGCCAGATAGACCGACAAGCCGAAGCAAGCAAAAAATCAAAAAATTTAACTTCCTAGAGGCACATAATATCAATACCAGTCAACTTTTTCAAAGTATCTCTAACAATATATTTTCTGGAGAGGTCAATAAGACCTCTAACATTCCATGAGAGAAAATTCATGGATGAACTGTGTCCATAACATCGGACTCTGATTCCTCTCCATTTAGAGAAGAGAAATGATTCTGTGAAAATTCTGGTGGAACCGAGCCAATCTGGATAGGAGAGGAAATCCTCCGCTTCTCCTGAAGATATTCCCCTTCCTCCCTGGGTAGGGAGGGGCTTCGAGAGCGCCTTTGGGCTCCTGAAACAGGAGCAAAACTATGCGGTTGAGCCATCATGATGGTAGCGAGTTGAGGCGTGGTCTTAGGCCGAGGCTGAAGAGGCACGCTATTGACCTTGCCTGGAACTGCCCTCCCCTTTTGAGAAGGGTTTGAAACATTTTTTGCCAGTTTGGTGGCTTTGGAAGCCGACACAGAACCAAAAGATTTATTCCTACGACCTGTGACCGTAGTCTAGGCAGAGTTTTGTTTAGGAGCAGAAGAATTTGCTTGACAAGATTGTTCAATTTCTCGTGGCAGAGAAGGTGTACGAGGCACTGCCAAGGGGTAGTCCTTGATCTTGTGGTCTACAGACTGACACTGATAACACGTGTTGGGTAGATTAAAATTAGTGACTTTCTAGATATGCCAGAGAGTTCCTATTTGAATATCCATGGCGTCTTTCAAATCTTGGGAAAGGTCAACTTCCATGCAAACCCTTTTCTGGGGATGGGCTTGGAAGAACCCATCCGGCTCCACACAAATAACTCTCCCTAGTGAGGAAGCAATGTGATTCAAAAAAGGCACATAGGGCAAAGGAAGACCAGGAAATTCAATCCAGTCTGGGACCTGGAGCTTGGTCTCATCCGAGACAGTGAAGTCACGGGTCCAGGCTTGGAAATCCAACAGGGAAGACCGGACATACCAGGGACCGTGACCCAAAATGGCCTGCACATGGCTAACTTCCGAAAAGCGGAACAAAAAAAAACCCTTGGTCAAGTTTTGGACCATCTCAAGGCTGACCCCATGAGGGACCCATGCCTTGTTGACCCATTCTTTAAGCACACTTTCAGGGGGGGTTCTCCCAACAAAATACCCAACAAGGGTGTGACTTTCAAGCCATTGACAAGCAGAATCAAACTCAGGTAAAGGTAAAACCACATCAGCAGGGGAGTCAGAATGCATACCTCGTGGAACACTTTCAGAATGAATTTCTGGGGACGTTTGTTTGGAGGGGGAGCCATTGAGCAAAGCCGTCGAACTGCCAACACCAGCAAGAACTGCTGGGTTAGGGACGGTTGAAGGCATAAGAAGGCACTTAAGGCCGCACTAAATGTGGCCGTACGCGTGACAATAAAGGAAAATTCCTGTGCAAAAAGCACAGTATGACACAGTTCGCCAGCTCAGAGCCAGAACCAAAAATCCTCTATATAATTTTGTCAGTGCGCTTTGGATAAAGAACGTTTAAAGATAAGCACGAATTATTAAGATAGGAAAAATGTGTTGTGTTTAAATCTAAAGATTCTTATTAATATTTAACTTTTGGATTCAACTGTGTCAATTTTTTTCTTGTTTTGTTTTAAAAATCTTCCAAAATTTTGTTGAAATTCGGATCTGACCGTTCATCTGTCCAGCCAAAATAGAGCTGTAACATGCCTTTAAGTGCACCGTTTTTTCAAGTAGGTGACATTGATTTCATCATCTAATCTAATGAAATTAAATTTTATAAATAGATAATTTATTTATTAGTTCCTGCCGTAAGGCAGGTTACTATTGCATTTGTTTGATATGCATTTGGTATGCAGCATCGACCAATCACATTGCTTTATTTTAACATATTACTTTCTATTTGTATAGTCTGAATATTAAAACTTATTTTTTAAATTTGGAAATTAACATTTATCTCTTTTTTCTATTTGTGCGAGTAGCTCTATAAATCATTTTTGTTTAAGAAAATTAGGAAAATAAGAGGGCATAGATTGATAAAATAAAAAATGAAAGATTAAAACTTGTGGCTGGGGTACAAAATTCATCAATGCATAAACAAATATGTCTACAATGGATAACTTCACATTTTTTTTTATCTTAGTCTATATTAAAACATCAAATCCTTCACTTTTATTTGTTCTAATAATATTCTTTTGTTTACTCCTTTTATAATAATTTCAATTTTTTTTAATATAATGTATTATTTCAATTAATATGTTAGTTAAATTATATTTATATATTATTATAATAGTCGATAAGGGCATGGTTCGGTGGTCAAGTCGCTTGGTTGTAGTGACAACCACTAGGGTTCAAACCTGGCATGGTTCAGTGGTCAAGTTGCTTGGTTGTAGTGACAACCACTAGGGTTCAAACCCTCGATGGGCCAAAGTGCTCGCAGGCCTTGTGCTTTCATTGGGCCATTGCGCTTGCGGGTTTGGTAGTATCTTGTGGTTTCTTGTACTCGGTTCATAGCTCCAATCAAAAGCATTTACCCTAATAATATGGGTGTGTTGCACCTTTTAAAAAATATATATATATTATAATAATTAAATATAATACAATATAGGTACAGTATAATTATACTTTTATTAATTAATATAATCAATAATATAATATGTTGATATATGATACATAATTTGTCCTTTAATTCCCTTAAACCTATAAATTTTAGAGAGGGATAAATAGTCAATTTTATTTATTTCACTTCTTTGGGATGCATAGCCTCACCAAAAGTAAAATGTTGAGATAATTATTTTGAAATATCAAGGATAATAGGCATAGTAATCTAACCTTGAAATTTATTACTGGATTCATATTGAAATATTGAAACATTGTTTAAAGATTAGTCTAAGACTTGGTATCTACAATTGATGATATTAGATAGTCAATTAATTGAGTAGCTTCTTTCTAACAAATATGATGTTGTCATGAGTCAAATTTATGTTAGAATATGTCACTTGTAGACTAGTCATTGCATTTAGGACACTCGAATCAAAGTGGGTCCAAAACATCAGGAAAAAATGGCACTTGTATGCAATTTTCACCATAATACTAATATTGTTTACTAAAAACCTTAGTTGGTGTAATGGGATTGAAGAATGATATGTATTTCAAAATATGAAAATAAATAAAATGAAAAAAGTACAAAATAATTAAATGTGCAAATATAAATAGAAATAATGGTATTTAGTTTAATTGTTCAAGAAGTGATTCAAGTGAATGATCTACAATCTAAAGGGCCTTGAGATCTATAATAGAGAATCTAAAACTAATATTCAACTTAGTAGCAAAATATTCCTCTTTCATTGTATATGGTCAAGTCTATAGTCACAAATGTGTCCTTACTTTATTTTCTAAAAATAGAACACACCATGTAGAAGACCTAATAAAATTAAACTAAAGGTGCATAAAGTATATGCTATCACTTAATTTTAAGAATTGTATCTTTTTTGTTACCAAAGACAAGCTCTTGGACTATATCATATTTGAGAAGGGTATTTTTATAGACCTAGACATAATCAAAACTATTCTCAAGGTTCCTTTTCTCAAGGGAAAGAAAGTGCAAGATCATTTTTGGGAAAGATAAACTTTATTTGAAATTATTGTATTATAATTTGTAAATAGTATTCATTCTCTGAATAACATGTTGAACAAAGGTACTCATGTATATTAGACTCGAGAAGCTCAAATTTCCTTTCATAATAATAATAAAATATTACTAATGTTTTTTTCTTGGTGTGTGTGCACTAAGTTAAGGAACAAAAAGGTGGCCAAAAGTGTCATTTTTTTTTATGAATAAGCATCTATATCTATATTAATAAAAGATAGAAATACACATATTCAAAAAAAAATGGTGGGTGGTAAGAAGGCATGCCCTGCAAATCACATGGGAAGAGCCCATAAAATCAAAGAGTCTTGGGCCACGCCCAGAAATAAAAAAACATTACAATAATATAAATTTTAAAAGGTCATTAAGTGGCCATAGTAGTGCCAGCAGAGGGTGGCAGGTCCTTATCATCCAGTTTTCCCCATACAATATTGGGGTCTAGAGTGATGTCAGGGAGAGCCCAACCATCGTCATCTTTCTCATTGTCTTTATCTTTATCTTCATAGCGAGATGAAATTGCCAGACCCACACATGAGAGCCACTTAGAGGTATCAGTAGGCCAACTAGAACTACCTCCAGGAGCATCATCAGAAGGCTACCTAGAAGCTCTGCTACCACCCCCACTGAGCATCCTCCAGAAGGTTGCCTCAGGTCAGCCCGTGGAGGAGGAGAGGGCGATTGCCTATGAGGATGAGAGTCACAACGAGGAGGAGCTTGAGAATGGGGGAAAAAATCCCTAGCAGAGCCACTTCACCATTGGCCCCATGAAGGCGATCGGCCTTGGGAGGAAGTGGGAGAGGGAGGCACGCAAGCCACAATGCAAAGGGCATTACCCTAGTGGTCTAGAAGCTCTGAATGTGAGAAAATTCAAGCACAATTTTTTTGTTTTTTCCTTGAATCTACAAAAGAACATTAGAGAAAATAATGGCTTTAAAATATAAAGAAACAAATTTATCAATCTAGTTGTGAGAAAAAATGTAGGCATTTCTATCTTTCCAAATACTAAAGAGGATTTCCACCTTGAAATTATGTCAAATATGGGTATGCTTAGTAGGGAGTCTGGGAGAGTCTCCCAATGAAACCATATGCCAAGATAAAAGCTCCAACTAAAATGGCCAAAAGAAATCATGAATCCAATTCCATAGTTGTTGATCTCTAATGCAAAACCAGAAGAGATGCTTAAATGACTCGGACTGCCCACAAAAAGGGAAACGAGGGTCCTGGACCCCCAAGTGAGAAATTCAAGATCCCATCGGTAAGCCTTGGAAAAGAATACACCAAGAAAAGTGGGTGAGCTTGGGCTCAATAATGGCAAACCACATAGCAAAAAATATTTTGCGCCAAATAGACACTAACGACTGGAGGTGCCACCTCTGTTTTAGGTTGTCAATCATCAAAAAATGAGGTGAAAGCTATTGATAGCCAAGTCAAAGTGTATAATTTCTAAAAGGGGTGTCTGGATACCATTTCCAATCTTTCCACCAAGGCTTGGTGGAGTAGATACCCACTTTATGAAGCATATCAGCTGGAATGGCACTACCAGGTCGTTGAAGGTTTCATGATCATGGTTTTGTAAGCCAAACTAGGCATTAAAAGCTTCCTAAGACAAAATACTCATGGTGGATCTATGGAATAAATCTTGAAGGGTTTGAATACCAGGTTTTTGTGGAATTTGAGGGCCCTAATCCAAGGAAGCTTGGCCAATAGTCGACCTGCATTGGCAAAAAGAGGAGACCACCAAATATTCTACTGATTGAATGAGAGCCTATCAAGGTAATCTAGTCCCAATCCATCGAAGCTAGGGCTTGATAGCCTCCTAGGCTTGCCAAATTCCTTTGGCAATAAAGGTACCCATAATTTGAATTGGCTCCCTCATAATAAGAAAGGTTTGAAATCCAATTCCCTTCCAAGAAGGTTTGTGAGTGGGACAACCTACTTCAATACAATTCATGAGGAGAACTTTCCAGGCCTCATTGCCAGTAAGAGCTCAGATAATCCACTTGACACAAAGAGAAATCCCTTGCTGTTGAGTAGAAAGAAGGCCCAGTCCACCAGAATCTTTGGGGAGGCAACAAAATTTCTAGGCAATGCGGTGAAATCCTTTATGAGTCTCAGAAGAGGCCTAAAGAAAATCTCTAAGCTTGATTTTTCTAGCTTCGCATAAGAGGCCTTGGAAGGGGCCCAACATGAGGAGTAATACATATGAGTCACTACTAGGATTTTAGAGCACACCTATAAATTGTGGCCTCCTTGTACAAATTAGCTATTGATCACCATAGTGAAACAAATTTAACATTTTGAAATGGTTAAACATTATTATTATTTTTATTTGTATAAGTATAATTATTATGGGTTCATTTCTCCTCTCCTACTCTTCCTAGTAAGGTTCTATTTTACAAGCCTCATATAAATGTTAGGGTTCTAACTTCTAAAAATTGAATAGTGTCAACTTAATCTCATTAGACAATGCCCCCCTAGTATTAATGGGGCCAACTTTTTAGCTATCAAACTCGGCTATGTTTACATTGAATAAGAATTTGATACCTTTATCCTGATACTTGAACTAAGATATCTTGGCTCTAATTTTAGTCCTTTTATCTAAAAATTATTGGTGACATATCCATTCGTGTTTAGTTTTAATCATTTATTATTGCAATTAATTATTACAAGGAGATTCTTGAAGCTTGTATTCCATCCCCACCATTTTTATTCTAAATATTTGACATTTTCTTTCAACTAAAGTCTAAATTTTATCCTTAATGCTATACATATTTTTCTAGGATAACACATATTCATTATATTTTACTAAATGTGTTCAGGCATAGAAGAAAAACCTTCAATATATCTTTAAGATAACTTTGATACCATCAAGATAATCCCACCTTTCGTTGCATTAATATCAAGGTTAACTAACCCTTCCTCTTTATATGCTTTTCAATTATAGTATCCACTAGTAAAAATAGAAACATTAATAGTGTGGTTATCAAAGAGTGTCTAGGGATGTACACATCACTATTATTAATAAATTATAAGATTGTAAGAAATGTTTATGGAAGAAATAACTATCTAATAGAGAATATAATGTATTAGTACATATCTAACTATTGCATGTTTTAATAAAGCCCCTTTAAAATCTATCTTATTGCCATTTAATGAGTCAACTAGGTTCAAAATTATTTTCATCTTATTCCCCCAAAATTCATCACCTTTACAACAAAACTTGATTTCATCTAATTTATCTTATTTATTCTCAAATCATATTAAAATCACCACCTTAAACTCTAAGAAATATTTGGTAACTTATTTATTTTATCTTCATTTAGAAAGGGGTGTGAAGGGGATTTAGAACCTTTTAAAGTTTCTTTCAAAATAACTAGGAAGATTTTATTCATTGCCTTTCTTGTTGCTTTTAGGATTAGTGTTATTAATTTTGTGCCTTCATTCTTAAAAATTCTTATATCAACTCATTTAGCATTTTCATGATCTTTTTATATGGGAAAGGTCAACATACAATGAGGTAGACACTTTCCATTTTTTTTATTCCTTAATTAGATCTTTCTAGGCAAAATTTTAGTCTTTTCGAACACCTTACAAAAATATGATAAATGTGTGATTATTTTTCTTTCCACTCTATAAATTTTTGATGTGCTTGGATATATAATTGAGATGATTCACTCATAATGTAATGATAAAAAATTAGTATATATGAAAGAAATATTTTTGAGACATCAAACTACCATTCTACATAACTCTCACATGGAAATACGAATATTATTTTATTTTAACTAAAGAAATTGTGTGTACTCTATCTTGAAAATTACTAATTAATTTTGAATTATATACTTATAATTTAAAATAAGAGCATCCTTTGTAACATGGGATAGATAGGTTAATTTTAATGAAATAAAATATGTTTTTATATTAAGAAAAATTTATAAATATATGGAACTCATACATTGAGAAATTGACTAAGATGTAACTTTGTATGAGAATTAAGATGCTCGAATAATTTATATACCTTCTTTGAATAATTAACATTAGAAATTAATACTTGGCTCATATTGTATACCCACCTCCCAATGGTCTTGGAATGGATGCATTTAGATGGAGAAGGATTTCAAAAGGCTCATGGTACTTGTGGACCCCTCAAAGGCATGATATATAACACATGAACTTTATTTATGAAATTTGGTCTTTAGTTGTTGGCTTCTAGTATGAATGTTATCTATAAGGTGGAATTCTTAGTTGAGACTCTCAATCTTCCATTGTTGGTTTCTAGTGTGATTATACAATATGCTCGCCAAACTGTATTCATTTCTAATGTTAATTATTCAAAGAAGGTTTTGTTTCATAAGAAGAGACCTATGTTCACATATTCCAAGGCATGTTATTATCCACAATGCATGAAACTTCTTCACATCTCTACCAAGTTCTAAACAGATGCAGATCTGCCATTTCCATGGAGGAGATTGATGATTTAAAAAGAAAATATCGTGCCATTTCTTTCTTGAGAATTCATGTTTGCATTCATGATTTGCAACTTCCATCTTCATCCAAAAAGAAATTTTGTTATCGTTATGTGCCTGATATTAACAAATCAAAACCTTCATTTGAGCATGATCGCCAACACAAAGGTAAACGAGTGGAAACAAAAGAAAGCTCGGTTAATGGCTTTCAGTATGTTGGTGGAAAATTTGCATCTTTTTGAAAGTGGCTTCCTAGCTAATCAGTCTTATGTTTAGTAAGGTTTTGTAATCTCCACTGTGTTATGTATTCGGGTCACAGGTATATCTAGTATGATGTCTTCTTTTGGGTATTTTGGGTACATAAGAGAATGTGCATATGTATTGATGTATTCAACCAATTTGCTTTTGTAACATTGTAATCAGACAATTGGTCATTTGTACTAGGACCTCACTGGTCTTTTTGATATTTTGTAAAATTTGTTACTCGGATTGCAACTGGGGGTTTTCTTGCTAGTTCTTTCCCGCCAGTATGTCCGCCTGAACCAACTATATGTAAAATATTATATATAAATAAAATTATAAGTGGTCTCCCACTTTTTCTTAAAAAAAAAGTTATTGTAAATGTCCACATCTTTTTCCTTGACACAGTTGCTATTTCTTAAAAGATTTCTTATGATTTTTCATAATGTTAGTCAATACTTTATTGTAAATATTCTATAGTCATGCTCTTAAATGTCATAAGAATATGTCATAAGAGGGTTTCATCTTATAAAGATATAATAATATTATATGCATTTAGAACATCTTAGACACCTCCCTTGAAGCATTCAACAAATGACAAATAACTACCAACACAAAGTGAGATGCCTCATTTCCTAATATGAGGACAAAATAATAAATCAAAATATTAGGATGCAAGGTTGACCCACCTTTCCCAATACTTGGTTAAGTTTATCATCTATTGAGGAGTGGATCCCAACAACAATTGTGCTTAGTGCTTACTACTAATCCAAGGAATACCTATTCATTTTTTCTTTGTGTATGCCTAATGACTCTCATCTCAAGTTAAATTGTGGGAATGGATTTTTATGCCCTCCCTATGACTAAACAATAGAGTGAATATGATATGGTGGAAAACCAAGATACAAGTTGGTTTAGTTCTCATAAACTCTAAAAATAATTGAATTCCTACATCCTAACTAGAAATACCATGAGGGGTTTAGATCCCATTTTAGACAAAAATATTCTTATCTTACGATCACTAGTTCTTGGACCAACTAAAGAGATGGTGAACTAAGGGAAACTTAGTTGTATTGATAGATTAAAACTTAGTTATTTCTCTTTCCATTGTCCCCTCTCCACAAAACACCCTTATTTAAGTAGATTCTATTAAACCTATCTCACATATCACCTCCCAATTCTTTAAAATTTTCAAACTTCTTATTCCTCATACCTAATAATCTATCCTTCAAGCTCAACACTTCCCACCTCAATCAAATTGATCACCTTGCTTCCCTAATATCCCTTTGGTTGATGTTCCTAGACCTCATCAAAATGGTAAGTGGATACAATTGTGGAATGATGTGATTAAATCTATTGCACTACCTTACTATGATCTTACAATAAGAATATGGCTAGAAAGAGATCTAGAATGGAAAAAAAATATGGATCCAAATAGAAAAAAAAACTTGTTTTGGCTTTAGCACTTACTAATAAATTTTCTACAATGAGTGGTTGCTTCCATTGAAATAAAACTTAGAAGATTTGAACTTAATTGTGGTAGAGTATCTCAATTAAGAGATAGGCTACATTGGATGAAAGGATATAAGGGATACAAATTATTTTTTAGTTATCTCGAACATATTTACATTCTCGAGAGTGGATAAT
>VDFB02281492.1:898087456-898219645 GCA_007258455.2 Sequoia sempervirens
TTTTCCTCTGAAAAATCTCCATGATTTGATCAATGAAAACTCTGTCTCGATCATTGAAATGACCGTCTGAAATATGAAATGCCGTCGTGAGATGCTCCTCCATCGTGAAAATCTTTATTTTGAGTCTCTTCTTCAGGTTCCGTTCAATATAACTGACTTTGACTGACAAACTATTGACAAAACCTCCATGCTTGACATTGCCCAAAACGGTATTTTACAACATTTTAGCTGCAGGTTTAGACTTTAAAAATGCAAAATGCCTTAATGAAGCAAAAATTTGTCAGTACAACAAAGCAATCATCTTTATTATGTGGTCATACTAAGTCATGGTACACTTTGTTCCTCAAAATAATTTGATCAACACCCAACCGATTCAAAGTGGCCTCATCTAACCATGTATCCATAACACTACCACCGCATTCAAAACATGTAGGCATACCTCTATTTGGCTCCATCATGATGGATGTCTTCATTAAGCACTGCAAATGACATGTCCCATCAACCGAATAACTACCATCATGTGAATAATATGAATTTTCTAATTCATACAAATTTGATTGTTCTTTAAGCTTGGTTGTCATAAGAGGCTTGTCCATGGCATGCTCAACCCCTATAACATCTTCCTTTTGAAGAAAAGGGAACCTAAGGTACGCTTCACGTTGTCGTCTTGCTAGATCCAAGTATTTGACTTGTTCTTTGACTTGTTGTAGGTGTTGTCTTGCATGGGCAGCCACACACTTAGCTTCCTTGGGTCTTTGTATCCACTCTTCATTCATTCTTTCAGTCTACCTTACTTCTTCCTTCTCTATATTATCTTTGGAGTCCTCAAACACTTCTTCATTGTTAGGTCCTTCCCATGTAATAAGAGGTGATAATGTCTGAAAGAAATCTTCATCTTGGATGCTATGATATTCAAAATCAAGTTGCTTGCAATTTAAACTTGTCATCTCATACTTAAATGGAGATAGAAAGTTGCTGCCCAAACACTGAAAATCTGAAAATCAGACCCTTCGTTAAATATCTTTGTAGTACTTCCAAATTCCTCCACCCATGAGGAGTGCTCTTCATCCACTACTGGTTCAAAAGTCTGAAATTCGCATGTCTTTCTATCATCTACAGCTGTTCCAAGGCTGCAAGGTAATTCTTTGTCCCTTTCATTGGTGACTTCTTGAATGTCATGCACCTCTTCCAGTTTTGGAAACTCCCCAAGCGTATCATCAATCTCATGGTCGTACCTTGTTCTTTCACAAGCAATTTGACCCTCACAACTCACAAATTCATCCCTATGAATCTCTTCAATCCCTTCATCAATTTGTTCAAGTTCCATACCTCTTGCATTATCTTTTTGCTCTTGAGAGGTGGCTGCAACACATAACTGATTTTCTGTTTTGTGCATTGCGTAATGAGCCCTACTCAATTGAAGGCAAAAATCAACAATCTCCCTATCTTTGACTTCCACCAACTTGACAGCCATATCTCTATCCCTAAGCAATTGCAAATAGTCATCTTTCATTAATTCCAACACTTCTTTGATAGAGTGCAGCTGCATATGAGAAATACCACTTACCATTCCTTTTTGCCTCTCCTCAATTTGGGCTGTCCAAATGAGGTCTTCAATGTGTTTATGAGTATTATCCATCCTCGGTAACACTTTCACTATATTTTCTTCCTTTACCATAAAGTGATCTTCCAAATCTTCCAATACAAAAGGCCTTTGTTCCCAGTCATCAAAGTGACCTTGGCTGCCATATACTAACTTTTCAGATTTATCTTCAAGTGTAGAAAATTTGTCAACATTAGAATCATGACTGCTATGTAATATCTTTCCTAATTGCCATCATGTGTTTCTTTCTATATGATGTTGATGTCACATTAGAATCATTATAAAATCCTTTCCTTTTATCCTCATATACTACATCGGCATGTTTCTCAAACTCCTCATGAAGATTTTTGCAAATCTCCCTATACTCTCCTTGTGCAAATAGATCATGAGTTCCTTTACTTGTAGGTGTGGATGAGTCATTAGAGTGCTGAGATTCTCTTGAAAGCGAATCAGCAAGACACTACAAACCACGATTTAGCATTTTATGTGTTTGCTGCAAATCACGATTCATCTTTTGTTGTGATAGAGCAAGGTCTTTTAATATTTTCTCCATGCTAGTCTTCTTTTCCTGTGTTTGCAAGGAAGGTAGGAAGGTAGGTAACAATCTTCCATTCATAACTCGATCTATTGATGTAAGCTATAACTGAAGCAACTAATATACACCCTCAGGGTAGCAGGATATTGGCTCTATACCACTGTAATAATCCTGACCCTCTGGGACCAAGATTATGACATTTACCCAAGTTTGACTATGTTATTTGTCAAACTAATCTGATGATTTGGTTTGAAAAGCTATATCCTTTGTATGTGCAAGTGATTGAAATCTTATATACTTTCATATGCAAGGCAACTCACAATTAATATCACCATTTCAATTACATTGCAAACTTGCTCATACTGGATTCATTATGATAGCAATAATACAATTCTAAGAATTTTATATCAGGGAGAGATGACCATTCATTTAGAATTTCACACTTTCCCAATTGAACAAATATCCCAAATTTCTACTCAAAAATACTATCCATCCTTACAAAACTCAATTGATTGATTTCAGAATATAAAATGACCTGTAGATGGAGGCACTCCACAAACCCTTTGGCTCACTTTAGATAACCAATATTAATGATGACTTAACAAATTCTCATTCGATAAAGAGTTCTTATGCAAGGGTTGATACAGATTACATATGCAAGAAATAATACGAATTTCTTCAAACATTTTATCTTGAGAAATCAATGACATTCAAAGCCAGCGTGTTAAACATAAGAAGGCATAGACATACCCGTGAGTGTGACCATATGTGCATCGGCCTGTAGTGAGCAATATGCGACAGTGCCAAGCTTCAATATATTTGATGGTTTTCATATTGGTACCATTGCAAATAAATCCAAATAGACCTCTCCACATCAACTCTAAACTCTATGGGGCGGGGGGCCTAGCTCGATTGGCTAAAGCATCCTGTTGTAGGCAAGAGGTCACGAGGTCTAGTCTCTCTCCAAACCCGTGGTACCGGAGGGCATGTCACGCCAACGCCACAGGTCATGTGAAAATTTTTTACCAAGCACACTGCAATTTATAGGGGGACAGATACCCAACTGATTCCTACAGTCAAAAAAAAAAAAACCTCTAAACTCTGCCAGACAAATCCAAATATGCAGGAACATGTATTCTTTATTCACCGTTATCGTCCCTCACAATGGTTGCAACTTCCATAGACTATGGTAATAGTTATAGATCAAGAATACGTGACTATCTCGGCCAACAAATAGGAAGCAAGTAAATACACAGGATCCGACCTTGTTGATTTGCCAAGTATGCTAATAAAATGAGGCGCAAATCTCCTTCATATCACTCCTTGCAATGGCGGTTCACTACTGACATTTGACTAAAGATATTAACCATGATACTCCTTATAATGTTACTTTGTCCATTTCAATGAAGATAACAAACATCGCCAACTCCTCATTCATCGTAGAGCCTGAATATAAATATATTCTCCGATAGCCATAATTGCCTCCCGTGCGGATGAATATAATCGGCGCCAGAGATAATGGAAAGGTTTTGAGGGAGAGATATAAACCCGTATACTCTAGCAATCTTGTATATGCATGGAACTACTACTTCAATCAACAACACATTGCACTGTCTTGACAACCACAAATATCATATACTCGGTATTAAATATAATACCCAACACAAAAGCAGTAGCATCATTGAATATTAACACCGGTATGCAAATGCTGATATCAGGACATTTGAAAGCTCCTGCAGCAATGTTATTTTTATGATCAGTGATCTTAATAATCCTGAACTACCAACGTTATTGTACTTTGATCTTCCTCTTGTCGCTTCTTTTGAAGAATGAGTCCTGCCAACCGAAGGTTTGACATAAACCCATAGGTTTGAATCCACGACACATCCACATTCAATATCTCTTCATATAATCATTCCGCCTTGGTGAACAATGTAAAATGAGATTTATTCAGATGATCCTGTTTGGGTTTCCGTCTAGACATGATCTTCAGAATCTGAAAGGTTTCATTCTCAGAAGCCTGATTGCAAAAGTTTCAACTCCATACAATCTCCCAATGACAAAAACCAATTCCTGAGCAATACTTTATTCGCCAACTTTCAGTTTCGTAAACTGAATTATTATTAAGGCTATATTAAGAAGATAACATTTATTCTTGTAATTAATTAATTAATTAATAAGTCTTAAGAGTAAAATAAAGGCTTATTTAAATATTTAATTAATTATTTCTCCAAAGTCATTTGACCTTAGAAGAATGGGAACATCACAATGTACTAAAAAGTGGGGACATCACATTCGTGATGAGTTGTTCCAACAAACTTAGAAAAGAGAATGAATTCAAATACAGACACTTGGGTTTCCTATGCATTGCATATTGTACTATGGTCATCCTACCCTTTGTTAGTTTAGTGTTCACCTTTTGATTTGGTTGTGTTGAACAAGAGATTCTAGGTTAGGCATTTGTTGTTCCTTGCACACACACCCAATTTTTCCTTAGCAAAATATGGACCCCCTCTTTTGCTTGCTTGGTTTTCCTTTTTAGGATTTCTTTACTTTTGGTTTGTTTTATGGAATGGTCTTGGCTTCTAGTATTTCAAGAAGTTCTCTTACAAGGGTCAAGAACATTCTCATATTTCCTTTCAAGTGTTTTGCATTTAAGTTTGATTTTGAATTTTTTGTCTTTTATTCATTTTGAGTATTTTTTTTTCTGTCAAGATTTCATACTTTTCCTTAATTGGCATAATAGTAGGATATTTCCTAAAACCCTACCTTTTCTTTGTTTCATCAATCTTTAGTTTTTGTTTTCTTTTCAATCATCAAAGTAGTTACACTCCCCTATTTTCTCGAGATGTAGCGTCAAGTGCAAGATTTCAGTTTTTCGCTTGCCTACATAACAAAAGGATTATCTTTCACGAAGTACACACAAACTCCAATCCATGACCTTTGGTATGCCTTTTCTCCCAAGTTCAACCTACTTTCTCAGCTCTACATTTATGACTTGGTTTTGCATGTGAAATTCTATTCAAAGGCTTCGATGGCTCTTCTGTTGCTTACCATGTCGTCTTTGATTTGATTTCTTGAGCTATTGTACACCCAAACCGCCCCTAACTGCTTTGAATCATGCAGAATTGGTTTCTCACTATGATCATGCAATTTGCTAAAAATAGATTGTCCATAGGTGGTGTGCTAGGGTTTGTGCTTGCACAAATCTTGATTTTCTTGGCTCTCATCATTTCCAGGTAAGGTCTTTGATCGTACTTTATTGGTTATTTCAAGTGGTTTGTTTACTTGAGCAATTTATAAATTACATTGTTTGTAATTGTTTTGTGCTCTGGTTTTTGAGCTATAAACCCTTTTTTCCCCTATATGCGTGTAGGGTTTGGTTGATTATTGGTCATTTTGAGCTTATGTCCTAGTTAAGGCTCCTATGATTTTAACTTTCAAATTTGGTGCAGTCATGACCAGGGGGTCTTACCAGATCGCCTAGTCACACAGCTAAAACACACACATTTCACCAAATAACAGATTCATCACAAAATTCAATACACTTTATTCATGTGCAGGAATACATTATGGTACAATGCCTTCATTCGTTGGCTCTCAAGCCTTACAACTTCACCTAAATCTACCCAACAAGCTTTCTGCAGCTTTTGCCAAAAATTTAACTCTAAAAACTTAACATTGTGGAAGCTTCTCCCAAAAGCCTCCTAAAAATGAGCTCAAAACCTTAATTTATAGCATATGGTATGGAGAAGAGGTGGCCACCCCATGTCACACATGATGTGAAATGATAATTGATATTCGATATTCGTTATTTACAAAGGAGAGGAAAAACTCCTTATATAAAGAATTACAAGACAATGTTTCTAAAAAGAAACAATCGTTAACTAAAGCAAACTAAAGCAAATAACAGAAAGATACTAAAAGCTAACTAAAGCAAACTAAGTTAACTAAAAGTAAACTACCCACTAAGTAAAAGCTAAGATGACCATTAAATATTACAATAATACTTTAATACCCTCCCTTAATGGTCATCCTACTAACTACACCAAGCTTATCCCAAAAATTTACAGATTTATCTAGATTGAGAGACTTGGTAAGAATGTCTACAATTTGATCCTCAGTTGGAACATACTGCAACATCACATATCCATATTCAACAAGTTGGTGGATGAAATGACAATGAAGCTCAACATGCTTGGTTCACTCATGAATGATTGGATTCTTGGCAAGCTTTAGCACCCCTTGATTGTCATAGAACAAGGGTGAAGGCCCTGCTTGAGACATTTACATATCAACAAGCATCCTTCGAAGCCATACTGCCTCGCATGCGGCCTTAACTGTTCCCCAATACTCTGCTTTTGTCGAGGAAAGAGCGATTGTCTGTTGCTTCTTGCTTGTCCATGTGACTGCACCTATACCAAGACTGAAAATGTACCCAAAAGTGGACTTCCTGTCATCAACTGAACCTACCCAATCTGAATCTGTAAAACCAACCAGCCTAGGATCTTTGCATTTGTTGTAAAGAATGTCAAAGTCAAGTGTCCCTTTCACATATCTCAACACTCACTTCGCTGCAACCCAGTGCTCTGCCTTAGGGGCAGTCGTGAAACGAGAAATGTAGCTCACAACAAAATTGAGATCAGGCCTAGTGGCAGTAAGATAGATGAGGCTTCCCACTGTTGCCTAAATGCACTCATTCACCATTGGTGAGTCTGATTTGGCTGAAAGTTTCAGCCCCTTCTCCATAGGAGTGGATGAGATTTTGCAATCTTCCATCATGAATTTCTCTAGCAAACTCCTGGTATACTTTGACTGAGAAATGAAGATACTACCACCTGTTTTCCAAACTTCTACACCCAAACAATAGTGTAGGAGACCTAAGTCCGTCATCTCAAATCTCTGACACAAATTCAACTTGATTTGTTCAATCAAATGTAACCTACTACCAGTAATAATGATATCATCCACATAGATGACAAGAAGGATGATATCATTGCCAATGTTCTTGATGTACATATTTGCATTTGAGGGGCTCCTCTAAAAACCCTTGTGCAACCAAATACTTGTCAAACTTCAGGTACCATGCCTTGGGTGCCTACTTGAGGCCATAAAGAGCCTTCAGCAATCTGCATACCTTATGCTCTTTTCCTGCAACCTTAAAACCAAGAGGTTGTGTCATGTATACCTCTTCCTCCAAATCTCCATTGAGGAAGGCACTCTTCACATCCATCTGGTGGACCTTCTAGCCAAACTGTGCTACCATGGCTAGGACAAATCGGATGGTACTCATCTTTGTTGTAGGAGAAAAGGTTTCCTCATAGTCAATACCTTCTCTCTGTGAAAACCCTTTAGCCACCAACCAAGCCTTGTATTTATCCAGTGTTCCATTAGCCTTGTATTTTACCTTGTATACCCATTTGCAGCCAAATGATTTCTTCCTTGGTGGAAGAAATGAAAAAACCCACGTGTTGTTCTTCAAAAGACTATGATGCTCATAATCCATAGCCTTTTCCCATTCAATTTTACCCTTGGCCTCTAAATACTGTTGGGGCTCATAAACACTTTGAATGTTGGCCATAAGAGCAAAGTTTACTGTGCTCTTTTCACTCTTGCCTCTAAATGATCTTCCCTCAACAAGCTCATCATCATGAACATCACCAATGAGCTTCTCCCACCACTTAGGGCGAGGAGAAGATGCATCTTCTTCCAAATCAAGATGAGCATCATCATGACTTGGGCTGCTAGGAATAATACCGTCTGGATGTTGATCTAGGTTATCCTGAGGAAAATCTGTTGGTACAAAATCTTGCCTAGGAGATTCCAAAATGTCAGAATCATCAGAATCCCTCCCTACAAGTGGAGCTACTGAAAGCTTAGCTCCCAAATCCTTGGTCTTCAAAGGCTGATTGTCAGGACTCTTGATGGGAGAAGAGAGCAAAAAGGGCCCACCTTCCTCATCAAACACAACATCCCTACTGAATGTCAAGCGATCAGTGGCCACATCAATCAGTCGATAGGCCTTATGATTGTCACTGTATCCTATTAGCATCAACTTTTGGCTCTTGGATTCTAACTTGGTCCTCTTGGCATCTAGAATCTAAACATACACAGTTGAACCAAACACTCTAAGATGAGCGATTCTTGGTTTCCTCCCAGACCATGCTTCCTCTAGGTTCATCTTCTTGACGGCCTGTGTGGGAGATTGGTTAAGAAGGTATATTGCAGTATACACTGCCTCAACCCAAAACTTCTTGGGAACATTCCTGTTCTCCGACATACATTTTGTGATGGTATGATTTCTTCGCTCGACAATACCATTCTGCTAAGGGGTATAGGGTGTGGTAAGCTAATGCTTAATACCGTTCTGAGCACAGCAGTCGGTGAACTGGTTGGAACACAACTCACCCCCATTATCTGACCTAAGAGTGATGATTTGACATCTAGACTCTTTTTCAACTAATGCCTTAAACTTCTGAAATTCATTAAATACTTGTGACTTTTCTTTGAGAAAATACACCCACATTTTCCTACTAAAATCATCAACAAACAAGAGGAAATACTTGGCACCAGTGATTGATGCAGTATTCATTGGTCCACAAACATCTGCATGAACTAGTTGTAGAACCTTGGATGCTCTCCAATACTTTCCATCTGAGAATGGAGTATGATGTTGCTTCCCTACTTGGCAAGCTCCACAAACACCATGTGTCTGCTGTTGAATTTCAGGTAAGCCTTCTACCAAATTCTCCCGAGCCAATTGAGAGAGGTAGGCAATGTTGAGATGCCCATACCGCTGATGCCAAAGAGTGTTGATAGATGAATTCTTCGCAACTAGCACATGCTCCAAAGGATCTCCAATATCAAGCAACCGATACAAACCATGATCCTTGAGCCCAACTGCCATAGTTTTTTTGGACTCCTTATCAACAATTTGGCACTTGTGTGAACTGAAAATGATGTCCAACTTCAGACTGTGTCACATAATCTGACTCACCAAGAGCAGATTAAGCTCCATGCTCGACACATAGTATACATTGAGAAATATTAAACTTCTCGCACCAAATGTGATTTGGACATGGCCCTTGCCAACAACTGTATACTCTTTTCCACCACCAAAGATGATAGAATCATAGCAAGCCATATACTCCATGAACCAATCTCTCATGTTTGTAAAATGCCGAGAGGCTCCAAAATCAATGTACCATGTAGATGATTTGACACGATCTGCTGGTCATTTGGCCATCAATGCATAAGAGGTAGACGCCTGATTAGATTGCATAGATGTCATCCCTCCTGTTTTCCAAAAGCACGAAAAACGAGGTAAAGTCTATGATCAGCTGGCACTAAACCTTGGATAATCAGTTGGCACAACTCCCACGATTTTTAAAAATCGTCTAAAATGAGGCTCAAAAATGCAAGATTTTTTTCAGAAAAAAACCTTCAAAAAAGTTTGAAAAAGCAAGATTTTTTAGAAAAAATCTTCAAAAAAACTTTGAAAGCAAGATTTTTCTTAAAAATCTTCAAAACTTCGAAAGTAATATTTTTTTCAAAAATATTCAAACTCTAAAGCAAGATATTTTCAAAAAAAATATTCAAAAAAACTTCTGAAATGCAAGAATTTTCAGAGAAAATCTTCAAAAAGCTTTGAAAAAACAAGATTTGTTCAAAAAAATCTTCAAAAAACTTCTAAAAAGCAAGATTTTTTCAAAAAAAATCTTCAAAAACTCTTCAAGATCGCCCAGATCAGATCACGAACTCAACCTAGAAAAAATTGCAGAAAACCACTTCAAAAATCAGCGATCTCTTGCAAAAGAAACCCTCAAATCTGAATGAAAAACCTTCACAAAATCTTCTGCAACAAACCCTTCAAATATCGGTTTCAAAAACCCTTCGATTTCCAAAAATTCGGTTCACAAAAACTCTTCACAAAATATCTTTGATTTTTATCTTAAAAAAATCAAGAAAAAAAAACTTCTGGGAAATTTTCAAAAAATCTTCAGGTAATCAGCTACGAATTTTATTGCTCAAAATATTTGCCAAAAATGAGCCTATGGTATGATACCATGAAATGATAATTGATATTCAATATTCATTATTTACAAAGGAGAGGAAAAACTCCTTATATAAAGAATTGCAAGACGATGTTCCTAAAAAGAAACAATTGTTAACTAAAACAAATAATGGAAAGATATTAAAAGCTAATTGAAGGAAACTGAGTTAATTAAAAGTAAACTACCGACTAACTAAAAGTGAAGATGACCATTGAATATTACAATAATACTTTAATAGGGACACATGGCAGGCCTTCATTTGTTTGTAAGATCCACATGGAAGTCATTATAACTGTTTTTTTTTTCATTTTTGTAGTGTCCCACCCCGGATGGAACAAACTCTGTTGCGATTTTACTTGATATTTTTCTGATTTGTCTCAATTGGCATGTTGGGCATTTTGTCAAACAGTTTGTATGCAATCTGAAACTGAGTTATCTTTTAAAATATTATGCAATGTTTACCATACTTTGTTAATGCATAAGTCAAGATAATCATACGATGGCAAATACAGTTCAGGTATTCATTTCTATCAATAGTTCATTCGCAACCTTCAAATATCCAATATTCATGCACAGAATTGGAGCAGCAGTCCCTATTAAATTAATTCTGAGTGTTGATAACAAGCTAACAGAGTATTCTGGTCACTCAGAGTTCCCACACAACAGAACTATATTTCAGACTTTAACTCTTAAGCTTTTTGAGTCACATTACAAGACTTACATGCATATTTCAGACTCAGAAATATTGTAACAGTGATTACACAGAAAATTCACTATTCTGATTTTTATCAGGAGTTACAGAAATTCACAACAAGACCCTCAAACCTGGAAGTAAGTGTCGTTTTGAATATAAGATATTAAGTTGGGCATTATTTGTCACTGAGGAAGAGTCACGAATGGCTTCAAGACCCTCCAAAGAAGCAGCCAGCACTCGAAACCACCCCGTATGGTCCCAACAAGCTTGAAACCCTTGGAAAGAGATCACGTCCAGGTCTGAAATCAGAAATCTCCACACCAATCTCTACAAATTGCAATACAAACCCATGTCACTATAGCGAATCACTGTAGTACGGCACTATTCACGCCACTATAGCAGCAGGGCATTAACGTCTAATTTTTTTTCTCCAATGATGGTTATTTCAACAATCTAAAATCTGCTCTTCAAACCCTTGAAGAAATCTGATATTACTCTCCACTTCTAAACTCAATATTGACTCTTGGTTGAAGCCAATCCACGAGGCAATCTTCAGCTGGTATTTCACAGCCTCAAAATGCAAGACTCAAAGAGATACAACATTCTCAATGACCAAAAATTGCAGAAACCCTAGGTTTTTTCTTCTCCACAATGAAACTCTTCAAAAGCCAAATGTCAAAATCATGAATGAATCCCTTTTCATTTGCTTTGATAGCTTATATACTTTTCATGACTTAGGTTGACCTCTAGAAGCTTCTCATCATTTAAATATATTTTAATAATTGCCTTTAATGCACTTTATAATATCTCATGAGATGGGTGCCCTTTTTAATGCCCTTTATTAATGTTTTTTCAAGTCATTTAATGGCCCCATTGACATAAAGTTATAATATAACATTATAATGCACTTTTCGAATAAATAATTAATTATTATTAAATATTAACTTTAATAATAATTAAAATAACATAATTTGCTCATTAAACATTATTCTTCCATTCCATCTGAACCAGGAGGTCAACCACTGCGTCAACTACGCATCTAAGTGCCCTACTAAAAATAGTAACACTGGACTCCATTAACCAAGTGACTTACTATAAATAGAAGTGTGCACAACTAAGTCCCAACTCACTCCCAAAGGCCAACCCTAAATGATATCGAACTCCGGAGAAGGAAACAACCTGATAACTGCCAAACAAGACCCTCTAGCTCTAACCATGAGTATTAGCCTACAAGGGTCAAATGAGTAGGCTAATCAACAAGATGTTGAGGCGAGCAAAAATGGGGACATTACAATTTTTGACGTCAAATTTGCATTTTGGTGACAATTGTAGAAATTTGAAGGGTACCAAGCTATGTCCTGGTTGCATGAAAGGTTCCACCCTTTGAGGTCTTCTGGAGAAATTAACAAGAATTATCAGAAGGTTGCAAACTGTATGAATCTGATCACAGAGCACATTTGACTTCAGCATCACCAAACACCATCAAGCATATCATGTGGAGACTCCTTACATTCATAGCATGTTGTGAGAGAGACATAATACCACCCAGCTCCTAAGGAGGGCTCAAAACATCCTGCAACTGTGTATCAACACAATGGCTGTAAGCTATGACAGTCGACCTTGGATCAAAATTCACCAATGGACTGTCCTCTCAAAGGTCAAGAGCACCAATATATTAGATGAGACTAACCTTCCAAACCTCCAAATCTGATCCATTCATATAGTGCTGTATCAAATAACAGTATAAAGCTGATAATTGACTTTCTTCAGGTCTGGTCACTTTCTCTATACAAATAGAACTGTAGCTGCACTCCACAACTAATAATTATGCAATGTGTCTATGAGTGCTTATCTGCTGTTAACACTGATGCAAAGAATTACCACAGCTGAAACATACCACACATAAAAATATGATGCAGCCAACCTTAAATCAAACTATAACCAGCTCCCACGATTTCTCACAACTCCTCACGCCTCTCTTCCAAATGTGGTGGTTAGGAATGTAGTCTCCAAATAAGCCCAACTCCTCTTCATGCCCTCACGATTCATTCTTCTCTTTTGTTTTCCTTTTATTCTTTTAAGAGGTGTGAATCGATCTTGTGCAAATTCCAAGGAACATATCAAAGTAGTGACAGATATATCACCCAAGGCTGGCAGCTGGAATTTAACTCCCACGATTCTTCCAAGTCCCACGTCACCCACAAATGGGTTCCCCAATAGCTGCAACTTCCTAAGAAGGCAGCAGCAGTAGTCAAGGTGCCTTTCAAAGGCTTCCTGCGGTCAGCTTGGTCTAACTTTCCAAGGCCACGTTGGCATGAGAAATAGCTTTCAAACCCTCATTTATGAATTGCCCCTTATTTGGTATTCAATGATATGAAAAGGGTACGACTGAGGTGAAGTCCAGCTACTTCCAATAATATTATTTAATGTATCGACTTCACATCACACACACACACACACACCCCACAATACCTCTATCTCATCTCATCTTGCACACACAACATTAAATATAATTTTTCCTACAAATCTGATATAATTTAAATATGCAAACCTGGTAAACATGGGAAGAACAAATCAATTCGCTTCAAACCCTGATTTGTAAACATTCAGTTCAAAGGCAACTTCTGTATGAAATTGCTCCAATGGAATCCGAGGGTTTTCGTCCCCAAATTCCAAATATTTTGCACCTTGTCGATCCCTGGCTGGAGTCAAGGAACTTTCGGGTTTTTTATCCCTCCAATGAGAAACCTAGCCACAGGCACAAATATCCAAAAGAGAAATTAACAATGTTTTGAATAATCCAAATGAGCTCACAAATCTCCTTTTATAACATTTCCAAAAGCTTTTCGAAAAATATAATATAAAATCACTTTATAAATTAAATACACCTTATTACTCCAAAAAGTGATTAATATTATTATTTAAACATTTTCAACACCAAAAATCACTTTATTGGCATCCAATATTTAAAACTTTCAATTCTCATTCCAATGAGCTATTGTACTAAGGTGCCCATTAAATTATTTTAATAAAATTAGCAACCTTAGTAAAAATAATTAAATTATAGCTCATTAATACATCTGATTTGCAAAAACTGTTGAAAAGCATTGAAATAAAAAATTGACTACACTAAAGTGATACCAATAATGAATAATGAGAATCAAACCCAACCGGGTGACTTACTATAAGTAGATTCTCTCTCCGAGAATCTTGGAGAACACACTAGAAGCCAAAAATAACTTTGAAAAGTGTCATTTGAATCCTCTAGATCATTTAAGCTCACTAGTAACAACAAATAACCCCTCTGATAAGGCTAACACACATCGAGAAGGTCAGAGCCAACTACAATGCAAGAGAACCCAAAAATGGGGACATTACACATAGTTTGTAAAGTGAGGTTGAAAATTGATCCAGATAAACAAAGAATGATCATACAAATGGAAGTACTAAATGATATCACTAAGAGTCAAATCATTCCTGGGCCATTGGGTTATTACCGATGGTTCGTAAAGAAATTTTCCCAAATGTCACATCCACTGGACATTTACAAGGACTGAAGAACAGGAGAACACATTCAATGAATTAAAAGTACACCTGATTAGTTCACCCATTTTAGCATATCCAAACTAGAACAAGAGTTTCACGTCCTTGTAGATGCATCAAATTTTGTGATCGAAGCAACATTGGCACAAGTCAACCCTCAAAGACTTAATCGTCCCATTTTCTTTGTCATTAGACTACTGTAAAATGTCGAGCATAAATACAGTACTACAAAGAGGGGTGTGTTAGAAATGATTTATTCAGTGCAAAAAATTTGACACTACCTCATGGCAACACCTTTTACATTCTACATGGATCACCATGAATTAATGTGCATGGTAAACAGACCAATTATACAAGGTCAGGTAAGCATATGGTTGTTACCACTTCAAGATTTCACATTCACTATCATTGTATGACCAAGGAAGAGTCATGTAATAGCAAATCAACTATCAAGGATTAAGTCAAGAGAACCACTCGAAGGGATGAGTGAAGCCTTCCCTAACACCCACTTATTCTAGATAGTTTCACTGCTCCCCTGGTATGAGAACATTGGGGAGTACCTCTCTACGTCAACATTCCCAAAAGACATGCCACCAATGGAAAGGAGGAAGCTAGCTCTAAAAAGTAAAACATTCCATCTCATCAATGGGCTCCTATATAAAATGGGATCCAATCACATTCTTAGAAGGTATGTCATGCATGAAGAAATAAAAGAAGAATTAAAAATCTTCTTTCTATGTAAAATTTGAAAGATTCTAAAGAGAATGTGACATTTGATAAGTCAAATTGTAGGTTGGCTAGAGGAAATTTGGTGATAAAAAGAGGCTCATGATGTGGGACTTTGTTCAAGTTTAATGCATCCACAAATGCACCAATATTTAGAACACATTGATGAAAAATATCTTCGAACCATTATTAATAAAAATATGATTGATAGATTTTCCTCTTATCCTAATGAGTTTGATTTATGTGGGAACTATGTGTTTGGAAAACATAATAGAGTTTATTTTCATAGTGGAAGTACAAGAGAAAAATGTGTTTTAGAAGTCATTCATTCATATGTGTTTGGTCGAATGGACGTGGATTCTATTGGTAAATATTATTATTAAATTGTATTCATAAATGATTGCCCAAGGCACACCTAGGTTTAATTTTTTTAAATATAAATTTGAAGTTTTCTTTAAGTGTAAGGATTTTAAGGCTTTGGTTGAGAAATATTCAAATAGAAATAATGAGGTGTTGAGATTTGATAATGGAAGTGAATATTTCTCTAAGGAATTCAATGATTGTTGTAGACATGTGAGCATTGTGTGATAGAAGACTACTCCCTACAAACCATAGCAGAACATAATTGTAGAAAGGATAAATTGAACCTTGATGGAAAGGGCCAAAAGTATGATGAGTGGTACAAAGTTAGATTGGTGCTTTTTGACAAAGCTTATGAGTACCACCTATTACTTGATTAATGACTCTCCTTGATTATCTCTTGTTGATAAAAGTCCTTACAAGGCATGGATAGGTAAGAAACCCTCTATTCACATTTAAGAGTATTTGGTTGGAGGCCTTTATTCATGTGCATAAATAAAAGTGATCTAAGTTGAATCTCAAAGCTCAGAAATGCATATTAATTGGATACGATGACAATGTTAAGGGTTACAAGTTTTATAATCCTCTAACCTTAAAAACAATTTATTTTAAGGATGTTTTTTGTAGGGAACTTGGAGTATCTTCTAATCCTAGACAGTAAAAGTAAAAAGAAAGAAGGAAAACTGCATTTTGAGACTAAGATCAAGAAGAAGGAAGAGGCACATGTTGAAAGATAAAATGATGGATTTGAGGATGGAGAGAAAGAAAAGGGTTCACGTGAGATTTCTAGGTGGGTTGAACAATCAAAATCCCTTACTCCACCCTTGAGATGATCTACGAGACAATAGAACACAATTGACAAGTATAGCCCACTAGATTTTCGCTATGTATTTGATTTATTGTACTGACGATGAAGGGTCTTTAAAGGAGGCCCTCTCTTTGGAGGAGCATGAATCTTGGATAGAGGCCATGCAAGAGAAGTTGATGACCTTAGACAAATGTGACACTAGGATCTTGTGAGTTTTCCCAAGGGAAGGAAGCCCATCAGTTGCAAGTGGGTGTTTAAAAAAGAAATTCAAAGAAAATGGTAATTTAGATAAGTAAAAATAAAAATTAGAGGCTAAGGGCTTCTCCCAAAGAAAGGGAGTTAATTTTGGTGAAACATTTCTCCTGTTACTAAATTGACTTCCATTGAATTCCTATTTCTATTGCTACTAGTTGTGATTTTTAAGTAGAGAAAATAGATTTAAAAACTACTTTCTTGCATGGCAATCTTGAAGAGGAAATTTTCATGTGACAACTAGACTAGTTTCAAGTAAAAGGGAAAGAAATTTCGATTTGTAAGTTAGAACAATCATTGTATTTGTTTGAAACAATTGCCTTGAGCATGGTATTAAAAGTTCAATGCTTTTGCACTAAATTTGAGTTTTGTTAGAAGTGAAAGTGATCATTGTGTTTATATTACATGTATTGATATATTAAATTCTAATTATTGTCTCGTATGTTGATAACATGTTTATTAGTAACAGTAAGGTGAAAATTAGGAAGCTTAAAACTCAATTTTCTAGCATGTTTGATACAAAGGATTTAGGGGCGGCGAAATTCATTCTGAGAATTGAAATTAACAAGGACTAAATTCAAAGAAATCTTTGGCTTGGTTAGAGTAATCACGTTGACACTATTTTGTGGCAATTTGCTATGCACGATTGTAAACAAATCAATGTTCCTTTACTCGTAGGCACTAAGCTTTCATTGGATATGTTTCCTAAATCAAATGATAATTTTGAGGATATGTATAATGTGTCTTATGCTAGTCTTTTCGGTATCTTAATATATGCCATGGTCTATGCTAAACCAAATATTGCCCAAGAAATGGGAGTTCTTCGTAGGTTTATGTCTTAACTCTGGTTAAAGCATTGGACTTGTGTTAAGAGGATATTTAGATATTTGTGAGAAAATTATAATTATTGCTAATTTTATAATGGTTCTAATGATGAGAGCAAGTTATTGGACATATAGGTCTTTGTTGATAAAGATTGGGCAAGTGACTTGAAGAGTCAAACGTCCACTAGTAGTTGTGTGTTCTCAATTTGGTGGTGCTGTTAGATGAGTAAGAAGCAGCCACAATTTATTTGTCCACTACTAAAGCAAAGCAAATGGCTTCTACACATGCTTGTAAGGAGGTAGTTTGGTTACAAAGACTATGTTCAAGAATTGGTTTTGATTACAAGGTGGTTCAAATAGAATGTGACAGTCAAAGTATTATTTGTTTGGCTAAGAATCTCATTTACCATGGTCATACTAACTACTAACCACATAGATTTTCAATATCACTTTGTGTGCAAGATAGTGGAAAATGGGATGGTCATGATTCAAAAGGTTGAGAATTTGGTTAATATTGCAGATTCACTTACAAAATAGTGAGCATGGATAAATTATTTGGTGCAAGGAAGAAATGGGCCTTACACCCTATACTTGACTTCATTCTTATGTTTCTCTTGTGTTTTTTAAATGTGAAAATCAAGTGGGATAATTTTGGGATTAGATGATATTTGCCTTGCAAATCCCTATCTAATGTATTTAAACATATTTGTAGATGAATAATTAATGTATTTGCAACTTAGCACATGGAATGGGTGAAGTGTGATGCCCATGTGTGGTGGGGACAATAGTATTAATTATATTCTCCACTTGTTTGGAATTATTATTACAACAAAACATGGAAAGAGGAAAAGGAAAATGAAAATTCACAATGGAATACAAAGAGTCATGAATTACAATTAGGTGCCTAATGGGGTGTTTGGGAATTACAATTTTACTTTCCTATAATTATGGTGGAGGTTACTTTCTCATGGGAGTTATTTACTATTCCAGGAGGTTCTCTTCACAAATATGGGGCATTGGATTTTTGTTTCTGAAAATGGAATGCCTAGTTTTGGGCCCATGGTTTTGATTACTAATTTTGCATTCCATTTATAGTTTCTAGTTTCCAATTGCTAAGGCATGGTGAAACATGCCAACCCTTGAGTACAGTAAAAATCTCTAAATTTACATCATACGAGTAAATAAACATGCTAACAAGTCACTGCAATAAATTTTTTCTTTCTTTTATTTAAAATATACGAACAAGATGCCATATCATATTACAATAAAGATTCCACTTCATTACAATAACTTCACAAGTACTCGTAACAAGAATACATACCTTTACAAACATAGCTTCAATGAGCTTTAGAACAAATAGCTGTAAGATGGTCCAGGAATCCATCCTTTCAAATCTTGGTTCTTCAGTCGCCTACTATGGAGGAGAAGCATCACTCAGGCACTTTTCCGTCAACCACAGACTCATAATGCAGTCCCCCGCACATCGATCATTCGATAGATGGCCCTTCCCTTCAACGAAGAGATTGGTAGAGTAACCAATAACAACAACCAACTGAGCATAGTGTTGTGTCCTACATAACTAGAACCTTGTAATCCCACAATCTCGAACTAGCATGTAATACTGTATCACGGTGAACTGACAGTGTAGTCTCAAAAGTCACACAACTAAGTGGAGTTTCGTACATTGCACTACTTTGATCAAAGAGTTCTCACTCAGTACTTTGCGTGAAGTCATTTGTCACATACACTATTCAGGGCCGATTTGACTTAAGGCTATCTTAAGCTACGCATAGGTATATCCTCCAATGGATAGTCTGTCATCCCAAATAACCTATCACCATATAATCCATTTGGAATTAACCTACTTAGCTAGTAAGTACATAAGATAGGTATATCCTTCAATGGATAGTCTGTCATCCCAAATAACCTATCCTCGAGCATTCTACTTACATATAAGTATATTTAACCTCTCCCATGCTGGATGACCTCTCCTAGGAGTAAACACAAGCTTTCCTATTTAAATAAATAGCTTAGTTAAGTGTATCATATGTGTTGTACATGTTCAATCAAACCTAGTATATAATACTGATGACAAACATCCATCTCCTACTATGGAGTAAATATAAACACATTGCATCCCATGTTCAAACATGTCTAGTATAACTAAATACCAATGTTGAACCATATGTTACATAATTAAATATCTATGTCAAGCAATCCCTTCGACATATCTAGTATAATTAACTACTTGTTTCAAGCAATCTCTCCTATCATGGAGTACTTAAAATCACAATATAAAAACAGCCTAAAGGCTTCAATTCCCTTTTCCAAAAGCAATATTAAACACTTCTATAGCTCAAACAGAAAAGACATTCCATGCAACATAGAAAATATAGTAAACCCTTTTTAAGATGACAAGAAGAAGAAACTTTGTAATGGCCCTCAATTTGCCTTGTCTGGACAGCTTCTTGGATTTCGTCTAGACTTTATGATGTTGTTTAACTTGACCTTATGTTACTCGGACATGGTGATATTTTGATGAGTTGATGTTGTGACTGATTATTTCTTTATGACATGTTTTCTAGTTAGCATAGTTGTTTATTTGAGTTGATATCGATATATGCTCATTTGTAGTTAATTGATGTTTTAATTTCGTCAGTCTTGATGTGACTCTATTGGTGAAGAGGACGAGATTGCATCACTTGCTTGCGAGCCCCCTGCTATTCCGCGATTTCTCTTCACAGTGTAACTGATATGATTTATATACATGTACGACATTTGTTTCGATTGTAGGATTGCAGGTACAGGACATCGTCTCCACCTGGATTCACAAGTCTGAGCATGTCCATTGCCCAACGATATTGTTGATAGAGAGATAGTAATGGGGTTCCTTTGTCAAACCACAACCCTAGTCACAGTGTGTCGTCAGTCCTAGTTTCGGTATGTTCTGTTGTTATGTTGTCCTCGTTTGCCTTGTTGGTCATTTATTTTGCAAGGTCTGTTTTGTGGGAAAATTAATGATTACAATGTTTTAAATGATTATTTATTTAATTTAGATTAATGTTGTTAGAAGCTCTATATGTGATTTAATTAATTAAATTTATTTTATTTTGTAAGGTGAATTAATCTTTGTGATTAAATTTATTTTATAAAGTAATTAAATTAATTGATTAAATTTAATTAGAAATTGAAATGTGAATTTGAATTATTTAAATGCAAAATGTATTGTAAATATCTTAGAGGAAATATCTGTGAGTTGTTGGAAAAGATATTTTATTTTTGACAAGTGTTAGGAAAAATTAATTAAGGATTTTTGTTGGGAATGATTTCTCGGAGAGAATAATTGCATTAACTGAAAGAGGGAAGAGGTTACTTCACAGGAATGAGGAAAAAGTTATTTTTAGAAAAATAGTGTTGAAAATTTGGGAAAAGAATTCTCGAGAAGTGCTTGGCTCTAGTTATTGTTTTGGATCTTTCTGGAAGTGGTTATTTTGGTAGAAGCTCTGGAAATTGGAATTTGCAGGCGAAGCTCTTCTTCAATCTTCGTTTCTTCTAGCTTCTGGAAACAGGTTCTTTATTGTTTTAATTTTATTTTGCAATCTTTGCCTATGCAAGAAGATTGTGTATTTCTGTAGAAGCTTTGTTCTATTTTGTAAAAATTGAAAGATTGTCTGTACAAGAGGATTTGTTAATTTTGTAGAAGCTTTAATTTTATTTTGTAAATTTGAAAGGTTGTTTGGAAAATTGCCGTGAATTTTTAGAAGCTTCTATAGAAAATTGTTGAAAGCATCTGTAGAGAAATTGGTTTTAAACAATAGAAAATTCAAAGGGAAAATAGTAGAGGATTTAGAAAACCTCTGTAGGATTGAAAATGAAATCCTTTGGTAAATTGGGGAAAATGAAATCCTTTGATAAAATAGTAAATCTTTTCTTGTAGAAAATTTGTGAAAATTGCCCATCAGAGCAATTGTTTTGATTAATTTATATATATTTATATATATATATTGAAATATATATACATATATATACAAATACATATAAATTTATATATTTATATAATTTAAATTTTGAGGCTTCTGGTAAAAATTCCCTGTAGAAAAAGCCTGAGACGGAAATTCCGTATGGCATAATTGAAAAAAAACGCAGGGGAAAAACAATTATTAATGGAGGAGGCTGGGGACCTGCCCCCACAACCACCCCCATAGGGAGGCGACTGTGGAGGCAGGGCCGCTACCTTCACAGGCAGCCAGCACTTCCTTCCACAACGCACCCTCATTGTGGGGTTGGTTGCGTAGCAGCCCCAGCCAGCCAATACTTGGCTATGCCAAGACTTTCGTCTGCCTCTTTCCTATGAATTCCGATTTCAATATTTATTTTGTTTTTAATATATATATTATATTTATATTATATATATATAATATATATATTATTTATAATATATATATATATATTTAAAAATACATTTATTTAAATGAATAGTATGTTTTAATTGGTGCATGCAAAAGCACAAGGAGATAATTTTTATATGAAATAGTTTTAAAGGGAAATTGGCTTTATTTTAATGTAATTGGGAAATTGTAATAAACAATTAGATTTAATTTTCTTATTGCCTGAAAAAGAAATTATGTTAAGTTGAATTAATTCAAACAATGTATTATTGTTTTAATTGGATTTAGGAAATCCTAGTGACAGTTTTACTATATGCCTGAATTGCTTTTAAGTTGTGATTTCTTTTGTTCACGTTGTTTGGGAATTTGGGTTAGTGGTAATTGTGTAAGTCTTCCAGATGAATTTACCTTATGAGAGGGTTGTAATATGTTGTGGTTCAACCTTTTGATTTACCTTGGGTGGTGCACGTGGTTGTAGTTCAGTTTGAACACCCGGTTACTACGAACGGAATGTGTTGTCTCTTGCTTTATGGTTGATATATGTTATCGGTTTTGTGCACCTTGTCTACCCATGGTTTGTGGATTAGATCCTTGTGTTTTCAATAGGAGAGTGGCTTTTTGTGGGGGTCCGACACACAAAGAGGCGCCAGGGTAACTCACTGAGAGTTTAACCAAGTGATAACTTAATTAATTAATTAGGGGGTTTGGGTAGTTCCACACATTAATTTAGATAATGTAGCCTCACTCATGGGCCCAAGTGCTCATTTGTATGGGGGTCCGACGCCCGGTAGAGGCAGCCAGGGTAACCCAGGATGGGGGTCCAGTAGCCTAGGAAGGTCATGCCAGGGTAACCCATAGCAAATTATGTGTGGCACTCCTCCTATGACAACAATTTTTTGTATGGTTCAGTGCATGTACTTGATTCTTTTACTTTGGAAGCAATGTAACCTTCTTGTTATGTGTTGTTCTTGTGTGTTTAGTATTGTGTGTTTCCTGTGTCTAGAGGTTGTAGGTTATTGCCTAGGAAGTCCTTTTACTATCTCCTAGCACGGGGGGTGGGCCTTCGAGTACCACTTGGTTGGGTGGAACGTGCACCTTACACCGTTGGGTCCCCAGTTCATGTTTGTGATGGCGGGTACTTCCAGATTGGAGAGCTCGCGTGTACCAGTTGCTTCTACTTTCTCATATGTTCTTATGTATCAGTTAGATACCTTGTATATGTACCACTCCTTATTTGTATTCGAAGAGAATTCTTGTAACTGTGTAATTGTAACAATATTGTATGATCTACCTCATTCTGGAAATGAGAATTGTAACTGTTATATTGAATGAACGCAATGTATGAATGAATCTTTAAAGCACTTTGTATCTTATGTGATGAGTTATATGTTATTGGATGTATGATCTTGATTTCATGAGTATTAATTATATGCTATGTTTAGTTTACTTTTGTATATTATGAGAATCGAATGTAAGCGTTGTCGCGTACCTTAGAGAATGTATGTGTTTAGTGTAGTTCACTTTACTTGTTTAATTACACTTTTAAGAAAAAAAATTGTTACACTTCCGTTGTGTTTGCGACATTCTCTAGGGTTGCGTGGCGGGGCATTACAAACTCCATGCCTGTTATCACTTTTTCCCAAATACTGATGACAAGGAATCCTTCTCCTTCGGTTGCTCAGCTTATCCCAGCTTCCCAAATCAATTCTTACTCCCCGCACTTCAGAAATTGTCAACTCTTCCTCACAAATTCCACTCTTCTCACACTTAGAAATCAGATATATTAAACTGGTAAAACTCAGAAGTAATAACCAGCAAAGCATATTCTTTTGGTATGATATGCCTCCCTCAATGATCACACAGAAATGAATGATGGTGGCAAATAATAATCACTCTCAAAATGGTAAGAATGATACACAGAAAATGCACAAGGTAATTCGAAAATGAGGGATGAGATAGCTCCAAAGACAAGACAATGATATGATAATGGCAATGAGAATGGTACGACACAAGAGAGTTGGCGACTATTTATAGAGACCCCAGCTCTCCAAAACTCCTACAGCCATGGCATGTGAATTGACACCCCTGCCGTTTGAATTGTTCAACCTGGAGGTGGCGCTAAATTAAGTCTGTAATCAGCAATGACCATGGTGAATCGACTTCCAATTTTTCCAGCATTAAGAAGACTATTTCCAAAAGAACATGGAGAAATTCAAAAATCAACACCTACAAAAAATTGGTTTCAGAGGTGGTGCCAAACTCATGAGATGGCGGAATTTTCATAATCTGAGAAGAAGTCAATCATAATTCCTTAACACATACCCAACATCGACTATTTTCTGGGTTGAGTCAATGAATATCATTTACTACATTGAATTAATTCAAGATTCAGATTCTGACTTGGTCAAAAGCCATAATGATTTAGACGCATTCATCGATTATCCCTGCATTTCCCTTTAACAGGTGATGCATGATTTTCCTTAGAGCCGTGTTGAATCCAAGTCTGAATTTCATCATACTAACTATATCGGCATTTTAAGCCAAAGTCAAAATACGTGAATTGAAGTCTTTAACAAATCGATTCATTTTATTAAATCAGAATAATTCGATTTCCAATGTTTTGGTAGACTATGCACTAAGACCTATTTAGGCAGCGATATATATGTTTTCAACATTATATATATATATAGCGCCTCATACCAAAGGTAAAAATATGCGTTCCATTTATGCAATAAAGAACGGCGCTCTAAAATATTCTCACGTTGCTTCTTTTAAATTATCATTTGTATAAATATATATATATATTGATATATATTTCATGATAATCAAATATGTTTATATTTGACATTCAACTGAATTTAGATGCGTAAACATTCGCACTTAATGGCAACCCTATTGACTTATATAAATATATTTATTTATATACTTTTCCACATAATATAAACCCCTTCCATCGGATGTATAGCTCTCATTATCATATTCTGTGAGTGATAATATGTGTATATGTTTATACACATATACTTATATAATATATACATATGTACACTTTTCTGCTAAGCATTAACGCTTGCAAGTGTATTTGCGTATATATATACAAGCATATTCATTATATGGTAATATGATAGTCAAGTAATCCATTCAACATTGAATGATTATGACCTTGTGACTATACCCACACATATATATATGTTTAGTCGTTTCCTCGTGTATGTACCTCTGTGAGTATTTGTACTCACATACATGTGCATTTGCTATTGCTCTCATACACGGGTTTATGTATATGCATTTATATATATGTCTACATATATGCTACGTTTTATGTTCATTATGAACGATGTAAAGGTAACCATTCATAAATCCCAAAGAGTCAACCCAAGCACATTCAGCACATTGTCATAAGGAAGAACTCAAAGCTCAAACAGATAAACATCACCCAAACATGGATTCAAAGTAAACAAGACCTTTACTAATGCAAACATATCGGCTATGGATGACTTACTATTGCTCACAAACTGACTCAGTTCACTCAATCTAAGGTGGTGTGTGTTTATGCTCAGATAGTTTACATTTACCGGTTACCCGACCAAGATCTTCTCCCGAGTGATACTTTCCCTCCCCGTGGAGAAATAGACATTTACCTACAACCGCTAGCACATGCCTTGGCAGTCAATTGTTCACAACAATAAGCAGCATATATAAACATCTTCAAAGTTAGAATAACAATAATTCAATAACCATCTATTCTCATTTATGCAGTATTACACCATGAATAACATCAACTGAGATAACATCAAATGAAACAACATCAAGTGATACAACATTCATATTGATAACAAGGTACAAGCATCATTAATTCATCTCCAGAATTCACATTACATTCACATTTACCCTATGTAGTAATAGTAAATAGTAACTTCACAATTTGGGGTGTAACACATGGAATAGAGGTATTATGTCTTTAGTAGGTGAAAGTAATGTTATGTTGCCAAAATGCTGTTGGACTAAAGAAGATATACCCAAATGACACCATTTGATGTACACTTTATGCATATACTTTCACTATAATTGTTCACTGGTTTCGCAATAGAATTCATCTCTAATTTTGGTCCACGGAAATGACACCATTTGATTGCTAAGCCCAACATAAACTCAAATGTAAAATATCCTATTCACAATGTAAATAACTTTACTTTCTATTCCTCAGTTCCTTTGAATGTGTAGGATTCCTTAAATGTTCTTTAAATAACTAATAAGATCCATCTCATAGCTAGTTTATGGATTGCTCACCATGAAAAAAATTGGGATCTACATGGAGTAGGTGAGGGACACATAACTTATATCAATAACATAAACATTACTTGTCATTTCACTTCCCTTCCTTGAAGTTAGGCTGTATTTAAGGTACAAATAACTTATGTCTGTAAGATAAACATCCTCCTCCCCATTCCTCACAAAACTAGAATGATAAATGCATATTATTGTTCATCACTTCATCCTTCTTGAAACATGGAATATTATGTTTATGAGAAATATTGCATCAATTTCAGATTTGAAAAATCTAACATCTGCTGGCAGTCAGATACTGAATCAATTATTTCAGTGATGGGGCAAACACACCTGATCTTGATGTGATTCAATAACTTTCAGAACTGAAGGAATCTCCAGACCATATAATTTCTGCACCAAATCAGTATTCAATTTAATCTCTTTCAACCCAAGTTCCCATCCTACTGAAGCTCTTCCAGTTTTACCACCTAAAGCACGGCAAAGAACCTGTTCAAAAATCACAATTGTCAGATATTATGAATATTTAATGTCTACCATGAGAAGAATGGCTTAACCAACAATGCTTTATTTCACAATGGCATGTTATAATTGAAATTATCTATCCAACTATCAATTTTGATTTACACTTCGTGAATTCTTGCATGGTGTGTCACCTCTGAGTCTGCAGTCAAAATCAATTTAGATAGTTTAAGCTTCAATTTAAAACATTTTTGGTCTTTGGGATAAGTTCCTACTTAGGGATGACAAATCGTATTATTTCTTTATCATAATTAACAAATTTGAACCAAGAAAAACAACCTTGGGTCGAATATGAAAATTGGGCATGTTGTCTCTCAGCTGCTCTATTGAGACTATAAGAATCAATCAATAAAGAGAGGGTAATTAAAAAACCTGCTTACCATGACCTTTACCACTTGGCATCCAATTACAATAGTTCACAATGAAGCAAGGATCTCCGTTATCTTCACGTCAGCAAGCAATTGTTTTTAAAAATCTATGTTGAAATTTTTGTGAAACCCTCCTGTTTGTTGCTTCAACTCTGGGTCTATATGTTTCTGTGTAATGTCCATGTTTGTTTAGTGCGTAAAAACTTCATCATAGGGCATGAGCTTCAATTTTATATTTTTATAAGGCTTTTCATTGAATGCCAAATACTGTTTCTACCCGGTAAAGTTTGAAACCCAAATGGTATTTTCAAATTTCAGACCCAAACCAAAGGGTTGTAGCTTAATTGGTTTAACACAATTGGTGAGGGTATGTTCCTTGGTTATACCATCCACCAAGGTTCAATCCTTAGATGTGCAATAAATAAGGGATGAGGCTGGTATCATGCCTTGGTCGACTTTGACAAAATGGATACCCCTCAGCCTTGGCTCTCAGCAAAAAAGGTATCAGTTTAGGCTTCTGCTCCCATATCAGGTTGCAAAAATGATTTGGGTTTGACACAAGGCCAACAAAAACCCCAGTTTACATGACTTCTGACAGAAAAAATTATAAAGTGTGTATCGACACAAGGAAATTCGTGCAAATCAGTTAGCAGCCAATGATCTACTGGTTTGGCAGAGAGATTTCTGTGATGATTACGCAGAATCAAGCCTTGCTGTCCATGCTACCCATGTATAAGGTTACCAATCCCAACCCTAATTAAAGCAGGGTGACAAATGTAGCAGAATCAAATAATACCCACATATGAATCTCCAACCTTTCATAGCTTAGTTCACACAACGTAGAGCACACAATACCCTACTGGTCTGGAAACCACTACATGTGTCATATTTCAGAAGCCATCAACCAAAACAAAAAGAAGATGACCTTATGGCTTCTGACAGAAGTATTACAGATCCTGTAAGCATGCAGTCGATCTTTTGTAAATCAGATAAGTAGGGTATGGTCTGGTGGTAACACGGAGTGATCCTCATGACACCCAGGTTCAACCCTTGCAGGGCATGCTTCATATCTTAAAGCAGTCACATAATTACTAGCCACCCTCAATGATATTGGTGGCAAACACCCACTTCAATTACAATATAACCCTAAAAAAAAGAGATTCCGATAAATCAATTGTTACAGCTTTATCTTGCAGATCAATAATTACAATTTACCAAATTCGCACAAATTAAGAATTACAAATTTCCTCTTAAAATATATTTTTTTACAAAACAAATAGTTCTCAATTCTCATTACATATACAGTCAGAGTCAGGAACATAATGCATCTCAGGTTCCAAAATCCCCCATCCAAATGACATGAACATAATTCGACTAGACGTGTGGTGAGGTTGCCAGGGCTGTGGTCAAAGCACTATGGGGTATATTCAAAATAATGTGACCCATAATTGCAGCAGACAAGTGGCCAGGTTGGCTAGGCTGTGGTTAAAGGACTGCATGGCACATTCAAAACGGTGCCCAACAACTCTAGCAACATGCGTTGAGGCAGGAAGGGTTGTGGTATGACAGGCTATGCGACAGAGAAAAGAGTAGTCCATATTTAGAAATCTCAACAGTGCTGTCCATGCATACCCAACACCGAGTCATAGGAAACATGCATAATTAAGACACGCCAAGCTTGATCCTAATAACTAGAACAATGCAAGGTGCTAACAAGTCCATCATTGGAAAATCAGATATGAAAAAGTACTCAAATAGCATACCTGATGGCCAAAACAAATTCCCAAAAGCTTCTTGTTCTTGTCATACAAACACCTGAGTACATCACAGAGCTTGAGTATCCAATCTTCATTGCCATGAGCATCATAGCTGCTACCAGTTAACACAAATCCATCATACTTGTGAAGCTCCTCTTGTAATGGAAATTCACCTTCGAGCACACGAAAAATATCCCAAACTTCTCCCGAGTCCTTGAATAGATTTTCCAACATTTTTCCATACCCACCATATTTCATCTGTGTGTACTCAGAAGAGTAACCTGTCTCCAACACTGCAAAACACAGTTGGATGGCGGCCATATTCTCTGAGCCTTTTTGTACCTCACACACCTATTATATGGTATGGAATTGAGGTGTCCAGTTCTTTTTTCAAATAAATTGATTCACGAGTCGGCAAATAAATTGATTCATGAGTCGGACTGGCATTAATAGTTACACCAGTAAGACAACTCCAAAAGTTCGTTATACGTTTAAGTCCTTGCTTTTTATGTACTATAGTTATCATTGCATGCATTGACCTTCAACTTCGAGCATTTGGTACATGTGCCTTAGTGACGGGAAATTGTGGATCTCAATGTTTTCTGCATGGTTGTCAAAAGTTTTTTTTATTTCTCGAGGCATTTGGGGGAGAATGAATGAATGAATGATTTTAATTACATCCACACGATCTATTAGTCTATGGGACCCAAGATATGAAATCAAAAAACCGCCTTTGCCAACACAACAAAACCACCGCTGACCCCACCATGCCACCTACTATTGTTTTCAATCTCTTTGCTGATTTTGTTTCTTTTGTTGTGTATTTTGATCAGGTAACTTGTTGTTTTATCAATCTTCTCTTCTTCAAACAAAGCCACTAAAGATTTGACTTTTAACAAATTTGAGTAACTAAACTGGATGTCCTCATAAGCCTTACACTGCATAACGTAATGCCACTCTGTCTCCACTAAACCTGAAGAGTAGAAACAACAAATCTTATATGACCACTCCTCTTTGGGTATTTTGCATCTTCCTATTTCACATCTCAAATGGTGTGAGTTAGTTTTTAACTGAGCTATTAGCATTTTGGCCTTCCACTTTATATCTACCCCTATGTAGAATTTTTGTTTGTGATCACAAGTAGGGTTAAAATGCAAAACATAGTGTTCACTTTTTCGGCCAAGTTGCTTCAACCACATGGTGTTTTTTACTCTCTCTTTTACATACTTTTTCATCTCGATTTTTGTGTTTGGACACTCTTGCATGTTGATCCCCCATTTTCCCATCCACTTGACATTTTGTTTCATCCACATGTTCTTTCTTCTAGTTAATTTTTCTTCCACCACAGTTTTGGGCCAACGATGTTCCTCCATAATCTTGATTCTCTGCAAATAGCCTAATAGGCAAATTAACGTTGCCATTTCTATTGGGAAGGCCCTAGCTTCAGCTAAAACAATCTCATATGGGACCATACTTTTTATTTTGAAATTGCTTGTGATTAAGTGCTTTTGAAGTCTTTCTATTTGTTTCCATTTTACAATTGACATGTTGTTGCCCCAAACTTCACAACCATATAAAACCACTGATGTAACAAGCAGCCCAAAAAGCTTCTTTTTTATTTTCCAATCCCATAACTCAACTGACTTACATCTATTTTGGAGCAAGTAAAGAGCTTTCCAACCCCCTTGAATTATTTTTGTCTTACAAGCCTCCCAATTGAGATTGTTGCAAAAATCAAGCCCCAAATACTTGTATTCATTCACCACTTGCAAAGTGTTTCCCTCAAACTCAAAATTTATTTGTTTCCTAACCCTTTTCATTGTAAATATCATGACTTTGGTTTTGTTGATGTTGACTTGAATCCCTACATCTTGACAAAAAAATTTCAAAGCTTTTAGATGCTCTTGAAGGCTATTTTCAAAATTTTCCATGAAGGTAAGATCATCCACATACAACAACTTGATCACATAAGTGGCCAAAAGAACACCATTCCCTCCCCACTTTTCCAACCAAAAGATCATCTACATACAATCTAATCTCTCAAAAAAACACACCTATGCATATAGACATTATAACATAACATCCCATCCCCCATGCCAATCTCCCGACAAAACGCATCAATAGAAAGACTTAACGGATGGAGACAGGCGGACAGAAGATGAAGGACAGAGATTAAATCCCAAAGTTGACGAGAGGCTACAAAGGTTTTAGTGATGGAAAAAATTTAAAAATGGGTGGGAATTTGAATTTTTAAAATTGAGCGAGAGGTTTAAGCGAGCAGGAGTTTTAAAAACAATCCACCATGCAGTTTTGCAAGTTCAATGGCTAGGGAGAATGTGGAGGCTTTTGGTAGTGAGTGTTTCCAAGGATGCATTTTTCATGCAAGAAAGTGTAAAAGTGAGGAGGAATTTGAAGGACAAAATGTGTTGGTTGTTGGGTGTGGAATTCCGACATGGAAATGTCTCTTCATTTGTCAAACCAGGATGCTAACTCCTCCATCATCGTCTGCAACTCTGTAAGTATAAAATGGGTTATATAATTTGGTGGATGGCAGTGATTTTATGCTTGATGATCTTATGAACAAGTAGCAATTGTTTTGGTTTCCGATTTTTCAGGTCCATCTATTACTGAGAGAAATGCTTGAGAGATCAAAATGGTTGTCGCTTCAGATGGTGGATTTTTTAGGTCCACCAGTTTTGCAAGTAGTGATGAACAACAATGGAGACAAAGCAATGGTTGATTCTGAATGACAATGGACAGTAGGCGGATATGGGATTTCACCACATAATTGCAAAGCGCAATAGGAGAGTCAAATTGAATGAGCATTTTCTTCCAAGAAGTTGCAAGGTATGATATTACCACAACATCATTATAAAAAATTTCCTACTAATTTTTTAAAATGTGTAAAACTGTTGTTGTATGGTATAATAATTGTCACATTACTTTTGTCTGCACCATGCCATCGACTTTACTCCATCTGGTACAACAAATTCTTTCATTTCCACAAACTCTCAGTTACCTGAAATGAAATGATCTTATTAGTAACCAAACATCCAATATAGTTATGGAGAAACAAAGCCATGGCTTTGGCCTAAAATAAAATTTGAGAAAAGAAAGGGCCCATCAAGGGTTGTAAAGTCAGAGTTATAATCCTTCCCCGAGGATGAACCTATTATAATTAACTATGATAAAAATCCCCCTACTTTTGTAAATTGTGCCTTTTAAAAGAGAACATATAATGTAGAAGCCCTTGTATAATCTAATTTGTTAATCTGTAGATTTGCAACTTTAAGAACAAGTGTGGGAAAATGTCTGTGCTAGATGTTGGAACTCTCACCAAAATTAGAAAAGGGGAGATCAAGGTACATAGAATGTCCATTTCTCTCTCAGATATCTAAATTTTATGGTTGTGGCATAAGGAGTTGTGGGATGGTTTACGCATCTTTATTTTTACAGGTATTGCAGGCAATAGAAAGTTTCACTTCTCATGGAATCAAATTTGAAGATGATGAAATTTGTGTGATTTGGAGCTCTGCTAGGGTTTATTGTGTCTGCGATCATCCTTGGCCCCTCTTACGTCATACCACACCTTAGGCACAAGATTTTTCATTTACTCCATGTGTAAGACTGCATTTACTGTGGCTTTTGTGGTTTTATTATGCCTACAACTGACTCTAACCCAACAACTCTTGTTGGTGTTGACAGTTTGATGGCTCTGCTCAATGGCTCCTCCTCCAAACAAGCATCCCCAAAAATTTGTTCTAAAAGTGTTCCACGAGGTAAGAATTTTGATTCCCTGGCTTATGTGGTGTTACCCATGCCGAATTTTAATTTTACACATCAATAGTTAAAGCAACATACTCTTGTTGGTTATTTTGTTGGGAGGACTCCCCTCGAAAGCGTGCTTAAAGAATGGGTTCAAAAGGCATGGGTCCCTCATGGGGTCCGCCTTGATATGGTCCAAAATTTGACTAAAGGCTTTTTTCCTTTTCGCTTTATGGAGGTTAGTCATGTTCAAGCAATCCTGAACCATGGTCCTTGGTATGTCTGATCCTCTTTGTTGGTTTTCCAGCCATGGACCCAAGACTTTGCTATCTCAAATGACACCAAGTTACAAATTCTAGTTTGGATTAAGTTTCATGGCTTTCCTTTGCCATGTGTGCACTTTTTACAACATATTGCTTCCTCTCTAGGGAGGGTTATTTGTGTCAATCCAGATAGGTTCTTTCAAGCTCGCCCTCAAAAGTGAGTCTATGTTGAAGTGGACCTTTCATAGGATTTGAAAGAGTCCATTGATATTCAAATTGGCTCTTTTTGGCATACCCAAAAGGTCACTTATTTTAATCTTCCAAATACTTGTTACTGGTGTCACTCCGCTGACCACAAGATTAAGGACTTCCCTCTAACAGTCCCCTGTACTCCATCACCGCCACAAGATGTTGATAAGTCCCGTCAGGTAGGTGTCACCGACAAACCAGAGGAAAAATGGACAACGGTTACCAATTGGAAAAACAAGTCCAATGGCTTCGGGTTGGTTACCAAAACCCCTGAGTCAGTAAAGGAAGTTTCAAACCCTTTTGTGAAGGAGAAGGAAGCCCAAATGGGATCTAACAGCACTTCAGTGTGGCCAAGGCCTAAGGATACACCCCAACCTTCCTTAGTTATGATAGCACAACCAACTGAGTCTTCTCCCATGTCGGGAGTTCATAGGAGGTCTCAAAATCCTTCTTGACCCTTGAAAGAAGGAGAATATGTTTAGGAGAAACAGAGACATTCATCTCCTACCATTCAAATTGGTTCAGTTCCACTAGAATTTTACAAAATCGCTTTTCCACTCTAGATGAGTTGGACTTCGATGAAATGGAGTTTCATCCATGAATTTCCTTTCCTAGAATGTTCGAGGTCTAACAGACCTCTCTAGTAAGTATTCTGTTAGGGATACTCTTTAGAAATATGCTAGTATTGATGTTATGTGTCTTCAAGAAGTGGAATTTTCTAGCTTTTTGCTTTCTTCGGCTTACCATTCTATTTGGCCAGCCAGTAAAATGTATTGTACTTAACATGAGGCTAGATGTGGTAGAGCAGTCACCCTTTTGTCCCCACGGTGGCACGCTTGTGTGGTTGATCATGGGTTTGACCCCACACATCGGCTCGTCTAGATTCTTTTAAACATTGATAATCATTCCTTTGGTATTATTAATGTTTATGCCTCGAATGATGTTGTTGAAAGATCTCTTCTCTGGCGATGGATTGTTGATTCACTCCCAGTTGCTACTTGGTTGCTTTGTGGGGATTTCAATATGGCTAAGGTGGTGTATGAAAAATATGGTACTCTGCCATTTCGATGGGTAGTTGGTGAAAGAGAGGCATGGTACTACATGCATAATAAATTAGGTCTTTTCAACTCCAATATTGGTCGTTGCCACTCTCATTCTCTCTAGCACACTTGGTGCAATTATCAAGTTGGGTTTGACAAGATATTTAAATGCCTTGATCATGCTATGATCTCAGCTCAATATTTTTTCTCTTTTTCCAACTCACCACTTCTAGTAAGGACGTTAGTGGATGTGACATTGTCATACCACTTTCCCATTATATTCTACATTGAATGGGAATTAAGGCAGCCCCGTGCTAGCAGGACCCAGTTCTTTTTGAACACCTCCTTGTTGAGTCATTAGCCCACGCTCACCCACATCAACACTATTTGGAATTTGGTGTGTAGGCCACCTCACAATACATACTAGATTGCTTGGTGGAATGACGTCTTCACCCACACCATGAGGTTTCTTCGCATTTATGGGTGTTAGCTGGCCATCTTTCACAAATGATCTTATGAAGTGACAAATTTGACCTTCATGCTACCACCAAGGTCTTGGCGGCTAACCCCTTTTCCCCTTCTCTACAAGTCAGGGTTGCGGAGTTAAGGCATAAAAACAAGTTGATAAAAATTATGCTGCTAGAGGGGCACAAATCAAGGCCAAACTTTGCTGGCTTAAAATTGGAGATTGTGCCTCAAAAGAATTTTTTCTAACTCTTCAAACCAGACACTCATCCCCTAGTATCAAACGGATCAAAGAAGGCAACACTGTGCTTTCTGAACTACCTAACATTCTCTAGGCATTTGTTAGGCACTATGAGCAGGTATTCACAGCTCAAGAGTACACTTCGAAGCAGCATTAAGCTCTTCATGATTGTGTTGTTGTTGTGCTAAATAGGCTCTCCTTAGTCTAGAAAACCTTCTGTGAGAAATTGCTCACAATTGAAGATCTTAAAGAAGTTGTCAGCACTATGGCCAATTATAAGGCCCCGAGAATTGATGGATTCCCCTGTGAATTTTACAAGGCCCTTTGGGATTGTGTTGGGAAATATTTGCATAAGGTTTACCTTGAAGCTTTTCGTTCTAAAACTTTAGGAAATCTTATCAACAAAGGCAATATAAAATTCATACCTAAGTCTAGTGATCTTGAGGATATCTATAACTAGCGGTCTATCGCGCTCCTCAATGTCTCTTATAAAATTATTTCCAAAACCCTTGCCTTGAAAATCCGCCATCTTTTGCCTCAAATTTTGCACCCAGAGCAAACTAGATTTATTAAATCTAGGTTCATCTTAGACAACATTATTGTTGTCTAGGAAGGCATGGAATGGTTGAGATGCTCAAATCAAAAAGCAATATTTCTTAAAATTGATTTCACTAAAGCTTATGATCACATTGAATAGCCTTTTATACTTGCTACGCTGTCTACGCTGGGTTTTGGTCCTCAATTCATACAAGTTATGCAAATGTTGTTTTTTGACACCTTCTCTTGTATCACCATTAATGGTCGCCAATCCCCTTACTTTGGTTTGTTCCATTCCATTTGTCAAGGTTGTCCACTTGCCCTAGCTCATGGCCTCTGAGGTGGGTTCCTGGCATCTCTTTGCCTAATTCACCAGCCTAGCTAGTCAATGGCCACTTCGTTGATGATTATTTTCTTACTTTGTTGGAAGAGGAAAATAATATCAAAGTTGCTCTTAATTTCCTTGAGACCTTCTATTTGGCCTCTGGTTATGCCATTCAATGGCACAAAACTTTATGTTATAGACAGTTTGTCCTTCCCAAACCCCATTGGATTCAAAATTATGGCTGGAAGTGGATTGCTCTTGGTGAAACTTTTGGTTTTTGGGCATTCCTTTTTCCTTTTAGGCTTCATCCGCTGATCTCTGGCAAGCAATCATTTCTCAGATTGAGCAAAAAATTGTTTTCTAGATTACCAAGCCACTCTCTCTGGTAGGAAAATTCCAGATTTGTTCTAAGGTGCTAGCAACGACTCATGTATATTTTTCTTCATGTTGGGCCCCTTTCCAAGGCCTCGTATGCTAAGTTGGAAAAACTACTTCGTGATTTTCTCTAGGCCTCTTTTGAAACTCACCAATGGTTTCACCACATTGACTGGGAGTTTTGCTGCCTACCCAAAGACTCTGGTGGGCTTGGCCTTCTCTCCACTCAGGGAAAAGGGATTTCTCTTTGTGTCAAATGGACTATAAGAGCTCTTATTGGCGATGAGGCTTGGAAAATTCTCCTCGGGCATTGTATTCAGTCTGAATTTCTAGCGCATAGACCTTCTTGGTAGGAAATTGGCTTTCAAACCTTTCTAGTTATAGAGGAGCCAGTCCAAATTATGGGAAATTTCATGGAAAAGAGCATTTGGCAGGCTTGAGAGGCTATCAAGCCCTGGCTCCACTAGTCTGGGTCTGAATTTTGAGATGGGCTCCCGCTCAATTAGTAGAATGTTTGGTGGTCACCTCTTTTTGCCAGTGTAGGTCAGTTGTTGGCCAAGCTTCCTTAGATTAAGGTCCTAAGATTTCATAAGAAGATTCCATCATTAGTATATATGCACTTAAACAATGTAATGAATTCCACCTTCAAATTTTAGAACAACTCTTTGGAACAATAAAAATGACATTTCACTTTCTTCATCCGATTGGAACAAAAAAATGCTCACATTATTTGCAATGTTGGAAAAAACATTGTCCCCTGTCAATTATTTCCTTATGAAAAGTATTTTTTTCGTACACACCAACAATGTAATGAATTCCACCTTCAAATGTTAGAACAACTATTTTGTATAGTAAAAATGATATTTCACTTTCTTCATTTGAGTGGAAAAAAAAATGCTCACATTATTTGTAGTGCTAAAAAACACATTGTCCCCTGTCAGTTATTTTCTTATTAAAAGTTTTGTTTGTATGCACCAAGAATGTAATGAAGTTCACCTTCAAATTTTAGAACAACTCTGGTATAATAAAAATGCCATTTCACTTTCTTCATCTAATTGGAACAAAAAATGCTCACATTATTTGCAGTGTTGGAAAACACATTGTCCCCTGTCAGTTATTTCCTTATGAATTTTTTTTGTTTCATATGCACCAACAATGTAATGAAGTCCACCTTCAAATTTTAGAATAACTCTTTGGTACAATAAAAATGGAATTTCACTTTCTTCATCTGATTGGAACAAAAAAATGCTCGCATTATTTGCAGTGCTGGAAAACACACTATCCCCTATCAGTTATTTCCTTATGAATTTTTTTTGTTTCATATGCACCAACAATGTAATGAATTCCACCTTCAAATTTTATAACAACTCTTTGGTACAATCAAAATGGAATTTCACTTTCTTCATCTGATTGGAACAAAAAAATGTTCACATTATTTGTAGTGCTAGAAAACACATTGTTCCCTGTTAGTTATTTCCTTATGAAAAGTTTTTGTTTCGTATGCACCAACAATGTAATGTAGTCCACCTTCAAATTTTAGAACAACTCTTTGGTACAATAAAAATTGCATTTCACTTTCTTCATTTGATTAAAACAAAAAAAACCATTCCAAACGGTCCTTTAGAACTATAGTAGCTGGCAGCAACATTATTCTGATGAAGCTTCGGGTGCCCCTGCATAGGAATCTTTAGTTCCCCGGGCCGGGGCCCTCCCTTCATTAATTAACCTGCTTTCGATAGTGATCCATTCTTGATTGCAGTGCCCTACTATTCTATGGATGCGACCCCCATAGCCTCCTCCTCCCACCCACCCCTACTATATATATTCCCACCCAAGACGAATATGGTCGGTGGGGTTGGTGTTACATATAGAATCTAGTGAATCGCGGTCTAGCCCTAGCCATTCCCACCCACCATAATTATAGGCATGTTACGTATAGAATCTGGCTTCAAAAACTCCCACCCCAATAGAACCCCCGACCCCCACCCTTTAGAGTTGTTGGGTGGGAAACTATCCAAATTCACCTAAGGGGTGAGTAACCAATGTGTTTGTTCTATGTATAGGGTTTCACAAGAGTATGTGGGTGGTAGGCTTCTTAACACTTAGTGTTTGTCAACATGTGAATTCTGAAAATACTATGAATGTAATGGAAACTTTACAAATCAGACCTTAAACAAAAATAAACTATTTTTGGTTGATTCAATATTTATCTTACGTGTAGAGGGTTTTACAGTAGTATGTGGGTTACATGTTTCATAACACCTAGTGTTTTCCAACATGCAATTATAGTAATGAAAACCTTTTCTTAATTAGAGAGTATGAATGTAATGAAAGGAACCTTAAAAATCAACCTCATTTTCTTTTGATGATAAAATATTTTTCTTGTCTTTTACTTCCTTTTCTCAGTGGCTAATTTTAGTCTTCCATTGTTTTGATACAATTTAAACACTTCTAACTATTAGAAATATAATCATAGGTTGGAAAACACGGCGGGTTGTGAGTGGTATGATTGTACTTGTTCTAAGCTCAAGGGTGGATTGCTTGTTCTAAGCTCAAGGGCAGAGAGCTTGTAAAGGAGTTGTGGGTGGGGGATACATAAAACTAATCAAATTAACCTGAGGGTGAGTAACCAATTGGGTTGTTACATGTAAAAGGTTTGACAACAGTATGTGGGTTGCATGTTTCATAACACCCAGTATTTTTCAACCTCCAATTGTTGTAATGAAAACCTTTTCTTATTTATAGAGTATGAATGTGATGAAATAACTTTCAAAATTTACCACAAATATTACTTAGAGTAAAATTTGTGTTTCAATTTCCTCATATGATGGAAAAATAAATGCACAAAATAATTACAGGTTGGAAAGCACAATATATTGTGAGTGATTGCATTCTTCTTGTTCTATGCTCAAGGGTGGAGAGCTTGGGGAGATTGTTCTACCCTTCCCTCCCTCCCTAACTCTCTCTATACCTACCTCTCCTACCCTACCTCTCTCTATCTACATCCTTCCCTCTGTATCTCACTTCCTCTATCCCTCCCACCCTACCACTCCATATCTCCCTCATTCCCTCTTTCTCTCCCTCATTCCCTCTTTCTCTCCCTTATTTCATGCTTGTGAGCATCTTGGGATTCCATATTCCCTTCCTACTATTTGCATATTTACTTCGTGATATAGGTTCTCCTCCTTGAGTGGGGATTGCTTTTATCATCTATTTTGTGATACAAGTTCTCCTTGAGCGGGGTTTGCTTTTATCACACGCTCAATTGGTGGTTCAGGTTCTACTCCTGAGCGGGTTTTGCTTTCACCACATGCTTTTTTCATTTCTCTCTCTCTATCTTCTTGGTTGTCTATGGAGGTGGGAACACCAAAATGAAGGTTTGATTGACGCAAACCCCTATACAACCCCAACATTTTCTCCAAATCTTATAGACGCAGGTTTTGAAGACGTTCATCTTGCTGGAGGCTTCATCACTCGTGGTTGTAAGTATTTATTTCCTTTCTTCTCCTTATCTCTAATATTTCTATTTCACTCTATTGCATTTCTATTGCATTCTACTACTTTATCACATTCTGTAAATTCTCAATAGTCGAAATAGTAGTCACTTAGGCATTCTCTGTGATAAAATCATTCTCTTTTCTTTACAAGATGCCAATGTGCCTCTAGGACGCCAGTGCGCCGCGTTGTCATCCGTATTCTGCGCTGATGTCCTTTGGCCGAGAGCCTATCAGTCTATCCAGAAAATCTATCTGATCTGCTGTTTTGGATTTTGAAACTTTTGCTATTGTTCCTTGAGGTAGTTTAGGTAAGTTCACCCCATGAGGCTCTCTAAATGAAGAGAACTCATGAGTAGTGAATCCCCCTCTTCTACATTTTGGTGAACCTGATGTGAAGAATAGTGTTCTTCGAAAAAATAGGAATTTATTTACCCCTACTTGGCGGGGTCATAATATTTGACTCAGTGCTCGAAATTCAGAACTATTTGCACTGTTGGAAAGGTCTCCTAGAGAACTGGTTCAATCCCTAAAATGCTCGGTAGTCAAATTTTAAGGACTGACGCAAGTTCCGACCTCAAATTTTTCTCCGAAGACCTCTAAAAACGTGATTTACTACAACATAGAAAATACCAAAAAAATTGTAATGAATTTAATATCTTATTTTATTAGTTTCATTTCTAATTTTGTTCAAAATTTTAATGATATTGCATTTAATGCATGTGATGGTGACTTGGATTTTCCCATGTCACTTGGTATCTTTGATCCTTCTCACGAAAGTCCTCTTACTTCAGAGGATATTTTGTTGCAAGAAGATGAAATCATTGATACCTTTCTTAACATTACTCTACCTTCCCTTCATTCTGATGCACTCTCTTCTAGAGATGATGCATCCATGAATGATGAATTTCCTATTCCTTCCAATGCACTCTCTTTTAGAGATGATGCATTTGTGAATGACAAATCTACCCTTCATTCCAATGCACTCTCTTTTAGAGATGATGCATTTGTGAATGACAAATCTACCCTTCATTCCAATGCACTCTCTTTTAGAGATGATGCATTTGTGAATGAAAAATCTACCCTTCATTCCAATGCACTCTCTTCTAAAGACGTTGCATGTGTGAATGATGAACCTCCTTCCACATCTGATTCTCCCTGGATTGATGTTGAGAATGTTTCTTCAAATAATTATTCCACATTTGATCCTATTTGGATTGATGTTGAGAATATGCATTCAAATAATAATTATACTAGTTGTGATGCGTTTGTAAATGTTATCTATGTCTCTGCTGCCCCTCAAAAGCCTAAGAGATCGATCATTTATGTGACTCCAGCTAGTCCTTCTCCTAAAAGGGTTTGTTCTATTAATGGTGTTCCATTTGATAGTGACTCTCCTTATCTTTCTAAGGCTCCCTCTTACAGAGCAGCCCATACTTATGAGAATAGTATGAATAAACAACCAAGTCTTCCTTCAGCTCCTGAACCTATGACTAAAGCACTTGGTGATTATGATCCTGTCGAGCAACTTTGGGTTACTTTGGCTAAGATCTCACTATGGAACTTGATTCAATATGCTTCAGTTTATCAAGGTATACTTCAGGAAGCCTTGCAAAAGATCCTCTTGCCTTCTTCTACTAGGCTGACAGATGTTGATGCGTTGATGGCGTATATTCGTGCATATTTTCTGAATATTACATTCTATCCGCATGAACCCCCGCCTCTGGAAGTGTAGAAGTAAGTGAACCCTTTAATGATTATAGTTAATATTAATAATATTGGCATTAGACGTACTCTTGTTGATGATGGTTCAATGCTCAATGTATGTAGCATCGATCTATTGTTGGATATTGCTGATATGTGGTTGTCATTGATGTCAACACTATTCGCATTAATGTCTCTTAAGGCTATATATGTTGAGGATATTGAGAAAATTGTAATAAAATAAGTTGCAAGTTGTCGGTGATGCAGTGAAGTTCAGAATGGTGGCTAGCTCAGTATATTGATGATAAGAGGTTGTGGATTAAAGGGTTTGTTGGCGAGTATATCTAGTCTATCCACATTAAGTTTTAAAGGTTCACATGAAGATTTGATTGAGTTATGAGTATCTGTGTTCTGACAGTTGCTTTGTTGCTTTAGTTGAAAGTGGATGATGTGATTCTAGTAATCTGAGTTGTTTTGGATGCTTCTGTGGTGATTCATGATGCTTTTGGATGTTTCTATATTGTGCTCTATTTGTGTTGTTGGTCCACATTGATCGTTGTGCTTGCGATTGATGATTTTCTTCTAAGAGTTCATGTTTTTCATGTTCACGACCGACAAGGTGATTGTAGTGTGTTGCGGATATTCAAGGCGTAATTTTTGAAGGTGTTCCAAATTTGAGAATTTTTTTTGGGTCCTTACTATGTTTTAGCTGAATATGTTTTGTCCGTATTGATAAATTGTTTATTGATTTGGGCCAACAATTTGTACACATTTTATATTTTGACGAGCCAACATGTAGTTGGTGTAATCCTTAGTTGTGGATATATATGATCGACTGTTTGTGCGATGCATGCCATGTGCTGAGTGTGAATAGTGTTCTAATCTTTCAAAGGAAGAATTAAAGTGTGAAAAGGAGTGAGCAAATGAAAGTGTTATGTGCTTAACTGGAACTGCAATTAGGCATTAGTAGATGCTATTTTCTAAGTTCAAAATCTTGCAGATGTAATCCGAATGTGATTGTAAGACAATGATTCTTCCCTTGGGCAGTAACCCTTTTTGTGTTTGAGAAGTGAGCTCTAGGAAGTGTGCTTGAATGGATGTGCATTCCCCAATTATTATTGTTATACTTTTATGATGTAGAGCTAGGAGGATTCACAACTCAACTCAACCAATCATTCAAAACAATGATACAAAATTATTGCTCAGATTAGGAATTCTTGGATTAATTTGCAATAACGCAACTAAGAAATCATCAAAAATGACCAAAATACAATAAAATTGATTCACTTGACAACTTTCATAAACGGATTCATCTCAAACAATGATTAAATGCATTCTAGATCGCATTGGAAACATTGCCATGGCAGCCCACAATTTAATGCAACAAACTGTCATTAATAACTTCCAAAAAAAAAAATGAAGCCAATTGATTCAATGATATTGAAGATAAAATAATTACAGAATTTTCCTCCAATTTTTATGAAGATCCAACAGTGGAAAAGAAAGTTATTGCATTTTCCCCAAAACTACAAACCCCAGGTAGGGTTCAGACCTTCCCTCACAAAAATGGTCATAACTTATTCAATCTTAATGAAATTTGATGAGACTTGAAACAAATGAAAGTAGATTCACATGGAAACAAAATCAAATGGGTTTTAGATCCAAAATATAAACTTTAAAATTTGTACCATCACGTTTTTCATACTGAAATTTCTGCACAATATTGTTAGAATGGGGTTGTCTCACCAAAATAGTCATATCTCCCACAAAACTCAATAAAATTCAATAAGACAAAAATAATTGTAAACTATAAAAAAATATATTTCCATCCATATATTATAATCAATGATATGAGTCCATACCAAGCTGTACAATGCACCACTTCAGCCAGAAAACAAAGTAAGAATCGGAAAATGCACACAAAATTTGAGGTTTCAATTCATCAAACTTCAAAAATGATGTCTCCAACCCACAATTCGAGTTTTGGAGGGTGTATTTATACATTTTCAACCAAAACTAACTATTTTCAACCACCTTTTGATTAGTTTTTTGACAAAACACCTTAATGACACTTTTTGACAAGTTGTTTGACAACTTTCTTGAGCAACTTTTACAATTTTTACAATATTTGTCTAAATCTCACCAAATGACTAAAAATGGTCCTAAACCACTTAGTATGGTCTCAAATGACCTTATTTACATCAATAAACACAAAATAAAGCAAAAACCAAAGTTTCACAACATAACTTAAAATTGCATCAAGGGTGCTCCTACACCGTACTCCCAAAGGCAAAAGAATTCAAGCCCCTTTGAATTGTCTTCTTCCTGGTCTTCCAATTACTTTGAACTTTGTCCTTCGTATTTTCAATCATATTTGGTATTTTCTTACTTTTCTTCTTCTTATGCCTTCTTCTATCAATCATCCTTGCAACTTGGAAGTCCCAAAACTCTATCATATCATCATACACTTTTCCTTGTCCTTCATGACCTACACATACATAGTCCAAAGAAAAATTAGAAACAAAATATTGAGACCTTGAGGTCTCCTCGTATTTTTGTACTTAAAACTCCTCTTCATCCATGATAAAATTATTCAATCTTGACACCAATTCACTTGCAACCTCAATGTCCTTGTCTTCTTCTACCTTGTTGAGTTCCTCTTCCTTTTGTTTGACCCGTTCATTACCAACCTTACTATCCCATTCTTCTTCAATGGCTGCAAACTTTTTCCACAAATAATATTCTTCATCCAACTTTTCTTGTTCATTACCTTCTCCCACCAATGGTTCTTTTTTCTTCACATTAGTTTTAGTTTCTCTCATTTTCATTAGCCTTTGAATAGGCCATACTACCTTCTTATTAACTGTCAAGTGCCAACTTGTTGCTAGTCTATACAACTGTTTCATCTCATCTTGCATCCTTCTTATTTTCTCTTCTATTTCTCTTATTTTTTCATCCTCTATTTTTCTTTCCTTCTTTCTTTCCATCTTCCTCAACTCTTTTTCCTCTTTTCTTTTCCTCTCTTCTTGTTTCTTCTTCCTTCTTTTTGAATCCTCAGCCTGCAAATATCTTTCCAATTTTCTCAACAAATTCATTTTCACAAGCAAGTGCCTCCTTGCTTCCACTTCACTACCTCACCTAGGGGTCTGCACTTTTCTCTCCCTAGTCTCTTGGAATTTCTCACTACACCAACCTGCAAACAACCACACACACAAACCACAAACAACTTTCCCAAAGCATCTTCCGGCTCTGATACCATATAGTGTAGGAACACCCTCGATGCAATTTTAAGTTATGTTGTGAAACTTTGGTTTTTTATTTTCTTTGGATTTATTGATGTAAATAAGGTCATTTGAGACAATACTAAGTGGTTTAGGACCATTTTTGGTCATTTGGTGAGATTTAGGCAAATATTGTAAAAATTGTAAAAGTTGCTCAAGAAAGTTGTCAAGCAACTTGTCAAAAAGTGTCATTAAGGTGTTTTGTCAAAACAATAATCAAAAGGTGGTTGAAAATAGTTTAGTTTTGGTTGGAAATGTATAAATACACCATCCAAAACTCAAATTGGGGGTTGGAGACATCATTTTTGAAGTTTGATGAATGGAAACCTCAAATTTTGTGTGCATTTTCTGATTCTTACATTGTTTTCAGGCTGAAGTTGTACATTGTACAGCCTGGTATGGACTCATATCATGGAGTATTATATATGGATGGAAATATATATTTTTCTAGTTTACAATTATTTTTTTCTCATTGAATTTTATTTAGTTTTGAGTGATATATGACTATTTTGGTGAGACAACCCCATTCTAACAATATTGTGCAGAAATTTCAGTCTGAAAAATGTGATGGTACGGATTGTAAAGTCTATATTTTGGATCTAAAATCAATTGTATTTTTTTCCATGTGAATATAATTTCATTTTCTTCAAGTCTCATCAAATTTCATTAAGATTTGAATAAGTTATGACCATTTTTGTGAGGGCAGGTCTAAACCCTACCTAGGGTTTGCAGTTTTGGGAAAAATGCAATAACTTTCTTTTCCACCATTGGATCTTCATAAAAATTGGAGGAAAAGTCTATAATTATGTTATATTCAATCTCACCAAAGAGATTTTCTTAATTATTTTTTTTGTGGAAGTTATTAATGAAAGTTTGTTGCATTAAATTGTGGGCTGCCATGGCAATGTTTCCAATGTGATCTAGAATGCACTTAATCATTGTTTGAGATGAACCAGTTTATGAAAGTTGTCAAGTGAATCAAGTTTTTTGTATTTTTTTCATTGTTTATGATTTCTCATTTGTGTTATTGCAAAGTAATCTAAGAATTCCTAAGAGAAATATTTTTGTATCATTGCTTTGAATGATTGGTTGAGTTGAGTTGTGAATCCTCCTAGCTCTGCATCATTTTAACAGGGTATAATCTTGTGGACTAACCTCCACTGTGGTTTTTCCCCTAACAAGGTTTCCATGTAAAAAATATTTTTGTTATGTTTGTTTTTGATGTGGTGATGGTTTATGCTTTCATGTTTATTTATCAGATCTAAGAATAAGTTTAATTAGCATATTTTTTGTGACAACTGATTCACCCCCCCTCTTAGTTGTCTACCCTTGTGTTACCAACAATTAGTATCAGAGTAGGTTCCTCCGGAGAAGCTTGATCGCTTGAGGCAATCCAGGATGGCAACATATAAGAAAGATAGTCTGAGATTTGATGTAACTAATTATTCTCTGTGGAAGACTCGAATGGAGTGTCATATGAGATGCATTGGCGAGCCTTACTCAAAAATTACAAAGAATAGGTATATCATCCCACATAATGGTCCTTCTACTCCATATGAGATTAAAGAATCCAAGTACAATATCAAGGCTAAGGAAGAATTGTTGAGTGCTATGACTGATTCTGAGATGAAAAATGTAATGGAGCTGCAAATTGCTTATGAGATCTAGAAAAAGTTGGAAACTTTGTATGAAGGTTATACCCATGTGAAGATTGCTAAGATAAAAAGCCTAAAAGGGAAATATGAAATGTTGAGAATGGGTGAAGATGAGAAAATCACTCATTTTATGTAAAGAGTGGATGCACTTGTGTGTAGTATCAGATGTGCTGGTGGAACATTAGAAGAATCAGAAATTGTTGCTAAAGTGCTCAAATCCTTGCCTGCTGCATACAAACACAAAGCTACTACTATTGAGGAGATCTAGACTGTGCCAAATGTAACCAGAGACATATTGATTGGTAAGCTTGTTGCTTTTGAGTTAAGTGAGTTTGGTGAATCTATTCCTAAGACAGAGTCTTCATTCAAAGCTACTATCTCCAGAAAAGATAAGCACATATATGATCTAGGAGAAATTTCTTTTAGAAAAATGTCCAAGTATGAGCAAGAAATGAGAGAGATTGAAGAAGAAGAGAGAAAACTAGATGATCTTGAAGCACTTATTGTCAAGAGGGTAGCCAAAGGAGAAGGTAAGTATAAAGGGAAATTGCCTCTTAAATGTTTTTCTTGCAATAAGATAGGTCATTTTTCCTCAAGGTGTCTAGAAAGAGTTCCTAAGCCAAGACCTAACAAGCCTAGATTCCAAAGAAAGTGTTACTATGCTGCTAATGAAGGTGTGAAAAATGACGAATCTGATAAAGGGAATTTAAGTGAGGAAGAATGGGTATTTATTGCTATCAAGGAAAGTGATCTAGCACCTAATAAATTTGATAGTTGCAAAAATGTGGAGAAAGCTCTAGTTGCCGGAGTTGAAGAAAAAGATGAATGGGTGATTGATAGTGGATGCTCTAATCACATGACATGTGATAAAAGTAAATTTGTGAGCTTGGAAAAGTATGATGGTGGTGTTGTAAGATTTGGTGATGACAAAGCTGGTGTAATTTGTGGCAGAGGATCCATTTCTCTTGGTGGTAAGAATAATACTAATGATGTTCTATATGTGGAAGGATTGAAGCATAATCTCTGAAGTGTTGGACAAATGGTTGAAAAGGGATACAATCTTCAATTCAAGGATGGAAAGTGTAGAATATTGGGGAGTTCTAGAAATGTGATTGCATCTGGTACACAAAAAAGGTAATAGCTTTCACCTAAATGTTGCTAGTAAAAGTTTTCTGATTGCTCAAGTTGATGAAAGTTAGTTGTGGCATAGGAGAATGTGTCATGTAAACTTTGAAAATATTATCAAGATAAGTTCTACTCAGGAAATGAGAGATCTTCCTAAGTTGATAAAGCCTACTAATGCTATATGCAAGGAATGTCAGTTAGGGAAGCAAACTAGAGTTTCATTCCGAAGCAAACAACATTGTTCAAATGAAGTGTTGGAGCTTGTGCATACTAATTTGTGTGGTCCTTCTAGAGTCGGAAGTTTACAAGGAGATAGGTATTTCATGTTACTTATTGATGATTATTCTAGATTGACGTGGGTTACTTTCTTAAGGGAAAAATTTGAAGCTCTAGAGAAATTCAATATTTTCAAGGCTATGGTTGAGACAAAGTCAGGTCTGAAGATTAAATGCCTGAGATGATATAGAGGTGTTGAATTCACTTCTCGTGAGTTTAATTCTTTTTGTGAAGAGCATGGAATAAAGAGACAATTATCTGCCCCACAAAACCCTCAACAAAATGGAGTTGTGGAAAGGAAGAATAGGACAATTCAAGAAGCTACTAGAACTATGATGTTGGACGGAAATGTTCTACATATCTACTAGAGAGAAGTTGTGAGTACTTCCGTTTACACTCTCAACTAGGTACATGTCAAAGGTGATACATGTAAGACTCCTTATGAGCTATGGTTTGGTCATAAGCCTACTGTTAGATACTTCAAAATCTTTGGGAGCAAATTCTATATCAAAAGAGATGAAGATATAGGAAAGTTTGATGCTAGAAGTGATGAAGGAATCTTTCTTGGTTATTCTACTAAAATTAAAGCCTACTAGTACTACAATAAGAGATTGAGGAAAGTAATTGAAAATGATAATGTCAAGGTTGATGAAGACACAGTTAGACCATCCAGAACTTGCAGATATGATTCAGACAATCAGAATGATAGTTCAAACAAAGGAAAGAAAGTTGAGACTCCAAATCAAGTTCAGATAATTTTGGTGAATCTGGAAAATCAAGAGGTAGAAACTTGTGAAAGTGCACAAGTGAGATCACAAGATCCTGAAGTTCAAGAACACTCTAAGAATCCAAGGTATGTAAGACTAAATCATTCAGAAGATTAGATTATAGGTGATAAGAATAGAGGTGTTTAGATTAGGAGAAGAATTACAGAAGAATATTGTTTAATCTCAAAGACTGAGCCTAATAGTGTCAATGAAGCAAGCAAAGATGAACATTGGGTGGAAGAAATGAAAGAAGAACTACTACAAATTGAGAAGAATGATACATGGATTCTTGTTCCTAAACCTAAGGACAATAATGTAATTAGAACTAAGTGGGTCTTTTGGAACAAACTGAATGAGCAAGGTGAAGTTGTTAGAAACAAAGCGAGACTTGTGTGTAAAGGATATTCTCAGATGGAAGGAATTGACTTTGAAGAAACTTTTGCTCATGTTGCTAGAATTGAAGCTATGAGACTATTTCTTGATTATAATGCTTACAAAAACTTCAAGGTTTATCAGATGGATGTCAAGTCAACATTTCTAAATGGTGAACTGGAAGAAGTGTATATTGAGAAACCTGATGGATTTCAATTGACTAATCAGGGAGATATGGTTTTCCGGTTGAAGAAAGCATTGTATGGACTCAAGCAAGCCCCAAGAGCATGGTATGCTAGATTGGACAAGTATTTGTTGAAGCTTGGGTTTAATAAAGGTACTGTTGATAGTAATTTGTATTTCAAGATTGATCATGATAAAGAATTGATTGTTGAAGTCTTTGTTGATGATATAATTTTTGGAGATGATAGTTTGTGCATGAAGTTTGTTGATGAGATCTAGAGTGAGTTTGAGATGTCTATGATTGGAGAAATGAAATTCTTTTTGGGATTGCAAATTACTCAGCTTGATAGAGGGATCTTTATATCTCAGTCCAAGTATGTGAAAGAATTGCTAAAGAAGTTTGGTATGGAAGATTCAAAGCCAGTTGGTACACCTATGGTGACAAGATGCAAGTTGACACAAGATGATGATTCTCCTAAAACAAATCAGACCAGATACAAATCCATGATTGGTTGATTGCTCTATTTGACTCAAACTAAACTTGATATCATGAATGTCGTATGCATTGTTGCAAGATTTCAAGCTGATCCTAAGGAATCTCATGTGACAGCTATGAAGATGATTTTCAAATACTTGAAGGGAACAATTGATTTTGGCCTATGGTATCCTAAAGATGATGACCTTACTTTGAGTGCCTATACTGATGCTGATTGGGAAGGAGATGTGAATGATAGAAAAAGTACTAGTGGTGGTGCATTTTTCTTGGGAAAGAATCTGATCTCATGGTTATGTAAGAAGCAGAATGCCATCTCTTTATCTACTGCAGAGGCATAATACATTGTTGTTGCTAAAAAATGTACTCAAGTATTGTGGATGAAGTAGATGTTGAAAGATATCAGAGTTGTGTGTGATGAATCTATTGCTATATTCTGTGATAATTCAAGTGCAATTAACATCTTTAAGAATCCGATGTTGCATTCAAAAACCAAGCATATATCTATCAAGTTTCACTTTTTGAGAGAGAAGGTGAGTGAAAAGGAAGTTAGATTGGAGTATGTGCCCACTAAGGAATAGATTGTAGATATATTTACCAAGCCCTTGCCTAAGGATACTTTTGAGTATCTCAGAGGGAAGCTAGGGGTGATTTCCCCTCCTAATCAAAATTAAAGATGCATTGACTTGCATCATTCTGTGTATTTCATAGTCATATCTTGTGATCCAGATTGATGTTGTGGTGGTTGCTACTTAGGGGGAGTAGTCAGATGTTGATAAATATCATTTAAATCTTGTGTGGAAAAAGATAATGTGTATCTTTGTCATTTATGTCAAAGGGGGAGAAGAGTCATGTGAAAAAATTTGAAAGAGCTAAGGAGAAAAGAGTCAAAATCTAAGGGGGAGAAAGTGCTAAGAGAAAGTTGCGTTGATGGTGTTTTTCACATCATGTGTTGCCATCAATGCCAAAGGGGGAGATTGTTGGATATTGCTGATATGTGGTTGTCATTGATGTCAACACTATTGGTATTAATGTCTTTTAAGGTTGTATATGTAAAGGATATTGAGAAAATTGTAATAAAATAAGTCACAGGTTGTCAGTGATGTAGTGAAGTTCATAATGGTGGCTAGCTTAGTATATTGATGATAAGAGGTTGTGGATTAAAGGGTTTGTTGGTGAGTATATCTAGTCTATCCACATGAATTTTTAGAGATTCGCATGAAGATTTGATCAAGTTATGAGTATCTATGTTCTGACAGTTTCTTTGTTGCTTTAGTTGAAAGGAGATGATGTGATTCTAGTAATCTGAGTTGTTGCGTATGCTTATGTGGTGATTCATCATGCTTTTGGATGTTTCTAGATCGTGCTCTATCTGTTTTGTTGGTCCACATTGATTGTTGTGCTCGCGATTGATGATTTTCTTCTAAGAGTTCATTTTTTTCATGTTCACAGCCGACAGGGTGATTGTAGTGTGTTGCAGATATTCGAGGTATAATTTTTGAAGGTGTTCTGAATTTTAGAATGTTTTTTGGGTCCTTACTATGTTTTAGCCGACTATGTTTTTTCCACATTGATAAATTGTTTATTGATTTGGGCCGACAGTTTGTACACATTTTATATTTTGATGAGTCGACATGTAGTTGGTGTAATCCTTGGTTGCAGATATATATGATCGACTATTTGTACGATGTATGCCATGTGTTGAGTGCAAATAATGTTCTAATATTTCGAAGGTAGAAGTAAAGTTCGAAAAGGAGTGAGCAGATGAAAGTGTTATGTGCTTAACAATAATTGTAATCAGGCATTAGTAGATGCTATTTTCTCAGTTCAAAATCTTGCGAATGTAATCTTAATGTGATTGTAAGATAGTGAGTCTTCCCTTGGGCAGTAAGCCTTTTTGTATTTGAGCAGTGAGCTCTAGGAAATGTGCCTGAATGCATGTGCATTCCCCATTTATTATTGTTATACTTTTAACAGGGTATAATCTTGTGGACTAACCTCCACCTTGGTTTTTCCCCTAATAGGGTTTCCACGTAAAAAATATTCGTGTTATGTGTGTTTTTGATGTGGTGATGGTTTATGCTTTCATGTTTATTTATCAGATTTGAAAATAATTTTAATTAGCATAATTTTTGTGACAAATGCTTCACCCCCCCTCTCAGTTTTCTTCCCTTGTGTTGCCAACATCTATTGCCTAAGATTAATATTGACTCATCTTCTCTTAATACTTCTTTTGTTGTCATTCGTGGGTTCGATAATGTTGGTCAACAAGCCCTAGGCATGATAGTCTTGCCTTTGAGGTTGGGACCCATTATTGTACTTACCCTTGTGTATTTTATGCCAGAAAAGTTACCTTATAACCTTCTTCTTGGTAGACTATGGATTCATGCTATGGGTGCAGTCTCGTCTACCTTACATAAATCTATTAAGTTCATTGCTAACAATAAAGTAGTCACAGTCAAAGCTGACCCCGAGGCTATGCACTTATGTGAGATGGTAGCTACTGGTCGAGCTTCGGTTGTGCCTACTTTTATTCCTTCAGTGTCTTCTAGTGTGTCGATGTTTACTCCTGCAGTACCTACTAGAAAGGATACTCTTGAGATAAATGTCCCTAAGGAAGATCCTTCTAAATCAAAAAACATGAAGTCTACTGCTTCTACCTCTTCTCAAGAGAATGAATGTCTTGGTGATGATTGGGGTTCCTTAGACTTTATAGATTCCTTTGTCAGGAAACATAAAGTCAACTCGATCCACTTGGACCTTCCAATAACATCATCCGAACCCGCTATCAAAGATGCTTATTCTTTTCCATTGCGGGGTAGTGTGAATACAAACTGTAATGCTCTTGGTGTTGATCCTCCTTTTGAGGAAGATGATCACACTTGTAGTAAAGAGGCTAATGGTGGTAATCCTATCAAGAAGGATAATGGTGATCCCATAGAGGAGTATGATCCCCATTTCCAGAATAATACTCTCCATGTAGATCCTCCATTGTCTTCTATCTTTGTGTCTTCTTCTTCGTCTTGTGAGAAGTCAAAATTTTCTCCACAAGAGAAAGGGTTGCTTCCTGCTCCTCATCCTCTATCTGAGCAAGAGTGTATTTTTTTTCGTCTTCTAAAAGCCCACTTAATCACTCTTCCTTCTCCCACACATAATAAGTTTCATAAACATAAAAAAGAAAAACATTCTTTCTATGCATACTATCGAGTGCCTGGCCATTCCACTAGTGAATGTAAGGCCTTGAAGGAAAAAATAAAACTTCTTGATTCAGGTGCCATCAAACTTCCATTTGATTGATGCACCTGCCTTTTCTTCACATGACAAGTGATATCGAGGTCTACCTCTATCCTGCATGTTCTAAGTACCTTTCATGGTTTTCCTCCCTTGTGTGTTGGGGGCAACAATAACTTGTTTTGGAGATGTGCATCCTTATTAAGGACCCCCTCTCTTCTTTATACACTTTCAAATTGAAGCATCCCTTGAGTGGACCCCTTGTTGTCTTGAAGGGTTCTCGAGGGACCCCCTTTGAAATATTGTATCTCAAATGAATTATTCACATCTAGATTGGGGGGTAGCCTAACTAGACCTCGCTTTTCAAATAGTGCATCCCTTGAGTGGACCCCTCTTTCCTTTGAAGGGTTCCCGAGGGACCCCCTTTGAAATATTTTATCTCGAATGAATTATTTGCATCTAGCTTGGGGGTAGCCTGACTAGACCTTGATTTTCAAACAATGTGTCCCTTGAGTGGACCCCTTTCTCTTTTTGAAGGGTTCTCGAGGGACCCCTTTGAAATCTTTCCAATTTTTTGGCGGTCTGTGTGACTTTCAGCTTACTTGCCTACATGGCCACTTTCTGACTCTGTGGAGTCCACTTTCCTTGGTTTCCTCCATGTGAGAGATCTTGGAGGATACCTCCCTATAGGTCTAAGAACATATGGGGTGCTTCCTTTGAGCTTCCTCCATGTGAGAGATCTTGGGGGTGGCTCCCCTGCAAGTCTACGGGTCTGTAGGGCGCTTCTTCAGGTATCCTCCATGTGAGAGATCTTGGGGGATACTTCCTTATAGGTCTGCGGGTCTTGAAGGAACTTTTTTGGGTTTCCTTCATGTGAGAGATCTTGAAGGACACCTTCCCTGTAGGTCTACGGGTCTGTAGGGCGCTTTCCTAGCTTCCTCCATGTGAGAGATCTTGGGGGATGCCTCCTTGCAGGTTTGCGGGTCTGTAAGGCAATTTTCTAGGTATCCTTCATGTGAGAGATCTTGAAGGACACCTTCCTTGTAGGTCTATGGCTCTATAAGGCCCTTTTTTTGGCTTCTTCCATGTAAGAGATCTTGGGGGACGCCTCCTTACAGGTCTGAAGGTATGTAAGGAACTTTCTTAGTTTCCTTCATGTGAGAGTTCTTGGAGGATACCTTCCTTATAGGTCTGCGGGTCTGTAAGGTGCTTACATTCTTAAATTCTATCTTCTCCTCTCTTTTGTAAATACTGAATCAAAGATTTGCATCCTCTTCATCCTGAGTATATTCTCTTCCTCTCTTAGCTTTATAATTCTTCTATGCGTTAATTTGGGGATGATGCATAGTAATGAGACAAACCCTTCTACATCAAGGTCATTTTCACTTTGCTAACTCAAATCCTTTAGCTTTTATGATCTAACATTGTTGTCTAGTGCAGGTTTTTCTTGTCTAATGCATTTGTTTTGCAGGTCTTCAGCCTGGGGGCATGCTTCTATGGTTCAAAGAGTTATTTTCTTCCTCTACAGTATCCTTTTGGCATATGATATTATTATGTTTAGTAGATTTCCTTTAGCACGCATATTAATGTAGTTTCATATGTCTGCTAAAGTGGGGGCAAAATGTATAAGCGTAAAATTGCACCCCTCACAATTTCGCATACATTCTTGCATCCAATTTAGTGTCCACTCCCTTAGCATTTGAGTAGGCTCATTTTAGCCCCTGCATCAGCCTTTTTTCCTCTCAGGATGCTCCAACACCCCTTTTCAACAGCTACCCTCATGCATCAACTTTACATCAAACTTTTGGCTTTTCTCGTTCTCGTTGTTTTGTAGTGTGATGTGTCCAAAAACTAGCATTCCGCGTGGATGTCCTCGTGCCATGCTAATGTCCAATGATGTTTCAACACTCAAACAACTGTCTCTGAGCATGTTTGCTATTTGTCTTCACCCTTTTGTCAGTGGTATTGCTTGGGAACACCTTGTAACTGTTGGAGAAGCTTCTTTTCTCTCCTTAAAAAAAGTTTTTTCACTCCATTTGCATCTTCTGACTTTCTCTAACTTCTTCTAGCTCCATTCTTTTGCTTCTAGCTTCTCTCTTGCTTTGGATTCAACCTTCTACCATCCAAATATTTCTTGCACATAGCTTTCCGTAGCAACTTCAAGAACTTTCAAGTTCTCTTAGCTTCACTCTTGTAGCTTTATCTCCCTTATTTCATGCTTGTGAGAATCTTGGGATTCCATATTCCCTTCCTACTATTTGCATACTTACTTTGTGATACGGGTTCTGCTCCTTGAGCGGGGATTGCTTTTATCACCTCTTTTGTGATACAGGTTCTCCTCCTCAAGTGAGGTTTGCTTTTATCACACACTTGGTGGTGCGGTTTCTACTCCTTAGTGGGTTTTTCTTTCACCACATGCTTTGTTCATTTCTCTCTTTATCTTCTTGGCTATCTGTGGAGGTGGGAACACCAAAACGGGGCTTTGACTAAGGAAAACCCCTATACAGCCCCAACATTTTCTCCAGATCTTATAGATGCATGTTTTGAAGACGTTCATCTTGCTGGAGGCTTCATCACTCGCGTGGTTGTAAGTATTTCTTTCATTTCTTCTCCTTATCTCTAATATTTCTATTTCACTCTATTTCAGTTCTATTGCATTCTACTACTTTATCGCATTCTATAAATTCTCAATAGTCGGAAAAGAAGTAGTCACTTAGGCATTCTCTATGATAAAATCATTCTTTGGTCCGTACGAGATGCTAGCATGCCTCTAGGATGCCAACACGTCGCGCTGTCATTTGTATTCTACGCTAACGTCCTTTGGCCGAGAGCTTGTCAACCTATCCAAAAAATGTTTGTGACCCACTCTTTCATATTCTTAAACTTTCGTTGTTGTTCCTTGAGGTAGTTTAGGGAAGTTCGCCCCATGAGGCTCTCTGAATGAAGAGAACTCGTGAGTAGCGAATCCCCCTCTTCTATATTGATAGAAATCTAATATTCAATAGAATGTTATATCCAGTGCCTTAATTCCACCATTTGAACCTTTTTTTTTGTGTTTAGGCGGTGGGAGAGAGCTTTTCACTTGTTTTCTTCCCTTGTTATACAAAAAGGAATTCCAAGCCTCTCCCAAAAAAGGATGGATTAATGGTAAAAAATTTGTTACAAAGTTGTTCATTATTTATGTAAGCAATATTTGAGATTAGTTTCCAAGGAGGTATCCATTTTCAAATCACTTGACCTTAAGCATTTTGTATTGTTCTTGAATTAAAGTAATAGAAATGGGAAATGCATAAATTGTGCATGTCTGGCCTTTGTTGTGTACTCTATTCTCTGTTCATATCAAATCAATACTCTATGTCATTTATTTGTGGGTATGATATTGGAAATTGATTGTACTATTTTTCAGATTTTGTGATATTTAGTATAAACTTGTAGTTAATTGAATCATGTTTGCACTCTTTCATTATTGCACAAGTTTATGTTAAGTTTCATACTATGCTAGTTTATAAACAACTTCTCTAAGGGTTTTCAAAGCATTAGTAACCGTTCTTATTTGGATGTGTCATATTTTACTGAGCCTTAGTGGGTGCTTTTTGCAAGAGGATTTGAAATTTTTCTTTGTGCTTGCATAAGCCTTAGTAGTTCATTCTCCTCTCAACAATGAAGGGTGTGTGGCACAATGTGTTCATTTAAGAGTTGATGCTTCAGTAAGGATATTTGAAATGTAAATGATTTTGGAACATCACCTTAGTTGGTTTCATTTTTTCATTCCTTCTTCCCCTTTCCTCCCCAAACCAAGAGTGAAGAGTCGACTTCTAAAATTCCTGAGGTTATTCAATAGAGCCCAATATGTCCCCCATCCACTGAATTTCCCATAAGGATGTTCAGAGAGGTGTAAGCTTTCATGATCAAAATTCACCATTAGTTGATGCTACTATATATTCATATATTATTGACAACCTCAATTATTTGATTCACTCTAGGATTGACATTTCATATGTCATTAGAATTATCTCTAGTTATGTAGGAGCCTCATGAACTAAAATAGAAGGAAAATTACTAGTTCCTCCACTATACTCAAGGAACTCATAGTTTTGGGATTCTCTATGCAATAGGGATTGATATTGATTTGATTGGGTACACTAATTTTGATGGGCCAATTGATTTACTTGATTGTAAGTCTACTTCTAGTTATAGTTTGTCACTAGCTTCTAGTTAGGTATATGTTGGCCAAATAAGATGCAAAGTGTCATTCTCTTTCTTCCAATTATCTAGGCCATCTATTATATTTTATAACAACGAGAGTGCTACATTAATCTATTGGAACCTATTCCATCATAAGTGAATCAAACACATTTAGGTTCAAATACATTACATTCAAGAGTTCATTAATAGACAAGTCCAAAATCTTCACCATTGCTTGATTATTAAGTAGGTGCCAACATGAACGAATATAGGAATGTGCGAGTGATTTTGATGTGAAAAAATATATACATGTGGCATTCATGAACATACATAAGAAGGTACATACACATTATATTTGTTAGTCTATGCATATTTTCATCATAATCATCATTATTTTCATACATTTGACACACTTGATGGTGATTACACATACATGTGTCATTTTTCAACATACACATGACATTCATAATCATCACATTTTTCATAAATTTTGCCATAATTATAACCAATAATGCTCATATATCATATTTTCATGTCCTCATGTAAAAATACATCTTATATAATCTTTTAACCATCATAATCATCAATACAAGTAATAATTTTGATATAATTTTATCGATGTACTCATGTATAAATACATCAATGCATCTTGCTATCAAGATATCCTAGACACAAAACTAACATGTGCCCTTGATATCCTCACTCCATAACATACATCTCAAATCATTGCTACTCTAATAGACACTTGAATTTCAATATTTAAAAAAGTGTTAAAAAACATAAAGAACACTGAGTAAAAGTAATTGAACAATGAAAGTAACATTGGTTAAATTAAGCATGAATATTGGAAAATGAAAAAATTGTAATTTTTTTAGTAATTTTGACAAATGGGCAGCATGGACACGTCGAGGTAGGAAATTTAACACTAGGGAAGTTATATTTTCATTGCCCAATTCACTCAATCATTTTGGGGTGCTCTTTTTGGGGAAATTTAAGAGCCCTAAAAGCAAAAAAATGTCAAACTATGATGAAGTCATCATGGGAGATCATGGCATGTAGGAATTATTTGTTTGGAACTATAGGTAGATATCAAATCCCTTCAAACTAACCTCTCTCAATTTTGGTCAACTCAACACTGTTTGTGTGTTTCAGTGTCAACGCATTCTTGCAAAAATTATCAATGGAAAATAGTGCAAAAATGGAAAGAAGCATTTTTTGTTTTATGCATCATGGAGTGAAACCAAGTATACCAAAACACCAAGGTGGGTAGGTAAATGCTACAAAAGGAATTCTTTTGTTTCCCAAGTTCCCCCCCTCATGATTTCAGAGTGCACTAATCCAAGCTAGTCTTGAAAGTGTCGTAAGAGCAAAAAATGCAAAATTGTTAAATTTTCAATATTTTTGACAAATGGCCAACATGGAAATGTTGAGCTAGGAAAGTAAATACTAGGTAAGGTCTATTTTTTTCTATGTCATCCAATCATTCTGGAGTTCTCTTTTCAAGGTAGTCTCTTAAGATCCCTAAGAGAAAAAAATGTTACTTTTTTAGTATTTTTAACAAATGGGCAGTGTGGAAACATCTATATAGGTAGGTAAATACTAGGGAAGGTCTCTTTTCATTGAAAAATTCATCCAATCATTCTGGGGTGCTCTTTCTGAGGTAGTCTCTTAAGAGCCCTAAAAGAAAAAAGTTATCAAACTATGACAAAGTCATTTTGGGAGCTCGTGGCACATAGGAATGCTTTGTTTAGACCTATAGGGGTATATAGAATCCTTTCAAATAAAAATATTTCATTGTTGGTCAACTCAACACCATTTGTGTGTTTCGATGTCAAATGCATTCTTGTAAAAATTGTTAGTGGAAAGTAGTGAAAAATGGAAAGAAGCATTTTTTTTTGTTTTGTCCACCCTAGAGCGAAAAAAAGTATACCAACACATCAATGTGGGCAGGTAAATGCTATGAAAGACCTTTTTTTTTCCAAATCCCTTGGTGATTCTAAAGTGCACTAATCTGGGGTAGTCTTGAAAGTGTCGTAAGAGTAAAAAAAGCAAAATTGTTAAATTTTTAGTATTTTTAACAAACGGGAAGCGTAAACACATCAAAGTAGGAAAGTAAATACTAGGGAAGGTATCTATTCATTTCCCAAGTCACCTGATCATTCTAGGGTGCTCTTTCTGAGGTTATCTCTTAAGAGCCCTAAGAGCAAAAAATGCAAAAAATGTAATTTTTTTTTTGTAATTTTGACAAATGGGCAATGTGGACATGTCGAGGAAGGAAAGTGAATACTAGGGAAGGTCTATTTTCATTTCCTAAGTCACTCAAATAGTCTTAGGCTCTCTTTATGGGGTAGTCTCTTAAGAGCCCTAAGAGCAAAAACTTGTCAAACCATGATAGAGTCATTATGGGAGCTCGTGGCACATACAAATGTTTTTTATAGACCCACAGGTGGATATCAAATACCTTCAAACCAAACTCTCTCAATTTTTGTCAACTCAACACCATTTTTTTGTTCCAGTGATGCATTCTTGCAAAAAATGTCAATTGAAAGCAATGCAAAAATGAAAAGTAGATTTTTTTTTTTTTGTGCATCATGGAGAAAAACCAAGTATTCAAACACATCAAGGTGGGCCAGTTAACACTATGGAAGGCCTCCTCTTTTTTCCCAATTCCGCCCATGATTTCAAAGTGCACTAATGTAGGGTAGTCTTGAAAGTGTTGTAAGAGCAAAAAATGAAAAATTGTTAAGTTTCTAGTAATTTTGACAAATGGGTAGCATGGAAACATTAAGGTAGGCAATTAATTACTAGGGAAGGTCTTTTTTTCATTGCCCAAGTCACATGATTGTTTTGGGGTGCTCTTTTTGGGGAGACAAATAGGACAATCAATACCTAGGCATGTTATATTTCTAAATAAGCATGCCACAATAATTAGATAGTGAATAAGAGTCTTGGTAAGTGAAAATCATTAAAGGAATGTATAAAAGTGAGAAATAATAGTCTAAATTCATTTGAGTGTTCCAAAGCATGGTGAAGAATGCATAATCCAAGTGTAAGGACACTCATGAGAAAAGAATCTTTTGTGGTTAGTGAGTAGTTGTCAATTACCAATGATTATCATGCTCCTTCAAGAAAGATCAAAAAGCATTATTTCCAACTTTCCCTATGATCTTAGCAAATTACATGGATCAAATGATAACTAGAAGTCTCTACTTAGGATTTATATTTTTTGAAGTTATGAGAGGATTCATATGTCATTCGAAGAAAAAGTCCAACATTTTGGTAGTGTGATCATAAAAAATGAAACTCCATTGAAAATATTATTTTTAGAAAAATGGAATAAGTTAAGTTATGCTAAACAATATACAACATAAGAATAAAAATGAAACAATGAGAACAGTCTAAAATACCAAAGTTGTTAACACTAATAAAAACAATAGAGAAACTTAACAAAAATAAGAGATTGGAGCAGGTATACATAAACAAAATCACCTCCAAGCAATAAAGATGAATAATTTTGGCCAATAGTAAACCCCCATGAATAAAATAAGTTGAATGAGATCTTTCACATACAAGTTAAACAGTAATACCTTCAAAAATCAAGCAATTGAGAGAATGTGAGAATACTTATTAGAAATGGGGTCAATGAAGAGCCAAAATAAATTGTACTCATTGTTGGCCTTTTGGGGAGTTTTCTAGTATATAGTGTTTTCATTGATGGCAACCCAAGTCATCCCTCTGGTCCACAGATTTGGATATGTTCATATCGGCAGACATAGTGCAGAACAGGGTATTACCGGAACAATGAATGGAGAACAAGGCATCTGGTTAGTATGATGTTTCACCGGATGATCATTTTGGGTTGTGGATCTCAAATGAAGGATGTTATGTATGTACTATACCTTATTGTTGAGTTTTATGATGGCACATTAATCAAAGTGTAAGCTTGGAGGTCCAGTAGGATAATTTCCTGTTTATCAGTGCATGAAGGCCAACATGATGCATGTAGTGTGTGTGGATGCATAAGAAGTGTTTGTGCAATTATTTTTGTTCTTGGAAATTTTTCTTGGGTCCCAACTAAGCTGTAGCTGACTTTGGAAAATACACATTAAGCATTGTTGGAGAATTGAGCCAACTAAGTGGTGAATATTTTATATTTGGTTGAAGCCTACATGAAGCAACTAATGATCTTCAGTATGTATATATATATGAGTTCAATGAATTCATTTTGGTGTGTGAGTAGTGGTTGGTGAGTTTAGTATGTGGTGATGTGAGCAGAGCAGAACAAAGCTTAAGTGTCGAATCTAACAGAAGGTTAAGATATTGTTCTGAGAGCTTAATTGGAACTGTAACCAGGCATTTGGAGATGCTATCATTTTAGTTCTTCTTTTTATTGTAATACAAACTTTCTATAAGGCAGCGATCCTTCTTTATTTTGAGTAGTGAGCTCTAGGTAGTGAGCCTGAATGCAAGTGCATTCCCTTTTCATTTTCATTCTTTTAATAGAGTATACAATTGTGGATTAACCTCCACCGTGGTTTTTTTCCCCTAACAGGGTTTTCCATGAAAAAAATATTCGTGTCATGGTGTTATGAATGCTTACTTCTTGTGGTTGCATCTTTACTTCTATTTATGTGCTATGAATGGTTTAAGATCTGGTTTATAATTTATGTTTTTCTGAACACTGATTCACCCCCCTCTCTCAGTGTTCCTTGAGTCCAACAACTAGTATCAAAGCAAGGTTCCTTTGTAAAAAATTAACAGCTTAAGGTGGATCTTGAAGAAATGAACTTTGGTAATCTTGAACAATAGGTCTTGGTGGCACTTGAAGATCTAGATCAATCTAAAGTAGAAGTCTTGGGATTGAAATCAAATATTGCGGATGCTAAAAAATTCATTCAACCACTGAAGGATAAAATTAACGAGTCAACATAAAAGAGGAAAGAACTATGTCATAAGCTGAAGCAAAAAGAAAGTAAAAGCTTGGAAGATGTTCATCTGAATCAGACTCTGAAAGAAATAACTAAAGAATGTGAAAAGCTTGCTAGAAATAATGCTACTCTAAAACTTGAAATGGAATCCATGGTGATGAAGTTAACTAAGGAAATTGAAGAAAGAAAGAAGAATGAGGAGAATCTAGCCCAATCTTTAAAAGAGAAATCTAAAGAATGCAGTTGTGCTAACAATGGGTTCATTCAATTGGAGATTGAACTGCAACAATCTAGAGATCATGAAAAAGAACTTGAAAGGCAGATAATTATTCTCAGAAGTGAACTTTCTACTGCTAATGAATATAAAGAAAAGTTTAAGATCAATTCTGCTAAGCTTGATGAGATGACTAATGGACAGAAGGATGCAAATGATAAAAGAGGTCTTGGATATGAAAAGGGAGAAAGCTCCAGATCTGAACAGAAGGATTTTAAGAAAGGAAATCAAATGAACAAAGGTAGAAGACATCTTGTAAGACAACCTAATGCTTAGAAGTTTAATGGTCAGTGCTTTATTTGTAAAAAAAATGGTCATATGGCATCTCGGTGTAGAAGTAAAGTAAATTCAAGAAGTCCATCATTTTCTGGTCAGTGCTTTAGCTGTAATAAGTTTGGACACAAGTCAATTGAGTGCAAAAGTAAGTCAAACAACTTTGTCAATATAAGGAACACTAAATGTTACACCTGTGGAAGGCTTGGGAACATTGCTAAACATTGCAAATCTAGAGAAAATTAGTGGAATGATAGAATGAAAGAAAGAAATCCTGTGATCTATCATTGCAACATAGTTGGGCATATTGCAAGATTCTACCGAAACAAAAATATGGTTAGGGGAGGTCTAGTATACAGGAGCAAAATTTCTCAGAAGAATGATAAAGGAAAAGAAAAAGTGATTGTGAAGGAGATAAGGGATCATATGAAGAAATCATAGGTAAAAAAGAGTGAGCCTGAAGAAGGAAGTAAGTCTGCACCAGAATATGCTTCTGGTAATTCCTCTGGGAATTGATCTTAGACCATTGGCCTAGGGGGAGATATTCAATAAAATCCTTTGCCCCCCTATCGGATGTTGGCATCAGTATGCAAGATCTTGTCAGTAGGTGTGCTAGTAGTATTAAATTGTGTTGATGATCATTTGTGCAGAAATTTGAAGGGTGGAAGTCTGCAGATAAATCTTTCCCTTGCTATTTGAGAAAACAATTTTTCTAGAAATTTTAGGGCAACGCATCTAATGTGATAAAAGTTAGGTGTGTGAAGCTACAAAAAGGAATTTTTAACCCTCATTTGTTACCGTGCATTGAAGAAAAACTGAAGGAGAGCCTCTATAGCAAATTTTGAAGGAGCAAAGTAAATTCATTAGTGAATCTATTAGGTATTTCAATTGTTTGAAGAATTTTCACTTATTTTGTGTATTCAGAAGAAAACTTGCTCCGTACGAAAAAGAAATGAAGTAAATCAAAGGAACTATCATTTTGGATGAATATTGTAGCGAGAAGATTAGGAATGTAAGAAATTCATTGACGACAAATGAATTAAAATGGCTTGGAAATGTGACCCACAAAAGTCTAGACATTTGGCATGAATTTCCTTACTTTGCTAATGTGGAAGTCATTAGGTTTATCTTGAACAGATTGGATGATGATATTTTTAACCTAAATAAACCCTATCACATTACGAAAGAAGTAGTTAAGGATCTAATCGGTTTGTGTGATAATGGGGATGTACTAAAAAATAAATCTATTTGGAAAACTGAAGTTCAAACCCTAACCAGTGTGACTAGTGATCAAAGAGCTCTGATAATCTCAAAGATAAAAGATCCAATTATAAGGTACATTGCGCATGAAATTTCCTACAAAATATTTTTCCAGAACAGGGAAGGCACTACTTCGGTAGGTGCAGTATACATTTCTCATAAAATGGTCATGGAGAATCAAGAATTTGATCTATGCAGTTTATTGGAGGATCAATTGATGGAAAATTTTCAATTAACAAAGGAAACGAATTACGCTTTTAGGTTTGGAACCTTGATTATATGTCTTGCAATGTATTTGATGAATTATTTTCCGCAAAACAACAATGTTGTATGGAAAAAGGATGAACTAGTTTGCAAGAAAATCTATGAAAATTTTAATGCTTTGGATAATTGTGAGGATGTGTAAGCAAAATTCTTTAAGGAATTGCTAAGGAAGTTCAGAAAAATCAGCATTTCCCCTTCAGTGAAAACTCTTGAAGCTGGATCATCCTCTGATGAATTGGAAAGGAAGAAGAGAGCTAAACTAACTATTGTTCATACCCCTCCAGTACTCATGGACCCAAAAACTGAAGAAAAAGGAAAAAAGCAAGTGGTACTTGATGTCTCTGATGAAGAATTAGAGGAATATACCCCGATGGATGAACTGGAATCAGTTGAACTGGTTGCAACAGTAACAAAAAGAAAAGAAGAAGAAGAAGATTTAACCAAAGAAATGATATTGAAACTTGTTCAAGAAAAGGATGGAATGAAGAAAATTGCTGACATGTGGTCTAATAGACCCTCATTTGAACAAGATTTGATCAAAGGCACCTTGAGTACTTTTTTAAAGTACAACAATATTGGTTTGGAAAGTTTGAAGAATGTGTTTTCTGAGGAAATGATTGAGTGCATAAAGGAAGTTGTGACTTTTGAGTCTCAAAACAAAGAAGAGGATGAGATAATCTTGCATCTGAAAGAACAGTTCAGGTTGTCGCTTACAAAGTTGAACAAGAAAATGAATGAATTGAGGCAGTGCATTAATGTAGCAAACAACATGTACAATTACTGTCTTCAGTGGCCCCATGTAGTTGGGAAGTATAAGGAAAAGTTGGATCAAATAGAAGCTAAACTGAACAAAATTGGTCAAGATTATAACATGTAACAAAATTGGTCAAGATTATAACATGTATCAGGACAAGGATGGTGTTGAGAAGAAAAAGATTCAAAAATTGCAATCGGAGCATGCAAAAGTCCTATACAACAAAGATAGGCTTGTGGAAACCTTTTGGAAGGTGAAGGCCTTGACTGAAGGGAGGTTGAAGCAGCTAATTGAAGTTCTGAAGAAAGGAGAAAAGCTAGCAAAAGAGATTAAAATTCCTAAATCTCTTTTCAAGATCATAAATCAAACATCTACAAATAACAACATGATTCTAATCATTGGAATCTCAGTGGAAGCCTAGAAGAAATTCCTTCCAGAAATGAAGAAGTACAAGGTAATCTTCTGAACTTGCTGGTAGTTGAATCTCTTTAAAATTTTGAAGCAATATTGGGGAGAGAATGCATACATGGGGAGAGAGTGCATGTTTTGCACCTATTCAACTTTTGAAGTCTTTTTGAAAAGAGAAAGCAAATTTTGGGGAGTTAGAAAAAGTTTTTAGTTACATTTCTAATATCAAAAGGGAAGAAGAATGCTGAAATTGAACTCATTTTTGTCATTGATGTCAAAGGGGGAGATAATGCAGTGAAAAATGATTTATCATGCTTAGGGGGAGCTATGTTGGGGAGATTATTGGCATTTTGCACTTTGGCAGCACAATTATGTTTCTGACACTTAGTCATTTTTCACTAAGTGTTGCCATCAATGCCAAAGGGGGAGATTGTTGGCCTTTTGGGGAGTCTGCTAGTATATAGTATTTTCATTAATGGCAACCCAAGTCATCCCTCTGGTCCGCATATCTGGATATGTTCATACCGATAGACAAATTGCAGAACAAGGTATTACCGAAAAAGTGAATGGAGAACAGGGCATTCAGTTATTATGATGTTTCACCGAATCGTCATTTTGGGTTGTGGATCTCAGATGAAGGATGTTATGTATTTACTACACCTTATTGTTGAGTTTTATTATGGTGCATTAATCAAAGTGTAAGCTTGGAGGTCCGGTAGGATAATTTCCTGTTTATTAGTGCATGAAGGCCAACATAATGCATGTAGCATGTGCGGATGCATAAGAAGTTTTTGTGCTTGGAAATTTTCCTTGGGTCCCAGCTAAGTTGAAGTCAACTTTGGAAAATATGCATTAAGTGTTGCTGGAGAATTGAGCCGATTAAGTGGTGAATATTTTATATTTGGTTGAAGCCAACATGAAGCAACTAATGATCTTTGGTAGTGGATATATATATGAGTTCGGTGAATTCATTTTGGTGTGCAAGTAGTGGTTGGTGAGTTTGGTATGTGGTGATGTGAGTAGAGCAGAACATAACTTAAGTGTCGAATTTGACAGAAGGTCAAGATATTGTTTTGAGAGCTTAATTGGAACTGTAACCAGGCATTTGGAGATGCTATCATTTCAGTTCTTCTTTTTATTGTAATACAAACTTTCTGTAAGGTAGCGAGCCTTCTTTATTTTGAGCAGTGAGCCTGAATGCAAGTGCATTCCCTTTTCATTTTCATACTTTTAACAGAGTATACAATTATGGATTAACCTCCACCATGGTTTTTTTCCCCTAACAGGGTTTTCCACGAAAAAAATATTGGTGTCATGGTGTTATGAATGCTTACTTCTTGTGGATGCATCTTTACTTCTATTTATGTGCTATGAATGGTTTAAGATCTGGTTTATAATTTATGTTTTGTTGAACACTAATTCACCCCCCCTCTCAGTGTTCCTTGAGTCCAACACTCATAACCTACTTTTGAATCGCTACCATTATTACCTCGTTGTACTCATAACACAACTATGGATGTATTGATTTGAATCCCTTAAAAATATACCTTTATACTCCAAAAAACTTACACATGTAAACAAGTGATCTTTTAAGAAAATCAATCTTTGAGACCTATTAGAAACTCAAAAATGGTGGATTTATTGTCATTGTAACCTCATTGTACTCCAAACTTGAGTGTAGTAAACCCGCATATAAATATAGACAAATTGTTTAGCATAAGCAACATGAACTACAAAGTTGGAACTAAACATTCTCTCAAATTAAATACACCTTGAAAATATAAAAATATATGATCTACATGAACTACCATGGATGTTTTGATTTGAATCGCTTGAAAATATACATTTGTTCTCCAAAAATCCTACATTTTACATACCCATTAATTTTTATGCAAACTTTTAATGTACTTTTAATCCAACCCATAGAAATAACATGAATCCAAATAAGATGAAGAATATCATACCTGTCCCATACAAAAAAGGATTTTCTACTAAAGTGTGTTTGATGTAGAAGTTGTCAAAACCAACTTCAGAGTCCAAGAACACCTGCATGCAAAGAGATACCTGTCACAGGGAAAAGAATGGAGAAAAAGCAAGAGAGGGTTTGAAGCTCTGTAATATGAAAGATGTATTAACAGAACAACTGAATAAATTATTTACAAAGATCAATCCTTAAAATGAGATCAAGCAAAACCTAAAAAGTAACCCTAATAGGTAGACATTTAATAATTAATATAATTATTAAATGTCACAATATGCAAACTAAAGTGAAATATTAAGAGAGAAATAAAGGTAACTTAATTAACATAATTAAGTTAAAACCTTTACTCTAACACCCCCCCTTAAGATGAGAAAGAGTGCAACTATGAACATGTTCAAGAAAGCAAAGGTAACTACAATTCATGAAAGAAAACAAGGGTCCTAACAACTAGGCCTGATTAGGTACCCGAATACAACCAAATCTCTATAAAGTGGAGAAATAGAGAAAACCTCATGGGAAAAACTCTACTCCAAAAAGAGATGAAAAACAAGAGTGAAAGAAGAAGATAGATAGGAGGACTCAACATGACCCCCCAAGAACTGCTTCTATCACACAAGTACAAAATATGTTGCCCCCATAGGAGAGAGAAGAGACTCCAAAGCCCCCTAGAATGAGAGAACCTTTGTGCCAATGATCAAACCAATATGTCTCCTCGGAGGAAGAAACAGATCCAACGGTTGAAGAAGAGGAAATCCATAGATGTGAGGTGAAAATGGAAGTCCTGGATGATGCTCACTGAAGAACTGAATGACAGTATGAGTGTTTGAATAATAGGATGGTGAATCAAACAACTCAAGATGATACTGAAATGGAATCTCCAATGAAGATGGGATAATAGGTGTTGAAACTGTCATATGTGAGGAAAGGAATATCCTCTGATATGGCCTCAACAACTGCACTTGATGGATCGATGAGTGGAGCTACAATGTCAGTCACAACTAAAGAGGAATCCTGATGAACAAATGTGATCTCAACAGGAGGTAGAGGTGTAGAAGTCTCAACACTAGTCTCATGAACAGATGGAAGAACACATAAGTTCAAGTGACCAAACTTCACCTCAGATACTGCATGCTCTCTTGTAGAAAGAGAGGAATACTTAGATAGTGGAGATGGTGGACCAAAGTGTGTGAATGCATACAAATGGGAAGAATGATCAACTGTCCTTGTTGCAACAATGTTGCCAGTCTGAATGTCTCTGATGTGCACTGAATCAAGTGTGAACGCAACTGTCTTCCCTATCCCACTGTGAGCAATCTGATAGGTGGAGAGAAGGTTAGTGGAAAAAGATGGTACACATATTACATCATTGAATTTATCATCATCAATGTCGATAGAACCTTTCCCACATACACTCATATAAGTGTTATTACCCATCAATATGTGTGGTGAGGACGCAACCTTAAAAGATGAGAACATGTCCTGAGAAGATGCCATATGGTGTGAAGCACCTGAATCTAGTAGCCATCTAGATGAATGTGAACTAGTGGTTGCACATAATGCATGACCCTTATGTGGGGCCTATCCATCTATCTGGAATGATGATGAAGAAGAAGACCTGCTTGATGTAGATGAAGAAGAGTGATGAATATTGTTCCTCTCAAGAAGAGCTGTCAAATCTGAAACTTGTTTTGCATATGCATCTATCTTCTTCTCATAACACTTAGAATCATCATGTCCTAGCTTAGTACAATAAGCACACTTAGGTTTGTCTTTCTTCGATGATTCCCCCTTAGGAGAAGGTGAATCAGAGGTGTTTTGTGAAATGGAATCCTTCCAATGCTCTGTGGTCTTTGTTTATGTTTTTGCTTCTACTTTTGCTTCCCCTGAGATGATTGTGCTACCAATGCTTGGTGTTGTGATCCTGTGAGAGCATCCAACTATGATATCTTGGCTTTCTCTCGTGTCAATCGATCACAAAACATCTCAAAAGTAGGCATGATAAAGTGGTTTCCCAATGCATCCATGGTGGAATAAAATGTCAAAGAGAAGATCTAAAAAGGACCTTGAAGCTTAGAAAGAATCAGGTAAATACATTCCTCATTTGGTTTGTTCTTACCACAACCCTGTAGAAGAGATCTTTGTTGTTTGAATTTCATTAGAAATTCCTCAATAGCGGGGAAAGAATCAGGTACAAGTGAAGTCAACTCTGCCTCAATCTGTATTGCACAAAACTGATTGATGGTACCAAATAAATCATTGAATTTGGTCCACATTTCAAGAGGACTGTTACACCCATCAAGATGAAACAACAAGCTATCTGAAACATGTAAGGAAATCAAACCCATAGCCTCATCCATCTTATTTATATGCTGCATAACCTCAAATGGTCATGTCAAAGCTGGTTGAACTATATCTTAACAGGACCACAATCCCTTTGATCTGAGAAGGGGTGTCATGAATGCCTTCCAAGTGTGATAGTTATGAGGTGTGAGAAGTTCAACAGTACCAGGGTTTTTGGCCATGTTTGGAGAGGTTTAATGAATGTTTAATGTGAAAAGTTTCTGGTCTTATGAAGTAAATGACAAAAAGCAAGAAAAAAAACTCCCCCACAATGAAAGAAACCAAACCCCAGTAGTGATTTTTCAGTGAAAAAGTAGGAAAAAGTAAAAAAAGCTTCAAAATGAATCTTGTGTACCTGATTATTTTTCTAAAAAATAACTGTAGATTTGAATAGAGCATGAGAAGAGCTTTCCGATGCCTATTCATTTTTAAAAAATAGAGCAAAAATGACCAAGTTATGGCCCCTAGAGTGCAAAAAGATCATTTGACTTTGATTGCGAAAAAAGGAAACCAAACTAGAAAAAATTGAAAAAAATACTACACCATCAGGGTGGGCTCAGATCCAACTTTCCAACACCTATTTTTGTTCAAAAATATGAGCTAAAATGCCTGAGATATGTTTGATTTACTCAAAGTAGCAAAAAAATGCACAATTCTGCCTCTAGGAGCCCTGAGGGCTAAAAATTTTCGGCCCCTGGTCCTCTCAGCGACTAGGGGGCTTGATCTGCGGTGGAGCCCGTGGTTCCAATGTGACCACTTGCTGAATGTATGTGCAGCTGCTAGGGCTAAGTGTAGCCCCCGGTTCTTTATATGATCGGGGCTTTGCCTTTAAAGCCCGTGGGGGCTGGAACACAGGGCAACGACGGACAGAGGAGTGCTGCTTCCCAAGCGGCAAACGGGCGGAGTTTGGGTGGCCACCAGGTGGCAGGTTGGTGGCAGCCACCTTCAACATTGAAAGCACATGAAAAATTAAAAAAAACTTTTATTTTTTAATATTCACAAGTTTTCAGCTTGAACTGTGTGCCCTTGGGCCGTACGACCTTGGGGAAATTGTTTTTTGCCTTTTAGTGCAATTGTGTCCAAATTGGGCAAGTTTTATATGAAAATAGGGGTTTTTGGGCATTGCGGACTCAATGGCGAGGTTCGTTTTGGCCCAAAATGCCCAAAAAATTAGGCAACCCCCAGATCCACAAAAAATCAAATTGAAAACCTATGAAAGCTAGATCCAACCCTCGTAGCTCCAAATTCTTCAAAACAAGAACAGGTTGTAGTAGGTCCACTTTGATACCATGTAGAAGTTGTCAAAACCAACTTCAGAGTCCAAGAACACTTGCATGCAAAGAGATACCTGTCACAGGGAAGATAATGGAGAAAAAAGCAAGAGAGGGTTTGAAGCTCTGTAATATGAAAGATGTATTAACAGAAAAACTGAATAAATTATTTACAAAGATCAATCCTTAGAAGGAGATTAAGAAAAACCTAAAAAGTAACCCGAATAGGTAGACATTTAATAATTAATATAATTATTAAATGTCACAATATGCAAACTAAAGTGAAATCTTAAGAGAGAAATAAAGGTAACTTAATTAACATAATTAAGTTAAAACCTTTACTCTAACATTTGAAGGGTCATCTCTTACCTTCATAGTATCCAATATTGCTTCATGATTAGCTTTACTAATTGTCAATAATTCCTTTGTTCTTGTTTTGGCATGATGTCTCAATAATTTAACATTTTTTTTCTATAACAAGGTACAAATACATGAGAATGGTTTTGTGTTTCTTGTAGTCTTCAAAGGAAGGTATGCTATTTGTGTGAACCCTTTTCCTAGTACCTACAAAACAACATGAATAAACGAGTTAGACAATGAAATGCAAGCCAAAACAAGGATTCCCCATGAAATTCATTTGCAAACTCAAAATAGGAAAGAAATTGGTGAAGAATACAATACAAAAGATAAAAGTAGATTTAATCCTAATTAGAGAAGCAAACACTTGATCCTATGGGGGAATTGGTGCCAATTTGATTTGAAAATTGGCCCTTTCCCAATTCCTATGATGAAATATTGATATGTTGAAGATGATCTTGATCCACTTTTGATGAAAGATGAGAACTCCAAGCCAAATTTGCAAAAATCCTAGCTAAGAATTCAAATGATGGATGAGAATGGCTAAGTTTTTTAGCATAGTAACTTTGCAATGTTTGTGGATGATAAAATGAGGATAGGAGCTCTTCATTTATATGATTTTAAGATGGATGAATGCCCAAATTTGAGCAATGTGGGACTAACATTCATCCAATGATATAGTGCCACTTGTCAAGCTATGAATGGATGATGAATGTGCAAGATTTGGGGTTTGTGCCAATAAATGCCAATATTTGAAATTAAAATTTGCTGAAATGACATGTAAGAGTGAAGGGAAAATGCAATAAATGCCACTTGGCTCAAGGTAAAGGACATGTAAGAAGAAGTTATTGCCTTGTTGGATGTACATGTTGACTTGGAATTTTTGAATTCAAATTGAGAGAATATTCCAAAAGATGCCATGTGAGGAAAATAGAGATTTAATAATTGAATTAAATCTATTTTCATGTGCAACTTGCATTATCTAGAGGATGTGACATGAGATGAGGTTAAATTAATCAAGGGTTAATTAATTTAATAGGAGATTAGATGATGTGACCTATTTGACTTAGATTTATGGGTTTATTTAAATCAAATAAGAGAGGAATGTGACATGAGATTAATTAAATAAGGATTTTGATTTATTTAATTAAAAGGAATGATGCTAGATTAAATCAAATAAGGTTTTAATTTATTTAATTTAATGGATAGACTTTAGGGACTTAATCAAATAAATTGATTATTTAATTAAATAGGGATAATTGGATCAAATGGATTGATTTAACTAACAGAAGGAATTGACTTAATCAGATAAAATGATTTATTCAATTAAGGGATGAAAATTGATGAATTTAATCAGATAGGGGAATTTGATTAAACGGTTAGACCGATGGATGATTCAGGAAGAAATGATGTTAGTTAGTCAGGATCGAATGCAAGATGTCAATCAATATATTTTACGTTTCTACACTATTCTTTCTAATCATATAGGTTTGCAACCAAGTTCTAGAAACAACTAAACCTGTAGGATACATGAACTCATCATCATCTATCATCGGTTGTGTTAGATTATTTTTTCCCTATACACATCATGCCAACCAATAGTTCAATCCCTCTTCATTCCCCTATGGTGCAACAACTACATGGACATGTCCTGGTTGTACAAGATTTGAAAGATGGTCATAGTCAAGTGAACTTTCCATTTCATCTTCTAAAGAGGATTATGCTACAAATATAGGGGTTAGATATTGTGAAATCCATGCATCTACCCACTCACTTGACTCACATTGATCTCAATCACACTCAATATAATTTTGACAAAAACAAGCCAAATCTCGTGCCCATATGGTCCATGCACTTGCATTTGAGTTTCAAAATGAATATATCTTTGAAGATTTTTTGATTGTCTGACATTCCAATTTGTCTCCCACTATGCCCTCATCAACCAACTAAAATAATCTACACATTTTTGAATCAAGTTTTCCTCCTCATGCTAATGTATAACTACACCAATCAACAATAGAATGTGCATCACTAAATATTACAACACCTCTAATCTTCATTTTTTCCTTAACCAGAGCTCTCTTCACACATGCACCTACTCCATCATGCTCACCTTTTCCATGTCCAGTTTCAAAAAACTTCAAATATGAGGTACACCCATTTGTACATGCATCTTTCTCAACTATTAAAACATGCGAGCATTCTTGAATTGCCCCATGTAGTTACCTAACCAAACGATATATTGACCCATTGTAATATCTTTTTCCTACAAGAACTTAATTTTTTTTCAAAACAATGTTGCACAAACTTTGATGAATGAGATCTATCATCACTCATGTAGAAATGTTACTCCTTGATTATCTTCCTATTCTCTTTTGTACTATTAGGGGCATTTCTATATGTTATATGAAAAAAATAAAAATTTGAATAGAATTGTAATATTGATATTGTACCTCATTTTTTGGTTGCAATGCATAATTTTTAGTAAAATTGACCACAAATATAATAGTTCCAATTGGGAAAGAGTCCTTACACATCTTGAATTTTTGATCCAACCATTGGGACTTGTGGCTATGCCTTGCATACTTGTAGAAAATATTTTTCTTAAAATCATAAATAAAATCAACAATACTTACCTCTCTTGTAACCAACTCGTATCTAGACCCTTCACCTCCACTCTTCAAATTATATTTCACAGTCTCATCTTTTTTTTCTCAAAAATTTTGTTAACAAAATCATGTTCACTACCCTCATGAAAACATGCTACAAAATTTGATAAACCACCACATTAAAAACACATCTCATTCAAACAATCATTCCTAAAAAAAAACAACCATCACTTCTAACACATAAAAATGGATCTAACAAGTCCTTGGATGACTTTGGAAGTTGCATTGCATGACACTCCTACAAATTTAAGTTAGTATGAATATTAGAATGAATATAGCATAATAATTCATGATACATTGAAAACTCTACATGGTATTTACAAATTACACAATAAAATGGCTTACAAGATTCAAAATCCCTTTGTGAGATTTGCAAAGTTGGATGTGCTTCACAAAATTCTTTCTACAATATTATTTGGCTACATAGTAAGAAATTTTTAGGATGCGGTGTGCAATCTCAATTGCTAATTGTTAACTTTAAAACATCCTTTGCATTTGGTGATACTCTAGATTGAGAGTGCCAAAATTGTTGAATTGTATTCTTTATGTTATCTATTAGCTTCTTATCAACACATGGAAGCCTCCCCTTAAAATCCCATGTATCATTTTGAGGAGGACTATCGAGTCTTCCTCTTCTTGAGAGTGCTCTAGGGAATCTTTTATGATTTAGGTTTAAATCAACACAAGTTTACCTCAATAAAAATCCTTTGTCAAATGATGGCTTACTAATGAGGTTGTTATTACTCTATGAGCAGCTCTCATATCTTTTTCCTTACTAATCTTTCCAATAAAATTTAGATCATTCAAAAGATTTTTAACAATAATATTATTTTTTTCTGAATTTTTGATCATATGAATTTTCAATTTCTTTAATAATGTCTCATTTTGTAGGATGTTAGAAATTGTTCAATTAATGTCTTATTGGAAAAGTATTGTTTTAACATTTGGGTAGCCCAAAACCAAACCATTCGTGATGACCTCTTTCCATCAAGATGATCTATTATGTTCTCATCTATTTCAAGTAACCATTTAGGGTTTCTCATGTAATTTGGTGATACATAAGGTTCATTTTCATTGTTTCAATGTTATCAACATTTTCAATAAAAATTCCAACATTTTGATTTCCAATATCAATTTCAGCATTTTCAATTCCAATTTCAACATTTTCATTTCCAATTTCAATATGATGTTCAACATTTTCAAATTCTATTTCATCTTCACTTGAAATAACATTTACAAGTGGAGAAGAAGCTTCAACTTGAGTATTTGACATACCTTGTCTTCTCTTCCTCTGACTTTCTCTATCTTTTTCTCTATATGCTTCAATTTTCTTTGATGTTAGTTTTATCTTACCTTTTCCCTTACAATGACTATTTATCCCCATTGCACAAACAAAAAAGAGCACAAAAATGATTGTTAAGTTGAAAATTGTGCAAAAGAGTATAGCAAAATATGAATTTTGTTTGTATTAAATAGAGAACACGAAATTTTAGATTACAAAAAGAATTTTGGGATTGTTGAAATGCTCAAAACGGTCCCCTTTTTGTCTTATGTATAATCCCCAAAATGGATATCCATTTAGAATGGATATTTGTTATGAATTCCATGCATAGGGTGAAGGTTTAGTGTTTATACTATGGGAAACAAATATCCATTACAAATAAATATTTGTTTCCTTTAGTTATTTAAAACCAAAGAATATACATAAAAACAATATTATGTATTATTAATACATAATAAATATATTATATATTAATTATACATAATATATTATATACTATATATTAAATATATTATATACTATATATTAGATATATTATATAATATATATTATATACTATATAGTATATAAATTATATAATATATTATATATTATAATTATATATAATATGTATTATGTGTACTACATTTATATATATATATATATAGAATGAGAGAGAGGGAGATAGAGAGTTATCTAGGTAAGGTGGGAGGGATAGATGTAGGGAGAGACTCGAGAGAGAGGGTAGTGAGAAATATTTATTTAGGTAGAGGTGCCCAAGGGAGACACCTGAGAGAGAGAGAGGGTGGGAGGGATAGACCTCAGAGAGAGGGGGTGGGAGGGATAGAGGAAGGGAGAGACCTTAGAGAGAGAGAGGGAGGAAGGGAGGGATAGGTCTCTCCCTTCTACCCTACCTAGATAACCCATTCTCTCTTTCTCTTTTAGGTCTCTCCCTCCCTCTCTCCCTCCCACCTCCATATATATTAGGTCTCTTGCTCCCAACCTACCTAAATAACTCTCCCTCTCTCTCTCAGGTCTCTCCCTCCCACCCTTCCTAGATAACTTTTTCTCTCCCTCTCTCTTAGGTCTCTCCCTCGAGAACCCATACCTATATAAATCTCTCTCTCTATCAGGTCTCTCTCCATCTCTCCCACCCTACCTAAATAAATCTCTCTCACCCCCTCTCTCTCTCTCAAGTATCTCCCTCCCACCCTACCTAGATAAATTTCTCTCTCCCTATCTCTCTCAAGTCTCTCCCTCGGGCACCCCTACCTCGATAACTCAATCTCTCTCTCTCTTGGGCCTCTCCCTCCCTCTATTGCTTCCACCCTACCCAAAAAAATCTCTCATCATATCTCTCTCTTAGGTCTCTCCCTCAGGCACCCTACCTATATAACTCTCTCTCTCTTCGGTCTCTCTCTCTCTAGTTTGTCCTTCCACTATCCCTCCCAACCCCCACTCTCTCTCCCACCCTACCTCCATAAATTTATCCTTCCCTCTCTCCCTCAGGTATCTTCCACCCACCCTACCTAGATGTCTCTCTCTCACTCCATCTCTCTCTTAGAGCTCTCTCCCTTCCTCCATCTCTCTCTCTCTCTAGACTCACCCTTTATCTATCCCTCCCTCTCTTTGAGGTAATTCCCTTCCACCTTACCTAGATAACTATCTCTCACTCACTCCCTCCCTCTCTAAGGTCTCTCCCTCCCACCCTACCTAGATAACTCTCTCTCTCTCTCTCTCAGGTCTCTCCCTCCCTCTATCCCTCCCACCCCCCCTCTCTCAAGTCTTTCTCTCCCACCCTACCTAAATAAATCTCTCTCTCTCTCTCTCTCAAGTCTCTCCCTCTCTCCATACCTAGATAAACCTCCCTCCAACCATACCTAGATAAATCTCCCTCCCTCTATCTTTGACTGTCCCTTCATTCTTCCCTTTCTCTCTTTTAGGTCTCTCCCTCCCTCTATACATCCCACCCCCTCTATCTTAGGTCTCTCTCTCTCAGGTCTCTCCTTCCCTCTATCCCTCCCACCCTACCTAGATAACTCTCTTTCTCTCAAGTATCTCCCTCCCTATATCGCTTCCACCCTCTCTCTCTCTTAGGCCTCTCCATTCCTCTATCCTTCCCACCCCCTCTCTCTTAGGTTGTCTCTCCCTCCCACCCCCCTCTCTCTATATTAGGTCTCTCCCTCACTCTATCCTTCCCATCCCCCTCTCTCTTAGGTCTCTCCCTCCATCTATCCCTCACACCCCCTCTATCTCAAGTCTCTCACTCCCACCCTACCTAAATAAATCTCTCTTTCTCTCTCTCTCAAGTTTTCTCTTCCCTCTATCCCTCTTAGCCCCCCTCTCTCTCTTAGGTCTCCCTCTCCCTCTCTCTTAGGTCTCTTCCTCCCACCCTGCCTAGATAACTCTCTCTCAATCCATCTCTCTCTAACCTCTCTCCCTTCCTACATCCCTCTCTCTCTCTCACACACATCTCTCCCTTTGTCTATCCCTCCCACCCTACCTAGATAACTATCTCTCTCTCCCTCCTCCCCTCTCTCTCAAGTTTCTCTCTCTCTCTCTCTCAAGTCTCTCCCTCCCTTTATCCTTCCCACCCCCTCTCTCTTAGGTCTCTCCCTCCCTCTATCCCTCCCACCCCCTCTCTCTCAAGTCTCTCCCTCCCTCTATCCCTCCCACCCCCTCACTCTCTCAGGTCTCTCCCTCTCTCTATCCCTCCCACCCCCTCACTCTCTCAGGTCTCTCCCTCTCTCTATCCCTCCCACCCCCTCTCTCTCTCTCTCTTAGTTCTTTCCCTCCCACATCCATGTTGCAAGAATGGAAAAGGAATGAAGTGTTGTCATTGATGTCAACTAGTCAACTAGTTATGTCAATCGGTCAACTGGTTATCTACTAGTTGTTGTTGATTGTAGATGTCGAGGATATTGAGAAAATTGTATTAAAAGAAGGTTGTTGGTTCTGATGCTTGTGAACTATTCTTTTCCATGTTGTGATTAAAGTTTGGGAGAATTTTTCCTGGTCTTTATTTCTCTTTGATGAAATCTTATGGCATATGGTTCAAGAGTTGTGTTGTCCTAGTTCTATTGAAGTTGGTTTTGGCATTTGGAAGTATCGAGCTTAATTGATCTATGTGTTTTACACTGGTGTGGTCGACTGTGTGTCAAGCACTACTTTCAAAGTTGATGAAGCGTGTTGGATCTATTATGGATCCTGGTGAAGCGTGTGTTTGGGCCGCCCTCATTATAATTACACCCTAGGATGTTTGGTGCTGACCTAATTTGAAAGTTGAAGTTGGATGGCCGACTTTGTATCTTTTCAAGGTTGGAGATAGTATAAATATAGAATGTGCTAGCGATGAAAATTGTACATAAGAAAAGAAGGAAGATAAGTGAAAGAGAAGACGTGAATTTTATGCTATTCTTAAAGTGTGTGAGTTAAGTATGTGGTTGTTCAGTACGAAGCTTAACACCGAGTTTCTAGATGCAGTGAACAGAAGGTGAACTCTATCATTCATGCGAGTTGATTAGTGATCGTGATGAAATCTTTGTTGCATTAAGATTTTTGTCTCTCTATAACAAGTCTTCTTTGTCTTCTTTATATCTTTGTGGTAGTGAGCCCTCTGGGTTGTAGCCCTATGGAAAGTGAGTCCTTATTTCAGGCAGTGAGCCTTATTTCAAGCAGTGAGCCTTATCTCAGGCAGCGAGCCTTTTTGTAATTGATTTTGATATTCTCTATAGTGTGAGTTAATCCTCACTGTGGTTTTTCCCTTATTGGGTTTTCCACATAAATTTGGTGTTATTGTGTTTGTGCATTTACATTTGATGGTTAATCACTTAATCAATTTATGTGTTAGTTCCGATAATTGAATTTAAGGTTATAATTTGTGACAACCGATTCACCCCCCCTCTTAGTTGTCCTATCAAACAATTGGTATCAAAGCTTGGTTCCTTGGTGAATAGCTTAACCACTTGAGGAAGGTTCGGGATGGCTAACAAAATGGTCTTTGATTATCCAAAGTTTGATGGAACTAATTAAGTATCTGGAAAGTACTAATGGAAGAATATCTGGAGTATTGTGGATTTGATGTAGAGAAAGATTACAAGAATCCCTACACTCCTCCTACAAATGGTTCGAGTACACCTGAGAGAATTAAAGCACATGAAGTGAATAACAAGGCGAAGTTCATCTTGAAGAATAATTTGGTACATTCTGAGTTGATTAAGGTTTAGAATTTGAAGATAGCTAAGGAATTTTGGGATGCTTTAGAAAGAGCGCACGATGGTGATGAAAGGGTGAAAGAAGCAAAATTATAGAATTTGGAAACACTGTTTGATCTTTTAGATATGTCCGAAGACGAGAATGTTAAAGCTTATGTACAAAGATTGGATGAGGTAGTGGTTGGAATGTGATCTCTTGGCACTACTATAGATGAAACCAGAATTGTAAAGAAGATTCTCAGAACTCTTCCTGATGCTTATAGTGAAAAGGTGAGTGCTATTGAGCAGACTATAGATTACAAGACATGTACTAAGGATATGTTGTTAGGATTCTTGACATGTTATGAAATGAGGAAGCTGAATCTAAGAAGTGGAGGAAAACAAAGGCTATTTTTAAAGCTACAATAACTGAAGATCCAAATGAAGAGAACTTTTAAGAAATTGAGGCTAACTTTGTAAGAAGATTGAGAAAAGGCTCTAGTAAGTATGAAGGAACATTTCCCTTTAAATGCTTTAGTTGTGGATAAATTGGTCACTATGTTGCAAAGTGTCTGAAAAGAGCTAAAAAGAATAAACAAAGATATGAGAAAGAAAGGAAAGGGAAGAAGATTAACAGAACTTACTATGTTAATGAGAATGCTAGTATTTTAGATGAAGATTTAGAATATGAAAACCCAAATACAATGAATGCTTGTTCTTGGTGATTAAAGATGAACCTACTTCTAGTAATTCAAAAAGACAATCAAAGGAAAATCCTCTGGAGAAGGAGAAGGAGAAAAATGAAGGTACAATTATCTCTACCCTACATGCTAAATAGGAAAAGAATTTTTGGGTAGTTGATAGTGGTTGCTCACATCACATGACTAGTGACAAGAGTAAGTTTGTGAAACTTAAAAAATATGATGGAGGTCTGGTTATGTTTGGAGATGATACTAGTGCTAAAATATGTGGGATAGGTTTAGTGAGTTTTGATTGCAAGCTTCATACTAATGATGTCTACTATGTTAAGGGTTTAAGGCATAATCTATTGAGTGTTGGTCAAATGTGTAGAAAGGGATATGATCTTGTGTTTAAGGATGAGAAGTGTGAGATCCAGAAAGGATCTAGAATATTGATTGCTATAGGACAAAAATATGAAGGGAATATTTATCAACTTAAAGGTGTTGATGGACGATGTTTTATGACTCAGATAAATGACAGCTGGTCATCCTTGAGCTCTCTATCCTGATGATGGATCACAGAGTGTGATTTGAAATGTTGATTCAAAAAAGCTTACACAATCAAATCTAGAAACAACTATTCATACTATTCAGATTGTGAGAGATCTACCAAGAATTACAAAGCCAGTAAATGTTATCTGCTGAAATTGCTAGTTCGGGAAACAAAGAAAAAATCATTACAAATTAAGGGAACAATCTACTACAAGATTTCTTGAATTTGGTTCATACAAATCTTTGTGGTCCTATGAGAGTGTGAAGTCTACTTGGTAAAAGGTACTTTATTCTTTTAATTGATGATTATTCTAGATATACATGGGTTACATTTTTAAGAGAAAAATCAAAAGCTTTAGATAGATTCAAAGCATTCAAGGCTATGGTTGAAAATGAAGTGAATTTGAAGATAAAATGCTTGAGATCTGACAAAGGTGGTGAATTCACCTCCCATGAGTTCAATATGTTTTGTGAAGTTAATGGAATAAAGAGACAATTATCTACTTTGATAAATCCTCAGCAAAATGGAGTTGTTGAAAGGAAAAATAGAACAATTCAAGAAGCTGCTTGGTCAATGATCACTGAAGCTAGATTACCGGAAGTATACTGGAAAGAAGCTATTCACACTGTTGTGTATGTATTAAATTGAGTTAAGGAAAGAGAAAATAGTACGAAGACTCCCTATGAGCTATGGCACAAAAGAATTCCTATAGTTAAATATTTCAAGGTATTTGGAAGTAAATGCTACATCAGAAGAGATGAGGAAACATTGGGAAAGTTTGATGCAAGAAGTGATGAAGGAATATTTCTTGGTTACTCTACTAAAAGCAAGGCATACAGATGTTTCAACAAAATATTGAGGAATATTGTGGAAAGCTTGAATGTGAAGGTTGATGAAACAATGAAGAATTATATTGATATTGATGAATATGTGTCTAATGAACATGACTGTAAAAGAATAGAAGAAATTGAAGAAGAACATGATAGAGATGAGCAGAAAGAGAAGAAGATGCTCCAGTAATTTCCCCTAGAACACTGAAATATGTATAGAGGAATCATTCAAAAAGTCATATTATTGGAGACAAGACAAAAGGTGTGTTGACTAGAAGCAAAGTTGTTGTTGAAGTAATATTGTGCTTATTCTCTGAAATTGAGTTGAAGTTAGTAAGAGAAGCCCGTGAAGATGAACATTGGAAGGAAGCAATGAAAGAAGTTTTGCAGATTGAAAGAATCAAACTTGGGAATTGGTCCTAAAATTGACAAAAAAATATATCATTGGATAAAAATGGGTATTCAGAAACAAGTTGGATGAAAACGAGAAAGTTGTCAGAAACAAAACAAGGCTTGTGTGTAAAGGCTACTCACAAGTGGAAGGTATATATTTTTAGGAAGCCTTTTCCCTGATAGCAAGAATGGAAGCTATAAGGATGTTCTTAGCATTAGCTTCTTATAAAGATTTTAAAGTTTATTAGATGGATGTCAAGTCAGAATTTTTGATTGGTGAACTAGATAAAGAGGTCTACATGGAACAACCAGAAGGATTTCAGTTAATAGATCAACTGGATGTGGTGTGTAGATTGAAGAAAGCTTTATATGGATTGAAGCAAGCTCCTAGAGCCTGGTATGCAAGGTTAGATAAGTATTTGAATCGGCAAGGATTTAACAAAGGTATGACAAACAGTAATTTGTATTTCAAGACTGAGAATGACAAAATATTGATTGTAGTGGTAGATGTTGATGACATTATCATTGGAGGAAATGAAAAGATGTGCAAAATGTTTGCTGAAGAAATGCATAAAGAATTTGAAATGTTTATGATTGGCAAGATGAATTTATTTCTTGGGCTACAGATTGATCAAATAGAGAAAGAAATTTTCATTTCACAATCTAAGTATATGAGAGAAATGTTAAGAAAATTTGGTATGGACAGTTCCAAATTGGTAAGTAATCCTATGGTGACTAGATGCAAGTTAATTTTCATTTCACAATCTAAGTATATGAGAGAAATGTTAAGAAAATTTGGTATGGACAGTTCCAAACTAGTAAGTACTCCTATGGTGACTAGATGCAAGTTGGGAAAAGATGATGATTCATCTAAGATTGATTAGAGCAAGTATAGATCTATGATTGGTGGACTACTATATTTGACTGCTACTAGACTAGATATTATGCATGTGGTTTATCTTGTGGCTAGATTTCAAGAAGATCTGAAGGAAACACATGTTACTACAGTTAAACGAATATGCAGATATTTGAAAGGCACTCTGGATTATGATTATGGTATCCTAAAGATACTAATTTTACACTTACTGCTTACATAGATGTAGATTGGGTTGGAATTATAGATGACAAAAAAAGTGCAAGTGGTGGTGCATTCTTTCTTGGATATAGATTGGTGGCATGGTTGAGTAAGAAGCAAGATTAAGTCTCTTTGTCTACTGCTAAAGCTGAGTATATTGCTGCTGCATCATGCTATACACAAGTTCTATGGATGAAACAGACATTGAAAGATATCACAGTGCTACATGATGATCCTATTTCTATCTTCTATGATAACACAAGTGCAATTAAAATTTTGAAGAATCCTGTGATGCACTCAAGAACAAAGCATATATCTATTAGATATCATTTCTTAAGAGAGGAGGTTATCAAGAATGAGTCAAGCTTGAGTATGTTTCGACAAAGGATCAGATTGTGGATATATTTACAAAGGCTCTTCCTAAAGATACTTTTGAGTATCTCTAGGATAAGCTAGGGTTATTTCCCCTCCCTTTACAAACTAAGATGCATTTGGAGATGCATCAGTCTCGTGGATTCATAGTTCTATCTCTTTGGGCTGATGTTTTTGGTGGCTACCCCTCAGGGGAAGCATGAAAATTTTCTAACTGTTTTCATTATGAGTATTTTGTTTTCATGTCAAAGGGAGTTTCAATGGACATATATTTTTCCTTTTCCATTGATGTCAAAGGGGGCAAGAGAGCATATGAAAAAAAATTAATAAGAGAAAGTAGGTAATGAGGAAGATGATCTTCTAAAAGGGGAGAAGTAGAAAGAAAAATCTTGAGAAGTATTTTCAGAATAGGTATGGTGTCTTTGATGGTTTTTCACATCATGTGTTGCCATCAATGACAAAGGGGGAGATTGTTGCAAAAATGGAAAAGGAATGAAGTGTTGTCATTGATGTCAACCAGTTAGCTAGTTATCTACTAGTTATTGTTGATTGTATATGTTGAGGATATTGAGAAAATTTTATTAAAAGAAGGTTGTTGGTTCTGGTGCTCGTGAACTATGCTTTTTTGTGTTGTGATTAAGTTCGAGAGAATTGTTGCTGGTCTAGATTTATCTTTGATGAAATATTATGGCGTATGGTTCAAGATTTGTGTTGCCCTAGTTCTATTAAAGTTAGTTTTGGCATTTGGAAGTATCGAGCTTAATTAATCTATGTGTTTTACACTAGTGTGGTTGATCGTGTGTCAAGCGCTACTTTTGAAGATGATGAAGCATTTTGGATCTATTATGGATCCCAGTGAAGCATGTGTTTGGTTTTCCCACATTCTAATTCCACCCTAGGATGTTTGGCATTGACCAAAATTGAAAGTTGAAGTTGGATGGCCGACTTTGTATCTTTTTAAGGTTGGAGATAGTATAAATATAGAATGTGCTAGTGATGAAAATTGTACATAAGAAAAGAAGGAAGATAAGTGAAAGAGCATACATGACTTTGATGCTATTATTAAAGTGTGTGAGTTAAGTGTCTAGTTGTTCAGTGTGAAGCTTAACACCAAGTTTCTGGATGCAGTGAGCAAAAGGAAAACTCTATCATTCATGCAATTTGATCGGTGATTATGGTGGAATCTACGTTGCATTGGGATTGGTGTCTCTCTGCAACAAGTCTTCTTTGTCTTCTTTGTATCTTTGTGAAAGTGAGCCTGTTGGGTTGTAGCCCTGTGGATAGTGAGTCCTTATTTTAGGCAGTGAGCCTTATTTCAGGAAGTGAGCCTTATCACAGGCAGTGAGCCTTATCACAGGCAATGAGCCTTTTTGTAATTAGTTTTGATATTCTCTATAGTGTGAGTTAATCCTCACTGTGGTTTTTCCCTCATTGGGTTTTCCATGTAAATTTGGTGTTATTTTTTTTGTGCATTTGCATTTGATGGTTAATCACTTAATTAGTTTATGTGTTAATTCAGATAATTGAATTTAAGGTTATAATTTGTGATAACTGATTCACCCCCCATTAGTTGTCATATCCAACAACCCCTCTCTCTCAATTATTTCACTCCCACCCTACCTAGATAACTTTCTCTCTCAATTCTCTCCCTCACTTCTTACCTTCCTTCCTCCCTCTCTCTCTTTTAGGGCTCTCCCCCCCTCTCTCCCTCCCACCCCCTCTCTATCAAGTCTCATTCCCACCCTACCTAAATAATTGTCTCTCTCTCAAGTCCCTACCTCCCACCCTACCTAGATAACTGCCTCTCCTTCACACCCTACCTAAATAACTCTCTCTCAATTCTCTCCCTCCCACCCTACCTAGATAACTCGATCTCCTTCAGGTATCTCCATCCCTCAATCCCTCCCACTCTCTCTCTCTTAGTTCTATCTCTCCCACCCTACCTAGATAACTTCCTCCCTCTCTCTCAGGTCTTACCTTTCTCTATGCCTCCAAATACCCCTCTCTCTCAAGTCTCTCCATCCCACCCTACCTAGATAACTCTCTCTCTCTCTCTCTCTCTCTCTCTCTCTCTCTCTCTCTCTCTCTCTCTCTCTCTCTCTCTCGGGTCTCTCCCTCAGGTGCCCTATTTAGGTAACTCTCAATCTCTCGAGTCTCTCCCTCCCTCTATCCCTCACACCCTACCTAGAAAACTCTCACTCTCTCTTAGGTCTGTCCTTCCCTCTATCCGTCATAGCCCCCCCTCTCTCTTAAGTCTCTCTCTCCCATCCTACCTAGATAACTCTCTTTGTCCCTCTCTCTCAGTTCTTCCTCCCACAATTCCTAGATATCTCTCTCTTTAAGCTTGCTTTCTCCCTCTATTCCTCCCACCCTACCTAGATAACCACCTCTCTCTCACTCCTTCCCTCTCTCTCAAGTCTCTCTCTCCCACCCAACCTAGATAACTCTCTCTCTCTCCCTCTCAAGTCTCTCCCTCCCTCTATCCCTCCCACCAGGTACCTAGATAACTCTTTCCCACATCTCTTACTCTCAGATAGATCTCCCTTCCACCCTACTCAAATAACTCTCTCTCTCTCTCTCAGGTCTCTCCCTCCTTATATCCATCCCACCCTACCTAGATAACTCTCTCTCTCGCTCTATATATATATATATATTAATATTATAATGTAGTAAATAATATATAATATATATTCTATATATAGTATATAGTATATAATATATAATATATATAGTATATATTATATAATATATAATATATTACATAATATAATATATATTATATATACTATATAGTATATAATATATATAATTTATATAATACATTATATACTATAATATAATATATTACATATTATATATTTTATGTATTATTAATATATAATCTATTTATTGTATATTAATAACACAAATTATATTAAATAGTGAAAGTAACAGATATCCATTCATAACAAATATTTGTTTCAAATGAATATCCATTTTTTCTCACAAAATGAGTAGCCTTGGTATTTCCCTTAGGGTTGCCTTGGGATTTGGCTTGGGGGTGTCATACATGGAAAGTCAACTACAAAAACAAGTTTAGAAAATTTCCTTACTTTTCTAGAGTTCGCCCTTGTGGTTGACAACTTTTTTTTATCCAAATTCAATGAAATGAAAAGGGTTTATTGACCAAATTATCAACTTTCCACCAATATAAGATATGCCTTATTTTGAACTTAATGGATAATTATTATTAATTTTCTACATGCATTATGACTAATTTCTTGATTGATAGGTTGACTGAAAAACATCTATAATTCTCAAATGATTTCATATTTTTTGAATCCATAAGATGTGGCACATTCTATGCTTCCCATACTATAAGATAAAAAAAAATGAATTTCATAATTTTTTGACTAATTTATGGTGGTCAAACAAACAAGTCTTAATATTTTTTAAAAGTTCTATTAAAAAATTCATAACTAATTATTTACTTGGAAAAATTAAAAAATGTGTCACATCTGGGTATGTGTTCTCTATTTATATTGAAAGTGTAATATATATATATATATATATATATATATATATATATTGCTTGTACTTAGGTTGGTTAGACATACACCTACTTTTTATTTTTTCTTGAATATTTAGTACTACTACATTGAAATTTTAAATTTTAAGCAAGTAGATTTACATTTTTCCAAAAAAGGACTAGTAGCTTAGAAACTACATTCAATTTTCTACAAAATTTTGTTCTTACATATTTTTTAAATTATGTTAATAACCTATCATTTGTTTATATCAAGTTGCCTAACTCTATTTTTTTGAATTTTTATTGCCACTTAGGGGCATAGTTTGGACTCCCATGATCTTGCTCTAACCCAAAAATACATTCAATCTACCTATTTAATACCAAATTCACACACAAAAAAACAACAATAACTTACTCCTTTGATCTCCCCGATGTCGTGGCAGAATTTTGATGAAGAATTGGTGAACAAATGGTGCAGTTTTGGTCTTCCTGGAATGTGAGCGCATCTTGGAGGGTTTGCAGGCCGCAAAGAAGCTTTGCAACAAAAACAAAAAAGAAGAAATGAAGTTTGTTTTTTCTTAAATAATAAATAATGTGAGTAGGATCGATCACTACAAAGCAATAATGTGAGCGTGTTATGGATTTTTTGAATTTTGAAAGCGGGGTGGCCACTTTTTTGACCCCCCATATTTCTACACCTGTCTAGGGAGAGGTAGAGAGTGATAGGTGAGATAGAGAGAAGTAGAGAGAGATGGGAGGGAGGGAGAGATAAAGAGGGATAGGTGAGATAAAGAGAATTAGAGAGAGGGAGAGAGAAAGATGGGTAGATATAGAGAATGGTGAGATAGAGAGAAGGAGAGAGTGAGAGGGAGGGAGAAAGTGAGAGAGAAAGAGGGGGAGGGATAGAGTGAAACAAAGTGAAAGAGAGAGAGAGAGGTAGAGGGAGGGAGAGGAGAGATAAAGAGTAGAGAGAAAAAGAGGTAAGGACGGAGACATAGGTGAGATAGAGAGACAAAGAGAGTGATGGGTGGAGAGGTAATTGGAGAGAGGGAGAGGGGAGATAAATATAATTAGAGAGGGGAGGAGAGGTAGAGAGAGGAGAGATAGAGAGAAGTAGAGAGGGAGGGAGGGAGGGAGAGGTAGGGAGGGAGATAGAGGGGGGTGTGTGTGTGTGAGAGAGAGAGAGAGTAAAGAGGGTAAAGATAGAAAGAGGAAGGGAGGGAGGGAGAGGTTAGATAGAGAGAAGTATAGTGAGGGGGAGAGTGAGAGAGAATGGTGAGATAGAGAGAAGTAAAGAGGTAAGGAGAGATTGACATAGAGGTCTAGAGCATAAGGGAAAAATAATGAGAGAGAGAGAGAGAGAGAAAGATGATACAACTTGCTGATTACTAAAATTTGACCTCCTGATTAATAAAATTTGACATGTTGATTACTAAAATTTGACTAAGTCTGAAAGATTATAAGATCTTCCAAAAACTACAAATTTCATTATAACTCCTATAGATTTGAAACCACTCTCAAGCATCCTGAAACTATATACATGGAATATAACTTAAAGTTCAACTTATACTTAAATGTTTATTTCATGTATATAGTTTCATTGAAAGATATGGAAAAGAAATACAAAAAAAGATATAATAATGTGCTCATGTTCTGTGAAAGCATTGACAAAACATGAGCACATTATTATGCATGCACATTTTGTCAATACATTCAAATAATGCAAGCGCATTATAGCATGCTTGTGTTTTTGTTTTCTTTGGGGATTTCCAAGCCAAAGGCTTTGACTGAATTTCCAATGCTTAAAGATGTGTTTTTCCAAATTCTAAAAAAATTCACATAATCTCGAGTGTGCTCCCCATTAGGTTTGCATGTGTTTCAAGGTCAAGTAAAAAAAACACCTAGGTAATGTTAAGATCTCTCTTAGCTATCTAACCATATGCTTTTTTTCATATTTTGAGTATGTTAAGGTTTTCATCTTTAATTTTTTTTTTTGGTGTATCCATTTTTTGTCAAAAACCAATGTTTCCAGTATTTTTTACTCTATTTTTTAACTGTTCAATAAAATTTAAAATAAATTACATTTTTAGAAACTAGATTCCATTCTACACATATTTTTAAAAAGTTGAATTTTTTATTAGTTTTCAAAAAAGTTAGGGGTGAGCATGCTCAAATTTTTATTTTTCAAGATGTGTCCACTTTGAAAATTAGTAAAAAATCATATATACTTTAAAAAATTAGCAAAAAAATTAGGGATAAACTACATGGTGTTATCTAATTTCTCGAAAAATCAATTTTTAAAATACTAAAGAAAAGTTAACATTTTAGGGGGCCACACTAGATGCTATGTTATGTTTTATTAAAAAAAATGACTAATTTGTGTGGCCCCCCTTTTTGAACCCCTTAATATCGACCATTTTTCAAAAAAAATAGCAGTTTAGAAAGTAGATTCAGAGCACTACAATTCTTGTTTTTGTTGCATCTTAAATTTTTGAGTGTAACTATCTTGAATTTGTCATCCAAGGTTAGTCTTTCCTGATTTCAAAAAAAAGTTGCCACTTAAGACCCCTTTTTGGCCCCCTATCTTTGTTCACTTACCCCAAAGGGGATATATATTGTTTGTAGGAATTGGATTTTATTTTGTCTTCAGACATTCTTCAATGATTTTGGATCTACTTCATTATGGGGGGCCTATGTGGTCTCTTTCTTTCCCTCTTATGGGGGCATTTTTAATGTACATATGTGATGGATAGTGTACTTGGGGGTATCATGGAGTCTTCCATATTTCATCACTTAATTGTTTATTTTCTATCTTTTAGGGAGGAGTTTTATCCCACTGGGTTTTCTTGTTTTCTCCTTTTATGAGAGATTTCTTTTGCATTTGTACATGGGTACTTAAAATGGCCTTGTAGTTGAGACCCATTTTTTGAAATTTTTTTCTTTATTTTCATAATAATCTCTCCCTAAGTTGCACTTAAGGGGGGTGTTGGTGTAAATATATGTCTTGTACCTAGTAATTTTCCTTACTAGGGACATAGGGGACTTATTCACATGTTAAGTTTACTTAGGGTGTAAGATTCCTTCTAGAATTCTTAGTTGACATATCTAGATCTTATCTTTCTAGAATTTAATTCTTAGGTTGTCATGATTTAGTTGTCTCATGTCATATGATTAAGACACATGTCACAATCATGTTTAATCCTATTCCTCACCTTTCCTATATAAGCAAGATCATTGTACACTTTGTAATATACTTCATACCTCATCATCATTTTGATAGGTCTTAATATCAACCAAGCTCATTTTCTTGCATACTCTCTTGTGGAAGGAATCCATTATTTTTGCAAGTGGTCTTAGGTATAGAGCTAATCTTCAGCTCTTACAATGAACTCATCCCAAGTACAAAATAATGATTGATAGTTCAAAGTATTAAATTTTGAGCATGTATCACATTAGAATACATTCCTCATGAAAATAATAAATCTAGAGATATCATGGCTACCACTAGTTCCCTTCTTAAGATGTAACAAGATTCCCAACAATGTCAAATACTAGCTTAACAACTATTGATCCCAACATACAATGTCCCAAAATTTGAAATAGTGTATGTGATTTTTGTCCCAATTTTCCTTGTTATGATGAAATTTACAATTACCTACATGATAACATCATCACTACTAATCTTTTTTATAACTAATATAAATTCTTCATTCAATATGCATCCTAGTTTACCCTCATTTGTGACACCTCCATCATAGGGGCTATGATGGTAACTTGTTAAGATGATTAAATTTAGAGAAAGATAACTTAGCAATCAAGAAAATTTCATGATAAAATCTACAAAGAGCATATCAATGGTATTGTCCTAGCTAATAAACTACTCAAAATAGGAAAGTATTCACCTAATATGGATAAAGAGACTTGTGATTATGTTAGAATTTTTTTACCTTGTTAGAAGCATGGATACCTTGTGTTAAAATGAACAAGACAACTGAGAGGGGGGATGAATCATTTGTAGAAAATTAAACCTTCAAAAACCCTCAACAGTAAACAAAACCACAAGCTTTCATTAAGCCTTTATTCTGTTATATTGATTAGACATGAAATGTAGATAATAGAAACTAAAATCATAAAAATACACATAAGAACACTAGATTTATGTGGAAAACCAAATGAGGGAAAAACCACAGTGAGGATTAGCTCACAATATAAGTAATAGAAAAAATGATACAGAGGGGATCACTGCTAGAATATGACACACTATCCAAAAATGATCACAGCCAGGGTTCACTGCCACATAAAGAATACAAGAAGATAGAAGAAGAATGTTACACAGAAAACACTTCTTAATGTAACAAGAAGTCCACCACAATTACTTGCACACTTTCGTAGTATCACATGAATATTTTGGATGCCTTCATCTCATTGCCTTCAGGAACCCTAACATGAATTTCACACTACTTTACTCAAATTCACATCACACACATCACTCACATCAATCTCTCATCTATATTGATTCTTACTCTTTCGTACTCTCAACTTGCATCAACACCATACATACTTATATCAAGCTCTACCTCAAAAACTTCCTCCAATGTCGGCCACTAGCCATTATACATTCAAATTCGAAATAGGTTGGCACCTAAACATTCCCGTGGTGGATAGGAACAAAAGGCGACCTACACAAATCCTTAATTAGGATCCAAATAGATCCCAACATAATTCATCACACTTCCACAAGCCTCACATGTAGTGTTAAACACAAGTTCACCCAACACCCATGCAAAACACGATAGACATTAAGTACACACTTCCTTAAATCAAGATGAAAATTTTGTACAACATAATTCACTTGAAATCAATCCAGAACAGTTCATGAACCACTTAATATTCATTGAACACTTCAGTCAAGCTCGCATCAACAAATACTTTAACTGATAACCCTTAATTGCATATTGATAAATGAAACTCACACTGTACTACACCAAATAAAGTAAAAAAATTGAATATAGAAAGATAAAAGCATTATAACCAATTTCCCAAACTTGCACAACCTAAATCCAAACAATGAAGAAGCGCGGAGAAAATACATTTCTCCCAAACCATAGAAAAAATCACTGAACAATTGGTTCACACACTAGTGAAAATATCTCACAGTGTACAATGATCTAGAAACCTAAATTTTAATATAGCAACCTGCGTCAGTCTTGAATGACTTGTAATATTTGTGCAGGCATAGCATGAACACAAAAAAATGGAGAGCATAATACTAGAGCACACTATGAACATTTACAAAACACAATTTACTCTGTTTATTAATTTTTCTCAAAAGCACTTGGAAACCAAGTACCAGAGACATCATATCAACTTATTACTTCATTCTCTCACCTTCAGAATCTGCAATAAAAGAATAGCTACATGTACTCACAACACTTCGTCAAGGCCTCAACTACACATGCACAACTTGTTTTCCTCTTTTCCACAATTTTCTCAATATCCTCAACATCTTCATCCCTTAGTTGACATCAATGAAAACACCAGTCGGTGGACTTCCTGTTGACATCAATGAAAATACCATTATTCTTGCAACAATCTCCCCCTTTGTCATTGATGGCAACATAAGATATGAAAATCCACCAAAGACCAAAAATATCTAAACACACTCTCCTGGTACGTTACATGACTCTCTCTCTCTCTAAGTGGATAAGCTCTTTTTCACATGATTCTCTTCTCCCCCTTTGACATCAATGGAAAAGGATAAAATGTTTTGCATTGATCTTTGTCTTTGACATTGAACCAAAATTACCTTCTCTGAATACAGCCCCTTAGGAGTAGACCCAACTACATCAACAACATAATTACAACACATGACACTACCTACTCCCCTTGAGATGTAGCCACCAACATTAGGCTAGAAAAGAGATAGATCCATAGATCCACTCTATTGATGCACTTCTATATGCATCTCATTCAACAAAGGGGCGGCAATTGTTGAGAAAATGTGTCTCAACCTTGCAATTACATAAGGTATTGTTTATCTGATGATGACAGGGGGGCGTGGGGGCAATCCCCCACATGAGGGGTCCAGGGGGATCATCTCCCTAACTGGGGTCTAGGGGAAGTGCCCCCAAAAGGAAAATTTTATTTATATTTTATTATTGTAAATCTGGACCATTCATAATTATGTCTCATATCTGACCACAAATATTTTATTAGCTTGAATTTCCCTAGAAGGAAACCCTATTTTATGAGGGTGTTGTATTACGGTTGTGTATTGTGATGTATTGTGAGAGTCTGATAGCAGTCATGTTATCTCTAGATCTCTGACTGGTGATACTCCTGTGAGAAGCTTGCTCTGCAAGTATATTGTAATCTTTGTGATTGTTGTATAATACATTGGGCGACTTTTGGAGTGTGGGTTTTTCTCTTGAAAGGGTTTTCCCCACATAAATTATTGTGTTGTGGTATGCATGATATTTGTGTTTATTTCTATTAAAGTTTTTGTAACTATTAAAGATCTGTAAATTTTTTACATTATTCTCCTCTCAAGATTAGTGTAGGAATTTGTTCTGCTACCTTACCTTCCTTACAAGTGGTATTCGAGGCTGATCACCTTTGGTTTTAGTTGTGGGTTGTTGGGTTTTTTGAACTAATCTAGATTTAAGTGGGAGCTTGTGTAGAAGGCACTTTGTGATCTTGTTGCAGGAATTTTCAAATGGCAAGTTCATCAAGGAGAATAGAGGTGGATAAATTTTCTAGAAATAATTTTGAAATGTGGAAGCTAAATATGGAGGATCTGTTGATAGATCAATATCTTTGGGATGCTACTGATGAGAATGTTTCAAGGTCTGCAGATCCTACTCAAGCTACTCAATGTGATGTTATGGACCATAGAGCAAGGGTCTAATCATATTATGCTTGGTAGACTATTTTAATCAATGTCCATGAAGAGACTTTTGCACATAAACTATGGAAGAAGCTTGGTGAGATGTATCAAGCCAAATCTTTAGGGAACAAGATTTTCTTGAGGAAGAAATTGTATTCCTTGAGAATGGAAGAGGTTGGATGAATTACAAACCACCTAGAAGCATTCTATTTGTTGGTGGCTCAATTGGTATCAGTTGGTGTCAAAATGGATGAAGAAGAGAAATGTTAGATCCTGCTTTGTTCTTTGCCTAATTTGTGAGATTCTCTTGTTATGGCTATTGGGAGTACTTATGTTATATTAAAGACTGAAGATGTGGTGGGTTCTTTTCTTTCTAAAGAGATGAGGAGGAAGGTATCCATCAGTGCCAAGGAGGCCCTAAGTTTTTGTGGAAGACCTAAGGAAAAAGGTAAGAAGAATGAGAAGCATGATAAATCCACATCCAAGGGGACATCTAAGTCTCCTGGAAAGTATAAAGTTATTTACTGGAACTATGGTAAACATGGACATGTTCATAAGGAATGCAAAGAAGAAAAGAAGAAAAAGAAGAAATTTGATTTTGATTCCAAGTCTGAGAAGGAAGATGGTGACACATTCATTGCAGCTTTGGCAACTCATGTAGGTAATGATGCATGGTTAATTGAATAAGGATTGACTTAGGTGCATCTTTCCATATGAAGTTTAAAAAAGATCAGTTTTCTGAATATAAAGAATTTGATAGAGGTAAGGTGTACTTGGGTGATGATTCTCATTTAGACATTGTTGGTCATGGTAAAGTGAAAATCAAGTTTCCTAATGGTAGAATAAAAAGGATTAATGGTATGTTTCTTATCCCTGGTTTAGCAAAAAAATTGTTATTTGTGAGCAAACTAATACATGCGGGTGTGTAGGTAGTATTTTCTGGTGCAGGGTGCAACAAGGTCAAAGGTGTTATGGTGATTGCTAGAGGTGTCAGATATGGTACATTCTATAAGATTGATGCATGCACTATTGAGTGAAATAATACTTCTATGAAAAACAAGTCTATGGAAGAAGTGAGGGTTTCACCTTCTGCAGATGGTAATGGCTTTTGGGTACCCAAGGATGCTCTTTCTTCTGAATCAATGTCACCTATAGATAAAACTATGTTATGGTACTAGAGACTTGGCGACATTAGAGAAAAGGGTCTAAGGACCTTGAAAAATAAAAACCTTGTTGAAGGTTTGTTTGATTGTAATCTTGAATTTGATTTCCGTGAGCATTGCATTTATGGAAAACAAAATCGTGTTCATTTTTACTTGAGTTCTCATAAATCTTGTGGTGTATTGGATCTTATTCATTTTGATGTGTTTAGTCCTATAGATGTTCCTTTAATTGGTAAATCCACATATTATGTTTCATTTATTGATGATTATAGTAGGACATGGGTATATTTTCTAAAGAGTAAATTTGATTTTTTTAGCCAATTTAAAGAATTTAAAGTAATGGTAGAGTTGCAGACTAGAAAGAAAATAAAATGTTTGAGGACTAATAATGGCGGTGAATTTTTCTCTAATGATTTTGATAGATTCTGTAAATATTGTGGTATTCGTAGATAAAAGATAACCCCATATTCTCCACAATAGCATGGAGTTGCATAAAGAATGAACAGGACACTGATGGAGAAGGCAAGGAGTATATTGAGTGGTTGTTGGCCTCCAACAATGATTTAACAACTAAGCCCTTACAGCTGTAATTCAGAGATTGGACATATAAATTGAATAGCTATTTCAATCATCATGAAGGTGCATTTAAATTATCAACCTAGGGATGTAAACTTGAAATGGTTGAACACAGTATGTGCACTAGGAATCCAAAGTAACCATATTCATCCTACAACTAAGAAAGACACAATGTTGAAAGTAAATTGCTTGGAAAGAAATAACATAAGTGCTAAGCACCAACCAACAACTATACTAAGCTGAAATGCATGACAAAGATGAAAGTTTGAGCAAACAAACAAGAAACTACTATGCCTACTTTGGTTGCAGGAACAGTCACAAAATGGAATTCTAGTGGCTGTAGGAACAGTCAGTACCAGATTCTTAACTAATTACTGAACAAAAAGTAATCACTAAACTAAACTAAACTAAAGGACAAAATGCTCACCAAGTGGGCCCCCTTGGATGAGTATCCCCTAAAACTAATGTAGAGTTAGATGCACAAACTTATAACTTCATTTTATTCGGTGGAAAACATAAGTACAAAAGAGCAACATAACTGTATTACTGAAAAACTAAGAATGCAAGTACATCATCAAACTATGCAACCTCCAAAGAAGGAGCATCTGAGTCTTATTTATAAGAAGAGAGGCTACTAACTAATCACCTAGCAAGGCGGTCAACTCCAAAAATAAGAGGACGCCATTTTAGGGAAAGCATAGAAAGTGGAGAGGTGGTTACACATGCATGGAATCTTGGTCAGATGCGTTTTCCTTAACACAGATTTAGCACAATAGTAATGCCTATATTTTCTCAACAATAGTTAAGACCATTTACAAGGCGGTCACAATGTTGATTTGCATGAGGAATCTCCCATTGTCGAGAGTCTTCCTTCCTTGACCTTTGAATGATTTCCTTGTTGATTGTTATGGAAAATGACCAGCTGATATAATCTTCCTTAATTTAGTGGCCTCATTTATATTTGCATGATAATATTAGTATGCATAATAATTGCAGATATGTAACTATTTTAAAGAAGCATTCATTAATCCACGTGTAGAATTAACATAGATAGTCCATATAGCATGTTAATGTCATTACAAATTTACAGAAATAAGCCTACACCCAATGTCTATGGTTTTGAGGAAATATCATAAAAATGCCATCATCCAAGTATCAAAGTCTAAGACAACTACAACAAATGGATCATAAATTCTACCAAAATTGAACCATAAAATGGACTCATCACTCCCCCCAACCTAAGGTTTTGTTGGTCCTCCAGTAGAGGAAGGGTTGTTCTTCTGCTTAGTCAATGCCCAAAAATTTGCATCTTCCAGCTGTCCTACATTAGTTCTTGTTGTGCGTGAATTAGGGTCCCAATAGAACCCTTGTTGTCTGTCCAATTTGCTCCATCTCTGCCTCTCCATAGCTATATCATACTAGTAGTACCTAAAATTTGGCATAAGACACAATAGGATAGGTGGCTAAAAAGTCAGTGGAAGCCAAAATTGTCCCTTTGTCCTTCCAATCTGTATATATTTGTCAATTCTCTTAAGTGTCGCAACATAGTTCTGCACAGAGTGAGGCTCAACTTGCTTTAACTCATCAGTTAGGTTGTTCCACCTTTGTGATAGGTATCTCTTCACAGATTCATCTTTTCTTTTTCTACCTCCTCATATTCTCTGTAAATTGCTTCTCTCTTAGGTAGGATCCTATTACCATAGCTTGGTCTATAAAGAATTCTATGTCAATCATTGAAAATGTCTCCTGGATTTCTAGATTTAGCCCTGATGGATAGGGGAATGTTGGATTCCATTTGCCTATAAGCCCTGAAATGTTATCCCCAACCAATTTTATTTTGTATCCAAGACATAAATGCTCTTAATTGGATATCCCCAACATACAATAGTGGATTCCAGTCATGGTCTTGGGTCACAACATAATTATGCAAATACAATTCACACAACAAATTCTTCATTTCAAGAGGAGCAATCCGATAAGCATTGAAAAATTCAAAAGGAGTCTCAATGGAAGGATTCAAACCTGAAATAATCCTTGCTAACTTAAAAGAAAGATGCTTCTCCTTCAAATGCAGAGCATAGACCCTTGGAGGAGTCCTGCATTCTAATATCTAAGGTACTAAGGCTACTATATTGTCCACCTTTTTCTTTAAAGCAGCAATTTCCTCATTCTTATCTTCAATCTCTTCATCTCTCTTTTGAATTTCCTTCTTTAGCCTACATTTCTCCTCTTTCCATAAGTTCATGGCTACCATGTGCATTGAAAAATTAGGGGGATTATGTATTCCTACCAACATTTTTCCTAGCACTTCTTCATATGGTACCAGATGCAGGGATTTTGGTTGTTTAGCCAATTTTGGCTATAGGGGTGCTAATTGTCCTCCTAGTTCTGGCTACAGGGCCTCTTGTTCTTGCTCATGCTCTTGCCGCAGGAACTCTTGCTGCAAGAGCTCCTAATTTTCCTCATACTCTTTACTTTCAACTTGTTTTTCGATGTCAACAAGATCTGCCAGTGTTATGTTTGTTGCTTCCTCAAATATGTCCTTCTCCTCAACATTCACCTGCCCCATTGGAGCTTCTGTGTCCTCTCATGATGTTTCTCTAGGCTTAGGTATTTCCTGTAGAGACACACCAAAGGCTAGCCCGATTGGTCTTGATTTTCTAGGAGGGATCTCATGTTTTTCTTTGGCTGCAAGAAGAACAGTTTCAACCTTTCGTTTCTTAGAGCTTGGCACTTCTTTTTCTGTCATTTTCTTTTTAGCTTTTCCCTTTCTTATTTTTGCTTCTTTCTTTTGTTCCCTAGTTCTCATTAGGATGCCAAGAGGAACATAATCATCAAAATCTGAAGAGGAACTTTCTTTGTATGAATGTTCTATCTCGAAAGAACTAATCTCTATGGTTTGTTCAGTTGTAGGAGGGTTTACACTAGGGCTTGTTCCAGAAGTTGAGGCACCAGGAGTGGATTCAATTGTGTTCAATCTCCTGCTAGCCCTACGAGGTTGAGGAAAAAACCTAGGTCAAAAATGCTCTAGTCTAATTTGATCAATATTTATGAATTCTTCCCAAGTCATTTCAAGCACATCATGCAGATACTTCTCAACTAATAATTTGATCAGACAATGGTGGGAAATGAAATTATCCCTACCTTTTTGGGTCTTGGTCACCATGATTGAAAGAAGGTAGTATAGCACATTCGACACATTCATTCTTCTCCCATGCCTCATGTGATTCAGGAGTTTGAAGTACTTAGAATGTAGATTCGATTGGTGACCTTCACAGGTAATGTACTTTATAACATAAACAACTACTTGCTTCCATGGCTCAGTTTGTCCACACTTAATGGAGGGTCACTAGGTTCTATAAATTCAGCCCTAGCCGACCTGACATCTCTAGTAGCAGGGTAATGTTCACCATCCTCAGGAAACCCTGTAACTTTTTCAATCCTCTCTTCAGTAGCTATGATCTCCAATCCTTTTATCATGGCCCTTCCTTTAGACAATGTTTGGGAAAATTCCATCACAACATCTTCATTAAAATCATTTAGCTTCAGGAAATAATCTAACCACCCGTAGTTTCTGAACTCAGCCTGGTAAGGTGCATCCTGTAGTAATACATAATGAACCGTGGGTTCATTTCAAATTAACCCACCTCCCATTGTTCGACTGTCTGCAATTAAACAATCACTCTGCAAAGTTTCTCTTCCTACAATGTTTGTCTGAAAGCTAAACTTCTCCTTTCTGCAATGCTGCTAAATTTCCAACGCTAGTGTCGTCTAAATTTTCCTTTTTGGCTTAATATTATGATAGAGAAATAAGGTAGTAAAGGAGTAATAAAAGAAGGTTATGATGGAGAAAAATGGTGGTGGTTGGTGTCACCTCACACATGCAAGCTATCATCTCACTTAGAATTCAAATCGGCTCAATTTAAACTTTGCTGACGTAAACCAATGTGGACTGACACATGGGCATAGTATTCACACCTTTCCCCCCAACCTAAATTTGAGCATGTGTCCTCACATGCTAGGTGATAATAACAATTTGATAGGGATAGGGAATAATGACATGCTATGGTGAATTTTGATATTAATGTACAACAATTAAATGAATGTACTAAAAGATAATTAAGATATAACAACTTAATGCACATGTACCTAAATTCTTGGAAGATTTTTTGCAAAGATTATGGAGAAAGTACCGATATCCTTTTAGAAATTAGTTAAGAAATTAATCAAAATGGAGTGGAATGAAGTGAAATGATGGAAGAGAGAGAAAGGTGGAGATGGATGGGCGGATGGGTGGATGGATGAAGAAGTGGACTCCCACAAAAGTGGAACTCTTTTATTATGACAAGTTACATACCTTGGTTAGCCAGAAGGAACACTAGGTCCACTTCCTTTGGCTGTAGAAAGTTTGAGTGTTGCATGTTGAGTAAATTGCTGCAAGAATTCCTCCTTAGAAGTTGGCTTGTGATACAATTTGAGGCGATGACCATTGACAAGCAACTTGAATTTGACAGGGTCAATGGTAGTGAGTTGAACAACACCATTGGGGAAGACCTCAACAACCTCATATGGTCCTGGCCACCTTGTCTGTAATTTTCCTGCATTATCCTTATACCTTGAGTCATAGAGCAGTGCCTAGTCACCTAGCTGTAATTTCTTGTCTTTGATGAATCTATCATGCCACTTTATTCTTTGATTCTTCACTACCTCTGTGTGATGCAACACTACCTTCCTCATCTCATCGAAAGCATTAAACTACATGATTTTGTCCCTTTATGCCTTAGATATATCCATCCCCAAGTCTATTGTAGTTCTAAGAGTCTTATGCTCAAATTCAATGGGCATCATAGATGTTTTTCCATACAACAATTCAAATGGAGTGAAGCCTGTAGTTGTTTTCCAGGTAGTTTTGTAGGTCCAAATAGCTTTTGGTAGCCTATTTTCCCACTCCTTGTGGATAGCCACTATTTTGGTTAGAATGGCTTCAATTTCTCTGTTAGTCACCTCAACTTGGCCATTGGCCTGAGGGTGATAAAGAGTAGACATTTTGTGCCTTATGTTGTACTCATTGACTAGTGCTACAACAAGGGTGGAAGTGAATTGATCCCGTTGATCAGTCACTATCTCTCTTGGAACCCCATACCGTGTGAAAATTTCCTCATAAAGAAATTTTGCAACCTTATTATCTCTTAAATGCTTCATTGCTTTAACTTCTACCCACTTGGTTACATAATTAGTGCATACCAGGATATACGCCTTACCTTTTGATGGAGGCTCAATGGGTCCTACAAAATCCAATCCCCACTTATCAAATGGAGTGATTAATACCTGAGGGTAAAGTGGCATCTCATCATATTTGGTTGGTCGGCCCATCCTCTAGCATCTATCACATTTTCTTGTATATTTTCCTGCATCCTTGTGGATTGTGGGCCAATAATATCTTGTATTAAAAATCTTCATTGTTGTCCTCTTGGCTGCAAAATTCCCTCCACAAGGTTCATTGTGACATGCATGCAAAATGTCATACATCTCATCTTCCCTCACACATCTTCTCATGACGTGGTCTAGTCCAATATAGAACAAACATCCAACAATCCATGAAAAAGGAAAAGATTTTTCAATGAGAACCCTTCTCTCTTTTGGAGAGAAGTGAGGAGAAACTCTCCCTATGACCAGATAATTAGCTATGTCAGCATACCAAGATGTTTTTACATTGATGGAGAATAAATTTTCATCAGGAAAAGAGTCATCTATGACTTGATTGTCCTCTGATGTAGTCAACCTTGAAAGAAAGTCTGCAACAACATTGACCTTCCCTAGTTTATCCACAATGGTTATGTCAAACTCCTGCATCAACAATAACCATCTTGCTAGCCTACCTGAGATCAGGGGTTTATTCATGAGGTATCTAATGGCTGCATGATCGGTGTGCACAAAAATATGATAGCCTATAATGTAGTGCCTAATTTTTTTTAGGACATAGATTACTGCCAACATTTCTTTTTCTATCACTGTATAGTTGAATTCAGCTCCCTGCAAATTTTTGCTGAAAAAATAAATGGAATTTTCAATAGATCCTTTTTTCCCCTAAGGCTGCTCCTATGGCATAGTTTGATGCATCGGTATGAATTTGAAAAGGAATTTCCCAATTAGGACCTTTAAGTACAAGAGCATGAATTAAAGCCGCTTTCAAGTCAAAAAATGCCTTGTCATAGTCTTTTGTCCATTGAAATTCAACATCTTTGGTTAGGAGAGTGTACAATGGTGTTGCCATTTTTTTGAAGTCTTTGATGAAATGCCTATAATAACCTGCATGTCCCAAGAAACTCCTAACATCTTTTTGTTTTGCAGGTATAGGTATATTAGTGATCACCTTAATCTTTGCAGGATCTACCTGAATTCCTTTGGAAGAGATGTAGTGTCCAAGGACTACACCTTTCTACATCATCATGAAGCACTTTTCACTATTTAAAGATATATTTTGGTCTTTACATCTTTGTAGGACTCTCTTGAGATTTTACAATGCTTCATTGAAGTCAGTACCATAGGTAGTAAAATCATCCATATAAATTTCCATGCAATCACAAGAGATGTCTGAAAATATACTGATGACTGCCCTCTGAAAGGTTGTAAGTACATTGCATAAGCCAAATGGAACTACTAAGTAGGAATAGGTCCCCCATGGACAGGTAAAGGTTATCTTCTATTGGTTCTCTAGTGCAATTTGGATTTGGTTATAGCCGCTGAATCCATCTAGAAAAGAAAAGTACTGCTTTCCTGCAAGTGAGTCTAGAACTTGATCTATGAAAGGTAAGGGAAAATAGTCCTTTTTGGTGGTAGCATTGAGTTCCCTGTAATAAATACGAACTTGCCACTTTCATCCCTTTTTGGGCACAATCACCAATGGATACACCCATTGGCTATTTGAAATGAGGTAGATAAATCCTGCATCTAGAAATTTTTGTAGTTCTCCTTTTACAATTTATCTCAATCTAGGGATAATTCTTCTTTTGTGGCTGCCTCACTGGTGTACAACCATCTCTTATGTATATCCTATGAGTGAAAATATTGGGTTCCAATCCCTTCATATCATGATAGTCCCACACAAATGCATGTTGGTGGGTCCTCAGTAAGTTTTCCAATGACAACTGATGTTCTTCACTCAGTTTGTTATTAATATTTAGATATTTTCCTTTTGAAACCTACACTATTGGGAATTGTAGTTATGTTGCTGATATGTGGTTGTCATTGATGTCAAAACTATTAGCATTGTGATGTTGAAGGCTGCATATTTTGAGGATATTGAGAAAATTGTAAAAGAAATAGTTTTAGACAACCAGTGGATCAGTCAAGGTCGTGAAGGTGTTTTGATCTGTACGTGGAATTTCAGCTGTTGTGGACTAAAGGGTTTACTATTGAGAGTTTCTAGATCATCCACCGGAAGTTACAGAGGTTCACATGATTATTTGTGAATGTTATGGAAATCTATGTTCTGACAGTATTTTTGTGGTCTCTGTCAGTGTTCCTAATTGAAGTTTGTATGATTTTGGTGCTTTTACCTACTGCAGATGTCTCTTTGTTATTTCTTAGTGCTCATGGATGCTTCTAGTATGTTCTCTATCATTGTTGCATGTTCGTGTTGATCGGTGTGATTGTGATCAAATATTTTCTTGTGCATGTTCATTTTTTCTTGTTCTTGGCTGACATGCTGGTGGTAACGTGTTGTGGATTTTTGAAAATTGAAATTTTAATGTTTGGAACACTCGAGGATATTGTTTTTGATCCTATCTTAATCTTGGCCGACAATTTTTGATCCACACTGAAAATTTATTTGTAATATTGAGCCGACATTGGAAATATTATAAAATATATTTTGTATCTTTTGGCCGACTAAGTTTTTGATGTAAATCCGTATAGCGGATATATAATCAAGGTTGTGTGAGTGAAGAAAGAAGCAAGCTCATGTATGTCTGTGTTGTAAGTGTGTGAATATTGTTCAGATCATTTGAAGGTAGAGTAGAGTGTGAAGAGTAAGATCGAAGTGTGAAGAAAGTTTGTTTGTGCTTATTGGAACTGTACTCTAGCTTTTGCAGAAGCTATTCTATCAGTTCAAATCCCTGTGGATCTAATCCATTTCCTATTGGGCAGTGAGCCATTTTTTAATTGAACAGTGAGCTCTAGGCAGTGAGCCTAAATGCATTTGCATTCCCTTTTTTATCTTTCATTATACTTCTAACAGGGTATAATTGTGGACTAACATCCACCGTGGTTTTTCCCCTAACAGGGTTTCCACGAAAAAAAATCTTGGTGTTCTCTGTGTTTTTGGTGTTTTTACTGTATGTGGTTAATTGCGTGTTCATCATATCAAAGATTAAGTAAAGTTAAGTGTGAAAATTTAATTGAAGTTTAATTTTCTATGACAACTGATTCACCCCCCTCTCAGTTTTTTGTCCTTGTTTTTTGAACATGTAGTTGTGTCGTTAACTCTATCATAGTTGCTTCATTAATGTTTGGTACCTTGAGTTCATATGGCAATAATGTATGGGACATACTTGTTGCTGTAGGAAGAGTGGCTACAAGAAGAGTGGCTACAAGAAGAATGGGCAGAAGTATCTTTACTAGATCAACAGAACTAGATGCATGGGAGGATGGTTCTTCCTCTACTTCACAATAGTTCTAAATTATGTTAAACAATACTTCATCTTCATCTTGAAGCTGCATGAAAGAACCCCTGCCTAACATCATAAGTTGTGCCACCAAATTAACTTCCTCAGCCTCTTCACCAACATGTGGCCATATGGGATCATTCCCATCATGGGATGGCTGAGCAGAATGGTAGAGAACAAGATTTTTGGTGTGCTTTCCATCAGAAATGGTCATGTATCCTATCTGGCATCCAATATAGGCATATGTTGTTGCTAATCATGGCCTTCCAAGAATAATGGGATACCCACCTAGTGTAGCTTTAGGAGAAAGAATCATGAAGTATGTTGGGTACTCCCATGAGTCTAGAGTTACCACAAGGTCCTCTACTATACCATCAGGCTTAATAGTAGAACTATTAGCAAGTTGTAGGACAGTAGGAGTAGGTCTCATGCATGTAATATTTAATTTCTATAGGATGTCCTTAGTCATTACATTTATTTCTTCTCCCAAATCAATCAAAGCATTCTTTATTTGGGTCTCATTTATAATAACTCCTACCACAGGACTACCTAGGTCATTGTACTTGGGGATAGTCACTTTCCTAAGCATGATGTCATCCAACTATCCCACCACATGAACTGTAGTGGGGTCTTTCTTCTTCTTGCCTGGCTTCTTGAGGCATGCTTCCTTGATTGCTTTTCCATATATGGGAACATCTTTTATTGTCTAAAATAGAGGTTCTGGACACATATATGCTTCAGTTGATCTAAAATGTCAAAGTTTGTGTCCTCCTTCTCTTCCTTTTGTTTAGCAACTTCCAATCTCTAAGGAAATGGTGGTTCTTGTTCAATCTGCTTTAGTGGGGTTGGTTCAAGATTTTTAGATGCACTTGGCTGAATGGGGTCATTCAAAGGTTCCTATTCTTCCATAGCAAGCTCAGTGATAATGGGTGTGGAAGGAGCTGGTAAAGTAGTTCCTGAATGCAAGTGGATGTCACTTACACTCAAAACATATGCAGGGAATTTATTTGGATCAACATAGTATACTAGCTATTATTGTGGTTTGTTATTTGGGTTAGGTGTGGGATGAGCTGGTAGCTGAGTACGTTTAGGTGCATTTGAGCTTGAATTAGCAGGAGGAGGCATTATAGAAAATTGTTGGGGTTGAGAAGGTGGCTGGATGTAACTGGTTGTTTTATTTGGCCATTGTTGTCCTCCCCTCTATTGAGATGTTTGCTGACAGTTTCCTGGAGGTGGCTGCCAATGTCCTTGAAACTGCTGCCAATTCCCTTGAGGTTGTTGCCACTGGGGTGGATAGTTTTGATGATTGGTCCAAGCATTTGGAGGGTTATTCCGAGGTTGTGGTGGATATCCTCTATAATTGGATGGATATGGGGGTTTCTATTGGTTACCAAATGAATAAGAATTGAAATATAGCCAAGCAAAAGATAGTGGATCTGGTGGCATACCTTGTCTTGGAGCCCATGGCCTCCTTTGTGCAATGTAATAGACTTGATCTTCTTCAATTTGGATTGGCTTGAACTCAGGTGGAATATTCTTACTATTAATATTAGCTACCATCTTGCATCTGCAATCCTTCTTTTGTTTGCAATTAGGTCACTATTCTTCCAACATTGCCTCTACTTCCTCTTTTTTCTTCTTGACTTGAAATGTATCCAGCTCGGTAGCCAGATTGTTTATGATGTCTTGCCTGAAATTTGACAACAAGTGAGTAATCTCCATCCTTGAAACTCCACTGGTAGATGACTTACCCATAGAGGATTGGTAAGCTCTCCCTTTCTTTGAAGTTTCCCTAGAATAGTTCTGACATATCTTCTTGATATCCTCCCAAGGAGCTTGGGTGATATCTCCCCTGCCATTAGGTCCAAGACATTAGTGCAACTCTCATTAATTCCCCTTAGGAGAAAAAAACTTTGTGATTCTTCATTGAGTGTATGGTGTGGAGATTTTTGTAGGCAAAACAAAAACCTTGAAATGTAATCCTCTAGGCTCTCATCTTCCTTTTGCTACATTCTAAAAATGGCATCTCCTCTCATGTCACTGCCCCTGTAATATTCTCTATACTTCTCAAGGAAATTTGTCTTCATGTCCTCCCAAGTCTCCACAATATTTCTACCTAGGCTCATGAACCATCTTAATGCAACCTCTTTTAAAGTGGTAGGAAATAGCTTAAGCCTATGGACATCAGTGGTATAGTCATAACTCATGTAGAGTATATCAAACTCAAACAAGAATGTATCAGGATCTTCTGTGACAAGTCCATAGAACTTAGGAAGAACTAAAGCATGGATGTTTTTGAGGTTGTCAACTTAATTCTGATGAGAAATGGGGAAAGGAAAAGCTAGTTGGTTAGGTCTGTTTCTATTTGCATCACCCATGCCTACCTGATGAACTTCCAAAGAAAAGGGGTTCTCAATTAGATTTTGGTCTTTAGAGGAAGCTTCAGAACTAGTTAGATCAGGGAATGCATCAAAAAAGGGGTGTGGCTCTACTTTGTCTTCATCTATTGGCAGATTTGGAAGCTCTTCTAGCTAGAATGGATCAAGATCATTAGGAAGGAATCTCCCATAAGCATTTCTTCTCCTTCCTCTATGCATGCGGTATCAAATTACTATCAACTAGCTCACACAAAGAATTGGTGAAGAATAGGGGGTCATTACTTTCCAAATGAGGGGTATACTAAGAACAAACTTTCAAAAATACTACAACAAGAAAAAACTATCAATGACTCCAAAGAACTTCCTAGTTTGACAACATCCCTAGAAACAACACCAAAAATGTTGACCTCCAATAATGATTTAACAACTAAGCCCTTACAGCTGTGATTCAGAGATTGGAAATCTAAATTGAATAGCTATTTCGATCATCATGAAGTTGCATTTAACTTGTCAACCCAGGGACATAAACTTGAAATGGGTCAGCACAGTATGTGCACTAGGAATTCAAAGTAGTCATATTCATCCTACAACTACGACAGACATAATGCTGAAAGTAAATTGCTCGGAAAGAAATAACATAAGTGTTGAGGATCAACCAACAACTATATTGAGCTAAAATGCATGATAGAAATGAAAATCCAAGCAAACAAATAGGAAACTACTATGTATGCTTTGGCTGTAGGAACATTCATAGAATGAAATTCTAGTGGCTATAGGAATAGTTAGTGTCAGATTCTTAACTAATTACTGAACAAAGAGTAATCACTAAACTAAAGGATAAAATTATCACGAAGTGGGCCCCCTTGGATGATTATCCCCTAAAACTAATGTAGAATCAGATGCACAAACTTATAACTTCATTTTATTCAGTGGAAAACATGAGTAAAAAAGAGCGGCATAGCTATATTACTGAAAAAATAAGAATGCAAGTACATCATCAGATTACACAACCTCCAGAGAAGGAGCATTCAAGTCTTATTTATAAGAAGAGAGGCTACTAAATAATCACCTAGCAAGGTGGTCAACTCCAAAAATAGGAGGACACCATTTTAGGGAAAGCATAGAAAGTGGAGAGGTGGTTACACATGCAAAAAATATTGGTCAGACACGTTTTCCTTAACATAGATTTAGCACAGCAGTAACACCTATTGATAAGTAGGAGGTATTTTTCCACAGCATGTCAAATTATGATATTGCTATCAGGATTCAACCGTGTAGTTTCAAGTCAACCTCATTGAGTAACACCTATATTTACTCAATAACAGTTAAGACCATTTACAAGGCGGTTACAATGTCTATTTGCATGAGGAATCTCTAGCCATCGAGAGTCTTCCCTCCTTGACCTTTGAATGATTTCCTTGTTGACCATTTTGGTGAATGACCAGCTGACAAAATCTTCCTTAATTTAGTGGCCTCATTTATATCTACATGATAATATTAGTACGCACAATAATAGCATATCTGTAACTATCTTAAAGAAGAATACATTAATCCACATGTAGAATTAACATAGATAGTCCATATAGCATGTTAATGTCATTAAAGATTTACATAAATAAGCCTATGCCCAATGTCTATGGTTTTGAGGAAATATCATAAAAATTCCATCATCCAAGTATCAAAGTCTAAGATAACTACAACAAATGGATCATAAATTCTACCAAAATTGAACCATAAATTGGACTCATCAATGGTGCTGGTCTAGAATAAAGGTTTTGGGCTGAAGTTGTTGCCACTGATTGTTACTTGATTAACAGGTCTCCTACACCAACTCTTGTTGATAAGATTCCTATAGAGGCATAGTCAGGTCGCAAGCCTTTATTAAGACATCTTAAAGTTTTTGGTTGTGAGGCATATACACATGTTCCAAAGGAGAAGAAAACAAAGTTGGAGAACAAGGATGTGATATGTATTTTCATCAGATATAGTTATGGTGTGAAAGAATACAAGCTTTGGGATCTTGTTGCACAAAAGGTAATACATAGTAAAGTGTTATTTTTAGAGAAACTAAGCCTTCTTCTGTTACATTGTAGCTAGAACAAAGTAAATAGGAGATGCGATTCAATTTCCTTCTACACTTGAAGGCCCATGGATAGAAAAGAAGTTGAAGAGAGCTCATCTAGCTCTAAATTTTTAAAAGAGGAGGACGAACCTCCAAATCAGCTTGTTTGTAGGTCTACAAGGCATAGACAACCACCTAAAAGGTATTCACTTGATGATTGGAGATGTATTTTTGCTTTGAATACTAATGCGGATGAACCTAGATTAGTAGAAGAGGAATTAGGTATGAATGATGCAAAATCCTAGAAGATTGCTATGGATGAAGAAATGACAACTTTGAAATAGAATGATACATGGGATGTTGTCCCATTGTTTGATGGATGAAAACCTGTTGGTTAAAAATGGTCATTCAAGAAAAATATTGGTTCATATGGAAGTATTGAGATATTTTCTCTTGTTGCAAGAATGACATCCATTAGATTTTTGCTTTCTATTGCTATTGCTTATGATTTAGAGGTTGATCAAATGGATGTGAAAACTGCTTTCCCTCATCGTGATTTGAAGGCGGATATTTATATGACACAACCAAAGCACTACATGATGAAAGGTAAAAGTAAGTTGGTTTGCAAATTGAAGAAATCCTTGTATGGCTTAAAACAAATTCCGAGGATGTGATATCAAAAATTTGATACATATGTGTTGAGTTTGGGATATGAACATTTTAAATCAGACCATTGTGTTTATTATAAAATAATAGTGATTGTTTCCTGTTTATTGCATTATATGTTGATGATATGTTATTTATTGATAGAGGGAAAGGTACGATTTCATAATTGAAATCTTAGCTTGTTGCTAAATTTGAAATGAAGGATCTTGGTGCAACTAAACACATTCTTGGTATAAAAGTTAAAAGAGATAGAGTGAACATAAAGCTATGGCTTGGCCAAAAGAAGTATGTCAACTCAATTTTTCATAGGTTTGGTATGCAAGCTTGTAGATCATTGTGTGTTCCTGTTTTAGTTGGAACAAAGTTATCTATTTTAGATTGTCCAATATCTCCATCAGAGATGGAAGACATGAGTATAGATCCTTATCAGAGTGCAGTTGGAAGTTTGATGTATGTTATGGTTTGTACTAGACCATCCATTGTCCAAGCAGTGGGAGTTCTTTCAAGATATTTTCACAGTACGTCAGATTATTCCTTATGCTAGCACAATAATATGAATGAAGACGAGATTTCCCTTCATATTCATGGTTATGTGGATTCAAACTAGGTAGTTGATGTTGATAGCAGAAGATCCACTAGTGCTTATGTGTATACTTTATTTGGTAGTGCAATTTGTTGGATGAGTAAGTGACAGGCTATGGTTTCTTTGTCCACTACTGAAGTAGAGTATATGGCAGCTACTCATGCTTGTAAAGAATCCATTTGGCTTAAGAGACTATGTTCATATATTGAAATAAAACAAGGTGCAGTGATAATTTATTGTGATAGTCAGAATGTGCTACATCTAGCGAGGAACCCAACATTTCATGCCAGGACCAAGCACATTGATGTATAGTATCATTTTGTTAGAGATATGGTCAAAGATGGAAGGGTTAAACTAGTTAAGGTAGAGAATTTGATGAATGTTGTTGATTCTTTAACTAAGCCTATGAGCACAAAAAAGTTTAGAGATATGGGCCTTTTGACCCCTATAAATTAAGAGATTCCCTTCCGTTGTCCTTGCAAGGTGTTCGACAAGTGGGATATTTTTTGAGAAAATGTGTCTCAACTTTGCAATTACATAAGGTACTGTTCATCCGATGATGAAGGGGGGGCATGGGGGGGATCCCCCCCACAAGGGGTATAAGGGGATCATCCCCCCGGTTGGGGTCTAGGGGTAGCACCCCTGAAAGGAAAATTTTATTTATATTTTATTATTGTAAATCAGAACTATTCATCATTATGTCTCATATATGACAACCAATATTTTATTATCTTGACTTTCCCTAGAAGGCAACCCTATTTTATGAGGATGTTGTATTACGACTGTGTATTGTGATGTACTGTGGGAAGTCAATAGCGGTCGTGTTGTCTCTGGATCTCTAAGTGGTGATACTCTTATGAGAAGCTTGCTCTGCAAATATATTGTAATCTTTTTGATTGTTGTATAATATATTGGGTGGATATTGGAGTGTGGGGTTTTTCTCTCGAAAGGGTTTTCCCCACATAAATCATTGTGTTGTATACATGATATTTGTATTTATTTATGTTTAAGTTTCTATAACTTTTAAAGATTTGTAAATTTTTTGCATTATTCACCTCTCAAGATTAGTGTAGGAAGTTGTTCCGCTACCTTATCTTCCTTACAACAATAACCCCCAACTTCTCTTAAAGATACTCAAATGTATCCTTAGGAAGAGCCTTAGTAAATATATCAACAATCTAATCCTTTGTAGGAACATACTCGAGCTTCACTTCATTCTCCATAACCTTTTCTCTTAAAAAGTAGTACTTGACAGATATATGCTTTTTCCTTGAATGCATCACTGGATTCTTTGAAATTTTTATTGCACTTATATTATCAGAGAGATAGATATAGGTTCACCAAATACAACTCTAATATCCTTCAATGTTTGTCTCATCCATAATATCTATGTACAACATGATGCTGCTGTAATATACTCAGCCTTTACAATGGATAAAGAAAGTAAATCTTGTTTCTTACTCAACCATGACACCAATCTACATCCAAGAAAGAATGCACCACTATTTTTACTTTTCCTGTCATCAACACAACCAACCCAATATGCATTTGTATAAGCATTTAATATGAAATCAGTATCCTTATGGTACCACAAACCATAATCTAATGTGCCTCTTAAATAACTAAATATTTTCTTCGTTTATCCAACATGTGTTTCTTTCGGATCTTCTTGAAATATAGCAACAAGACAAATTGCATGCATGCTATCTGGTCTAATAATAGTTAAATACAATAGTCCACCAATCATAGATCTATTCTCGGTATGATCAACCTTAGGTGAATCATCATCTTTCCTCAATTTACAAAAAATCACCATAGGATTACATACTATTTTGGAATCATCCATTCCAATCTTCTTAACAACTCTTAAATGACATACTTAGACTATGAAATGAAAATCCCTTTATTAGTTTGATTGATCTGTAGCCCAAGAAAGAAATTCATCTCCCTAAACATTGACATCTTGAATTCTTTCTACATTTCTTCTGTAAACTTCTTACACATATCCTCATTTCCAACAAAGATAATATAATCCACATATACAACTATCAAGATTTTGTCTTCCTCAAATTTAAAGTAAAGATTACTATCTGCAGAGCCCTTGTTGAATCCTTGTTGTATCAAGTACTTGTCCAATCTTGCATGCCAAGCTCTAGGAGCTTTCTTCAAAACATATAGTTCCTTCTTCAGCTTACATACCATGTCTAGTTGATCTGATAACTAAAAACTTTCCAGTTGTTCCATGTAAACCTCTTCTTCCAATTCTCCATTCAGAAAAGAAAACTTCACATCCATCTAATAGACCTTAAAATTTTTATGTGTTGCAAATGCCAAAAACATTCTAATAGCTTCCATCCTAGCCACAGGGGAAAAAGTCTCCTCAAAATATATACCTTCTACTTGTGAGTAACCCTTACACATAAGTCTTTCCTTGTTTCTTACTACTTCTCCATTCTCATCTAGCTTGTTCCTAAATATCCATTTAGTTCCAATTATGTTTTTGTTTGCCTATCTAGGGACCAATTACCAAGTATGATTTTTCTCTATTTTCATGAGTTCTTCAATTTCCTTCATCCAATGTTCATCCTGACATGCTTCACTCACTGATTTAGGTTATGTTGGCATATTGTTGTCATTGATGTCAAAAGAGGGATCATAAGTGAGATGGATCTGATCCTATAAAGGAGAATGTTGAAATTAATGTAAAGGTGTCATTGATGTCAAAAGGTAGTCATGCTAGTTGATGGACCTGATTCTGGATGCATGTGGTGTTGGTTGATTTCAATGGGCTGAATCAAGAAGGTTGTTTGAAGTAGTTATGCAAGTGTTGAAGAATTGTAGAAGTTTCAGGCCTCGGGCCTCAGTCTTACTCATATTTCTTGCTAAGTAGAGAAAGAGTTAGTCATTTTTAGATAAGTACGATTGACTTTCAGACTTTGAACTTAAGGCTTATAGTATGCTGAAGTTTTAAAGGTAATCGAGCATCGGTCTTTGGGATTATCACTTACAAGGTGCATTGTAAAAGACATTCTAACTTGCGTTAAGTTTACAATGGTTTCGGGTCTCAAACATACCTCTTACCGAGTCCCTCAGAAAGTTGAAGCTAAGTCTAGTATATTTCAGACTTTAGGAATCATTTGTATAGGTTATCTTTGTGTTTGAAGAAAGTAGTATGGAGGAACCCCGACCTCCGAACCTTGAAATGGTTTCGGTAACTTGCGATTTGGTTTTAAGGCTTATGCCTTAACTATTTGGAAGGTATGCGGTAAAGAGGAAAATCGAGCTCTGACCATTGAAAAGGCTTTGGTGTTTTCAGGTTGGTAGGAAGGCTTATGCCTCACCATAAAGTTTGGTAAGATGTAAGCGGTATGGGCGAACACCGATACCCGACAAGATCAATGCAAATTTGATGTTTTGCACTTGGATTTTTGTGGGTATGAGTTATGGTTTGTGATAAATGTGAAGGAGGTAAATTATAAAGGATGAGGTCAATGGTCGAATCCCGATAGGGGTAAAAGGAGCATTGAGCATAAGGGTTCGAGCTTGCTTGTTGTACTTGACGATGCACTCTAAGCATAAGGTAAGGGAGATTAGCAAATTCTAACTCCCAAAGGAGAGCAATTGGAAAGTCACCGAAAAAGGAGAATAACGCGACATAGATGGATAGGTGGCAACAACCCGCCATCTCGCCGAATGGAAGCATTGACTTAGTTTGACTCTGCAAGCTAGCTGGATTATGACACGTGGAAAGGATGAAGAGGTAGAAGACTTGTAGCATGAATTTGAGGTGACACGTGGCTACAAGGTACATCAGTGAGACTGGATGAAGTCCCTTTGACACAAGGAAAAGTATATAGTGGGACTTGACAGAGAGGCGAATGAGTCGATGACATGTGGCACAGATGAACAGATAGAAGGCATATGAGGAAAAATAAGATGACATCAACAGTGTATAGTTGGTAGAATTCTATTGCATCGCTTGACTATTTCACATCACGATTATGAAGTTGAATGAAGAAAGTATTTGTGCGATGGGTGATGAATAGGAGGTGGCGTCAAAGGTGGACAGATGGTGAAGGATAGACGAATAAGGAGCTGACATGTGGCACATGTTGATTTCACATCTTTGTTGTGAATCAATGTGATTTTTGGTTGGTGATTGTAAGTGTTTTAAAAGGAAATTTAACCCTAAATCCTATGGTGGAGATTAAAAAAAAAATAAATGATGCAGATTCAATAGGGTTGATCAGAGTGATTTCAGGATTTCGAACGGAGCATTTTTAGTGTCCCTTCAACTCAACGAAGTTAGGGTTATGACGATGGTTGTATGAAGGAGATCAACGGTGCATAAATAAAGAAGATTAATCCAACGGTGATGGTTTATAGATGTCAAGATGAATAGAGATCGTTAGATCTGTTGTGCAGTTTTGCACACACGCCCCACTGAAAGTAGGGACCCTCTTTTTTCTCTAGCTTTTGGTGTCTTTTGGCCCCTTAATTTTATTGATTTGGTTGCCTTTGGAGGTCCTTAGATGTTCATCTTGCTTGCCCAAGTGAGTTCCCCAGGTTGCCCTTGAAAAAAACTAAGTTCTGAGCAAAATCCAGGTTTTTACCCCAATCCGGGATTTTCCGGTCTATCCGGATTTTCCCGGATTCTGCTCAAAGTCCGAGCTAAAAATACCTTTTCCGATTTTCCCCCCTCCCCGGATTCTGCTCGAAAATTCGATCCGCGAAAGTCGGGTTTTTGCCTGGCCCAGATTTTCCGCCCAACCCGATTTTCCTAGATTTCTCAGCCTGCACGCCAAAGTCAAGAATTTTATGCCATCCAGAACCGGGTCCACCCATTTTTCTCGATTTTTTGCTAGGCTTTGTGCAAATTGAAATACTGGATTAAATTGATGAATTTGATGATAAATGCTCAACACCCCATGCTTAATTTGATATATTACATGATGTTTCGCGCTTTCTTGGTTCATTTTGATGATCTATTGTTGAATTTTTGCCTTTATCGGTAGAATCCTGTCCGGCTGGTTTTTTCCGATTCTGGTCTGGAGTCCGCCTCGACCTGGATTTTCTCAGATTTTCCCTTGGTCCGGTTTCTCGAAATGGAAATTTTTCCGAAAATGATTATTTTTCCAAAAGTGGAAATTTTAAAAAATGATCTTGAAAATAAAAATTTCTTGAGATAAAAAAAATTGAAAATAAGAATTTCCAAAAATGGAAAGTTTCCTTATAAAAATGTAAGTTTTTCTTATAGGCCAAGATTTTATTCGAATTTAATTTGAACATGTGGGCTATTAATGATGATATCTATTTTTCAGGACTAAAGAAATATTAAAAGGGGGGACTTGCATATAGATTCGTGCCAAAGAGGGAAATCTGGAAATGTTCAATTTAAATTTTCAAAGTGGGACCTGCCTAAGAATCCGTGCCAAAACTGTCTATAGCTGGAGAACTTTCTAGAGGGCACGTGAATCTGATCTTGCTGGAGATAGTGGGCCGACATGGATAATATTCATGCATTTAATACAAACCTTGTCCTATTTTGAAATTCTCCTGGCCGACCTGTTTTGGGGCCCGTTATTATTGTAAACTCTAATTGGGCCGACATGTTTGGGGTTTTCTATAAATGGCGTTTGTGCCTCATTTGTAAGGGTGAGAGATTAGGAGAAGATTTGATAGAGAGCGAATTTAGCAGTAGAGTAGAGATAGAAGCTAGTCAATTTCTGAGCAAGTGATGTAACAGAACATTGGAATTGTTGTTGGAGTTTGGTGATTCAATACAATTGAAGGCATTGTGATTTTCTGGTGATCTCTTTTTTGTTGAATTATCTTGCATGGTTCTTATGATTCTATTTTTAAAATTGCTCATGGTTATTAGATTTCGATTTAGATCCGATTCAATGATGTTCATGATTTAATGTTTGAAGTGTTTGCAGCAATCCCTGGTCCATACTTTTTGCAGCTAGCTGATTGTTAGTTGCTTTGTAAAGTTAGCCTAGACCTTTATATTCATTGTGCTTGGTTCAATTGTGGAGATTTATTCATTTCAGCTGCAATTGGGTTGTCTTGGGTAAATGTTCATGATCTAAAAATCTTTAAAACCTTAGAAGATTGCACTGTTTCTATAAGATTGCAGATTAATCTTAGTCAAGCAGAGATTGGTTTCGTTGGGATTGGTCCATTTCAAGTGTTTATCATTTGCATTGTTAATCTTAAGAGTTAGAATAGAATAGAATCTCTCTAAACCCTTATCTCTTTTGCTGTTTATTTTGAATCTGGGTTAGTTTTAGGATTGAAAGCATCACCATATTGTTGCATCTGATGAAATTCACTTCCAGCATTGTTCATTTGTAAGCCCCCTTGTGATTACCAGCATTTTCACATATTATCTGAGTTGTTTATGCATTGTCATGACCTGACACCCGAGAGACCTTGGGGTGATTTTCAGTAATTTATTGTTGAAGATTACCTTTCAAGAGAGATAGGATATTGTATTCTGTCTGAGTTGTTGTTGTGCAAAAAATACCATCAACAAGATCTTGGCAGGAAAGAGAAGATCGATGACCAAAGTTTGATGTTGAAGAATGCAACGGCTAGGTCCATGTAAACAAAGGTTTCACCTAGTGAATGACATAGCGAATGAATTTAATTTGTTCAACTACTCCAACTACCATCTAATTAGAAATTAGAATTGCAAGTCGATGGAACAAATTGCTATGTTGATGAAGATCAGGATTAGAAAGATAAATGAAGGAAATGCATTTAATGCATTCAGGTTTAGGCTTTTGGTGACCACCATGGTATCCAATGAATCAAATTTGAAATAGATGGTGGTGTTTGGCTCGAGGCATAAATAGCTTGCTAGTTAAGAAAAATGAGAAGTCAATCAAGAAAGTGAGTGGGTGTGATTGATGCAAGTGTAGTGGTATCGTGTCTGCAAGTGTAGAGGGTGAGAGAACCATGCAATATGATCACTTGCTAACAAAAAGATCTTATTTGGGTTAATATTCAAGTGTAGCAAGATAGAACAAAGAATGTTCTAAGTGCAAGGGAGAGAAAGAAGAGAGTGCAGAGAGAGGAGAGTGCATAGAAAGATAATTGTGTTGCAAAAGTTATGTACTCAATGTATTTATGCATTATCAAGTTATGCAAAACCAACTTTATGTATATATGAGATTTTAATGTTGTAAAGGTTGTTACCTCATTTGTATTGAGTTGGTGCTCAGTGTAGGGGATTGGTGTCTCCTTGGAGTTGGTGCTCCTAAATCAAGGAGTTGGCGCTCCCTTAGGGTTGGTGCCCTTAAACATTGTAATAGAGGATTTGATTATGAGGTTGGATTAGGATAGTAGATCCTAGTAGCATTTCTCACCATGGTTTTTTCCATCTTGGGTTTTCCATGTATATCATGTGTTAGGTGATGTGTTGTGTGTTTGGTTATATTTTTGTATCACATAATTAGTATCTACACATTAAGGGTTAAAGAAAGTAGTCTACACAAAAGGTTTTAAGAGCTAAGTTTTAAGATCTATTGATTCACCCCCCTCTCAGTAGATTGTTGTGTTCCAACAATTGGTATCAGAGCCCTAGGTTCCCTAGGAGAAGCTTAATCAACTTGGGTAGATCTTGGATAAGTGAACACAAAATGGTTAGTCAAAGAGGCTCATCTGCATAAGGAGTACCTCTCTTTAATGGATCAGACTATATGATTTGGAGCAGTAAAATGAAGGCATATTTGGAATCATTAGGGTCTTATATGTGGATGTCATTTTACAAGGGATACAAGGCTTCAACTATTCTTCGCATTGATACTACCATAAAGAAGGCTTTTGAAGATGATGCTAAGGTAACATTTGCAATGCTAAGTAGGTTGTCAAGATTGGTGGTTGTCACAATCATGCACTTTCAAAATGCATATGATACATAGAATGAGTTAAGGAAGATGTATGAAGGTGATGATTGCAAAGTGCAGGACAAGATTCAGACACATGAAGGAAAGTCTAAAAATATGGAGACAAGTAAAGATGAGAAGATTGTAGAGGCATCCATGAGAGATGTTGCAACAAGAAGGGAAGAGGAAGAAGCATCTACACCTAGATCTGAGAAGGTTGATAAAGAGGAAGTTGATTTCATCAAAAGAGTAAAGAAAGGCTCCAGAAAACAAAGAGGTAAGCTACCCCTAAAATTTTTAACTCTGGTAGAATAAGTCTTCTTGCTGCTTAATGTTTTCCTGATGAAAATGATAACTCAAAGAAAGAAGAGGACGATAAAGAGAAAAATAAGAAGGATCTGCTAACAAAAGAAGAAAACATGTTATCAAATGTTTTTGGTAGCTCAGATGATGAACATGAGAGTACCTATTAGATTGAGGGGAATGAATCCTTGTCCATGGATTTTGGTACAACTTTTGATGATGAAGTTGAAAGGTTTGGTGAAGAAGAAGTGAACTTAGAAGGTAGACTCATTAGTGCTCTAGATGAAACTGATAAGTTGAAGAAAAAAAACAAATAATAGAAAATAAATGCACAAAAGGAGGTAGAGAAGCTAACTAAAAACCTTGAAGAATTTGATCAAATGATAGTTAGTCTGAAAACACAACTAGAAGAAGCAAAGAGAGTAGAAGATGTAGTCAAATATGAACTACAATCTAATTCTAATGAGTGCATGAAGCTAGAGAAAGAAATTGTGGCTCTTAGAAAAGATTTAGCAAATGCTAAGGAGTTTATTAATAAAGGCTTGAAGTTGAAAGGTGGATCTAAGATGTTAAATGAATTGATCAGATCACAAAAGCCATCAAGACTGAGATCAAGACCAAGAGTGAAGATTGACCTTGGTTGTGAGAAAGGGAAGAATCTTTCTACTTTTGCAAGATGATTTGATAGATTTCGAGTAGAAGAAAGATTATGCACAAAGAATGAAAATGTATGCATGAAGAATGCCTCAATAGAGGGAAAATTAGAAAAAGTCACTACTAAGGTGAAGACATAAAAAGAGAAAAAGAAGCATATTGTTGATAAGAAGAGAGTTGAAGTAGAAAAGAGACCTATTGCAAACAAGAAGAACAATAACCATTTAGTTCTTGATTATCAGAAGAAGATGCCCATAGTAGATGAGAAGGTGGAAAAATAAATCCCTGAACAACTAAAGATAAAGCAACACACAAAGGGAGCTGATGTAGAAATATTTTCAAGGATGTGATACATGAAGAATTCAAAACAAAGAATACCGCCTCATATTGCACAAAGAAATGATATGACCAGGTATTCATTGTTGTCTATGCTTACTGTTACTCATGTAATCAATTTGGTCATAGGGCATGTGAATATAAAGATGCACCTAGAAGGAGTACACACTATATGAATAAAAATTCATTTGCTCCCATTGTAGACATGAATATAATGTGCTTTAACTACAATAATTTTGGTCACATAGCTAAATATTGTAGAACAAGTCATTTAAGACCAAAAGCACATAGTAAGAAAAGGAACATGTCCTCCAAAGTGAACAATGGTTCAAATATTCTTGAGAAGAAGTTTGATAAGATAGAAAAGAAGAATAAGATGGTGTGGAGAGTGAAAGGTCAGCAAGAGGCACCAAATGTGGTTGCTTCTACCTTACATCACTAATTTTTAGTGATAGGGCATCAGTCTAGGGGGAGTTAAATAGGTATCTATTCATCCCTGAAAATGAAAGGATGGATCAAGTCAGGTAAAATATTTTTACAAATTTCTAATGACTTAATGGTTGAAGATTTATAGTTACACTTTTTCTCCTTGTATGGCTTGTTAAAAGAAAAGAGTATTTGTAATTGGTATAGAGTGGTTCCAGTTGGTGTCAGACCATTGTGAACTGGTTTAGAATAGTTTAGTTGGTGCAAAACCTGAAATGAAGCTAATGCTCAAGTATGCAAGAAGTAAAATCGAGAAAGGTCTAAGGGGGAGCTGCTATTGGTATCTAATCAATATTATACTTGATATAGTGGAGTATAGACTATCAATTGGTACAAAGTATAAAATGCAAACATCTATAATTAGTATTAGATCTGATTGGTACAAAGCATAAATTAAAACGTCTACAATTAGTATCAGACCTAGCTGGTTCAAAGCATGTAATGGCACTTCAACTAGAATTAGATAGTGTTAATTGGTACAGAGCGGTTAGAGCATATAGTTTTTCCACTATGCTCAAAGGTTGAGAGCATCAATTGGTATGAGAGCATAAATTGGTATCAGTTGGGATTAGTCAAAGGGGGAGAAAATTTCCCTTTTTCTATTGCTAAGGAGAAGTAGAGGCAACAACAACATGGTGACCTAAGACAAGACATTCAGGAGTGTGACCCTTTTCTATTGAAGTCAAAGGGGGAGAAAAGGTGAGAAAATGCTTAAAGTGGAGCATGGGAGAAAAGTATGAAAATTCTCATAAGGATGAGAAAAGGAGAATTGAGCTCAAATGTTATCCACCATTGGTATCAGATCATTAGTTGTAGGTTGATCATTTAGCTTTGCCATCAATGAAAAAGGGGGAGATTGTTGGCATATTGTTGTCATTGATGTCAAAAGAGGGATCCAAAGTGAGATGGAGTTGATCCTATAAAGGAGAATGATGACATTAATGTAAAGGTTTCATTGATGTCAAAAGGTAGTAATGCTAGTTGATGGACCTGATTCTGGATGCATGTGGTGTTGGTTGTGTAGAAGTTTTCAGATCCAATTTCAAAGCCTAAGAACACCTGCATGCAAGAGATACCTGTCACATGGAAGAGAATGGAGAAAAAAGCAAGAGAGGGTTTTAAGCTCTGTAATATCAAAGATCTATTATCAGAACAATCGAATAGAATACAAGAGATCAATCCTTATAAAAGGAGATCAATACCGAAAGGAAAACCTAACCCTAAGGTGAGTGCATTTAATAATTAATATTAATTATTAAATGACTAATATATGTGCATAAAGTGAAATCTTAAGAGGAGAGTAAAGTTAATTAATTACTTTACTCTAACACCCCCCTTAAGATGAGCTACAATGCAGCTACAAACAATGCAAAAGAAAGCAAAGGAACTACAATGCAACAGAGGGTCCCGACAACATGGCCTGATCAGGTACCCGAATACAACAAAATCTCTATAAAGTGGAGAAATAGAGAAAACCTCATGGGAAAAACTCTACTCCAAAAGAGAGAAAAGAAAGGAATGAAATGCACTAATGAAAGAAGGATAGGAGATGGATTACATGATACCCCCCATAGACAACTTCTATCATATAAGTACATATACAATGGTCTCCATAGGAGAGATAGAAAGAGAGAAGAAGCCCCCCCCACAATGAAGAAACTCCTGTCACAATGGTAGATGCCTAATGTAGAATCCAAAAAGAGATCCTAAAGTGGAAAATAATATTTCTCCCCTTGGGAAGAAATGGATCCAAAGGACGATGTCGAAGAAACCTTGTGAAGAGTGATGAACCAATCTGTCTCAAGATGTGTGCCATGATAGGATGTTGAAGAATCTCACTATCTGAATTGAAACAAATGATGTCAAATCCAAACGAATGTGGAGAATCTTGAAATACAACCTTTGAATGCACTAATAATGGTGGGCGTATAGTGATAACCTGACTGTCAAGGTAGAGGAGATGAATGTCCTCAAAATAATCCTCCAAATCTGCAATATAGGACTCAACAAACAAGAAAGATATGTCTGCAAGATAAGAGTCCAAAGTAGCTATGTCTGGAAGGTGAATGATGCCCTGCTGCACTAAATCAGGAACAACAAGAGATGCTGATGAAGTCTCAGTCTGAAGAGTAGGAACTGTGAGACAAGCCTCTGATTCATCGGAATATGTAAGGGTGTCAAAATACACAAGTTCCTTTAAAGTGTCATGATCAAAGGGTGCATTCTCTCTCCAAGCAATGGGTAAGAGACAATCTAAAGCAGGATCCTCTGGGAATGGAGAAAGATTGGGGTCTCAATAGATCTCCCAAAGACGTGTCCAAAGTGGGTGGGGACAATCAATGTCCGATATAGCCCACACAGTGTCATCATCAACACTAGACCGTATAAGTCCTACTATGTGATCTCTAATGATATTCCAATCTAGTTTTTCCTTTGAAGTGGCTGGTTCAGGTATGAGATCATACAAATAAGGCAAAATATTAAGCCACCTACAATGTGTAAGTATTCCCTTTGCCCATGACTCATAATTACCCCGTTCCAGAATTACAACTGAAGGGTGAGTAGAAAAACCCATGATAACTCTTCAAATTAAAAAATATAAGAAAAATGACCTTACAACATGTAGATCAAATTAATATGACCCATCCCACGCAAATAGAACCCATGTAGGTGCCGGAATGTCCAATTAATTGAGCAAAGTGTAAAAACACACAAAGCTGAATAAAATTTACCTAGTAAAGTTTCTAATGAAATAGACTATAGATCTAGAAAGATCATAGAAACACCTTTCCAACACCTATTCGTTTGCAAAAAATGGAGCAAAAATGAGCAAGTTATGCCCCTCGGAGTGCAAAAAGCTCATCAGACTTTGACTACGAAAAAATGTAGCCAAACTGGAAAATTTTGAAAAAATTCCTACACCAATAGAACGGGCTTGGAGCTAGCTTTCCAATGCCTATTTTGGTTTGAAAAACAGAGAAAAAATTCCCAAGTTACACCCAATTTCGTAAAATAGCTCCAAAAAGTCCAACAGGGTCCCCAAAGCCCTCAGGGGCTAAAAAAAGCAGGGCCCTGGATGCGGGCGCTGGTCATATGGTAAGCCCTCAGGGGCTAGAGGTCGACAGTGATCGGTGGCAATTTTCCACTGGTGGTGACCACTAGTGCCGGCGGCTCGGAGGTGCTTTCCTGGCCGCGACCGGCGGTTGCCGCCGGTGGCGGTGGCCGAGTGGTGGCCGCCGGGTGGCGCACTGGTGGCGCTGCCGATGTAAATGGGCAGCGCCAAAAAAATCAAATAAAACTTGTTTTAAAAATTTTGACCTTAATCTGCGTGCCCTGGGGCCGTACGGCCTTGGAGCAAAAAAATTTTGCTTCCCAGATCAACTGTGGCCGAATCGGTCGTGCTTTATATGAAAATAGGGGTTTTTGGGTGCTGTGGACTCAATGGCAAGGTCCATTTTGGTTCAAAATGCTTAGAAAATTAGGCAACCCCCATATCCACAAAAAATCAAACTAAAAAACTGTGAAAGCCTGATCAAACCCTCGTAGCTCCAAAATATTCAAAACAAGAACAGGTTGCAGCAGGTCTACTCTGATACCATGTAGAAGTTGTCAGATCCAACTTCAAAGCCCAAGAACACCTGCATGCAAGAGATACCTGTCACATGGAAGAGAATGGAGAAAAAAGCAAGAGAGGGTTTTAAGCTCTGTAATATCAGAGATCTATTATCAGAACAATCGAATAGAATACAAGAGATCAAGCCTTATAAAAGGAGATCAATCACCGAAAGGAAAACCTAACCCTAAGGTGAGTGCATTTAATAATTAATATTAATTATTAAATGACTAATATATGTGCATAAAGTGAAATCTTAAGAGGAGAGTAAAGTTAATTAATTACTTTACTCTAACACCCCCCCTTAAGATGAGCTATAATGCAGCTACAAACAATGCAAAAGAAAGCAAAGGAACTACAATGCAATAGAGGGTCCCGACAACATGGCCTGATCAGGTACCCGAATACAACAAAATATCTATAAAGTGGAGAAATAGAGAAAACCTCATGGGAAAAACTCTACTCCAAAAGAGAGAAAAGAAGTTTCGGGCCTCAGACCTCAAGCTTACACATACTACTTGCTAAGTAGAGAAAGAGTTAGTCATTTTCAGCTAAGTTCGATCAAATTTCAGACTTCAGACTTAAGGCTTACAGTATGCTGAATTTTTGTAGGTAATTGGGCATCAGTCTTCAGGCTTATCGCTTATAAGGTGCATTATAAAATACAATCTAATTTGCATTAAGTCTGTAATGGTTTTGGGTCTTGGGTCACATATCTCTTACCGAGTCCCTTAGAAAGGTGAAGTAAATCCACTAAGTCTAGAGTATTTCGAACTTCAGACATCACATGTACAGGTTATCTTTGTGTTTGAAGAAAGTAGAATGGAGGAACCTTGACCTCCGAACCTCAAAATGGTTTTGATAACTTGCGAGTTGGTTTTAAGGCTTATGCCTTAACTGTTTGGAAGGTATGTAGTAAAGAGGAAGAGAGACCTTTGACCACCGAAAATGCTTTGGTGTTTGTAGGTCGGTAGGAAGGTTTCCTTACCATAAAGTTTGGTAAGCCATAAGCAGTATGCACAAACATCGATATCTGACAAGCTCAATGAAAATTTGGTGTTCCACACTTTGAAGTTTCATAGATATGAGTTATGGTTTGTGATAAATGTGAAATGAGGTAAATGGTAAAGGATGAGGCTGATGGCTAAATCCTGACAGAGGTAAAAGGAGCATTAGGCATAAGGGTTCAGGCTTGCTTATTGTACTTGATGATGCACTCTAAGCATAAGGTAAGGGAGATTAGCAACTCCTAACTACCAAAGGAGAGAAATTACAAAGTTGCCAAAAAAGGAGAATAAATTGGCATACATGGGTAGGTGGCAATAGCCTGTCATCTCGTTGAATGGAAGTGTTGACTTAGTTTGAGCCCACATGTTAGCGAGATTATGACACATGGTAAGGACTAAGAAGTAGAAGACTTGTAGCATGAATTTGAGGTGATACGTGGCTACAAGGTACATTGGTGAGACTAGATGAAGTCCCTTCAACATAAGGAAAAGTATATAGTGGGACCCGACAGAGAGGCGAATGAGTAAATGACACATGGCACAGGTGAATAGATAGAAGGCATATGAGGATGAATAAGATGACATCAATAGTCTATAGGTGGCAATTTTTTTTTGCATCACTGTACTATTTCATATCGTGGTTATGAAGCCGAATGAAGATAGTATTTGTATGATGGACGATGAATAGAAGGAGGTGATGTCAAAGGTGGAAAAATGGCGAAGGATAGATGAATAAGGAGGTGAAATGTGGCACATGTTGATTTCACATATTTGTTGTGAATCAATGTGAATTTTGGTTGGTGATTGTAAAAGTGTTTTAAAAGGAAATTTAACCCTAAATCCTATAGTGGAGACTAAAAGAAAAATCAATGATGCAGATTGAATAGGGTTGATCAGAGTGATTTCAATATTTTGAACGTAGTAGTTTTAGACTCCCTTTGACTTAATGAACTTAGGATTATGACAATGTTTGTACAAAGGAGATCAACAATACATAAACAAAGAAGATTAATCCAACGGTGATGGTTTATAGACATTGAGATTAACAAAGATCGTTAGATCTTTGCATGAAAGAGAAGATCGACAACCAAAGTTCAGTGTTGAAGATTGCAACAAATGGGTCCGTGTAAATGAAGGTTTCACCTAGTGAATGAATTTAATTTGTTTAGCTACTTTAACTACCATTTGATTGGAAATTAGAATTGCAAGTTAGTGGCACAAATTGTTATGTTGATGAAGATCAGGATCATAATGATAAAAAAAGGAAATGCATTTAATGCATTCAGGTTTATGGTTTTGGCAACCACCATGGTATCCAATGAATTAGTTTGAAATAGATGGTGGAATTTGGCTTGAGGTATAGATAGCATGTTGGTTAAGAAAAAGTAGAAGTCAATCAAGAAAGTGAGTGGTTATGATTGATGCAAGTGTAGTGGTATCGTGTCTGCAAGTGTAGAGGGTGAGAGAATTGTGCAATATGATAACTTGCTGAGTATGCAACTGATACAGTGAAGAAAAGAGAGAGTACATAGTGTATGTACAATTTTGCAAGTAGAACCCAAACAAAAAGATCTTATTTGGGTTAATATTCAAGTGCAACAAGATAGAATAGAGAATGTTCTAAGTGTAGAGGAGAGAAAGAAAAGAGTGTAGAAAGAGGAGAGTGCAGAGAAAGATAAGTGTGCTGCAAAAGTTATGTACTAAATGTATTGATGCATTATCGGGTTATGCAGAACCAACTTTATACATATATGCGATTTTAATGTTGTAGAGGTTGTTGCTTCATTTATACTAAGTTGGTGCTCAGTGTATTGGATTGGTGTCTCCTTGGAGTTGGTTCTTCCTTAGGGTTGATTCCCTTAAACATTGTAACAAAGGATTTGATTGTGAGGTTGGATTAGGATAGTAGATCATAGTAGCATTTCTCACTGTTGTTTTTCCCATCCTGGGTTTTCCACGTATATCATGTGTTATGTGATGTGTTGTGTGTTTGGTTATATTTCTGTATCACATAATTAATATCTGCACATTAAGGGTTAAAGAAAGTAGTTTGCACAAATTTTTTTAAGAGTTAAGTTTTAAGATCTACTGATTCACCCACCCTCTCAGTAGATTGTTGTGTTCCAACAGGTTCAAATTTAGAAAGTAAACACAAATTTACCTCAACTTCAACAACTTTGCTTCTTATCAATACACCTTTCCTCTTATCTCTAATGATTTGATATTCAGAATGATTCTTTTGCAGATACTTAGGGGTTTTAGGGGTCTTCTCTGAAACTTCTTCCTCTTCATTCTGCACTTCTTTTTCATCAACTATTTCTTCTACTTCTCTGCAATCAGGTTCATCTGACACATACCCATCTACTACAGTTGAATTCTGCAAGTTTTTGTCAACTTTAACATTTTCACTTTGGATTATCTTTCTCAAAAAAAAATTGTAACATTTGTAAGCTTTGATTATAGTATAATACCCAAGGAAGATACCTTCATTAGACCTTGCATCAAAATTTCCTAAGTTTTCTTCTTCTCTTTTGATGTAGCATTTGCTTTCAAACACTCTAAAGTACTTCATAGTAGGAATCATTCCATACCGTAGCTCATAAGGAGTCTTTGTGTTGTTAGCTTTAGCTTGAACTCTGTTAAGTATGTAAACAACAATATGAATAGCTTCTCTCTAGTAGACTTGCAGTAGATTTTCCTCTTTCATCATAGTCCTTGTAGCTTTTTGAATAGTTTTGTTTTTCCTTTCAACAACTCCATTCTGCCGAGGAGTTCTAGGGGCAGACAAATGCCTATTTATTCCATGAACTTCACAAAACATATTAAAATCATTGGAGGTGAATTCACCACCTCTGTAAAACCTTAAGCATTTTATTTTCAAATACCTTTCATTCTCAACCATAGCTTTAAATGCCTTGAATTTATCTAATGCATCAGATTTCTCTCTTCGAAAAGTAACCCATGTCATTCTAGAGTAATCATCAATCAAAAGCATAAAGTAACTATCACCTTATAGACTTCTCGCCCTTGTAGGACCACAAAGATTTGTATGCACTCATTCCAACAGTCCGGTAGTAGATTGTTCCTTTCCCTTAAAGCTACTCGTTTATTTTCTAAATTGACAACTTTCACAAGCAACATTGATAAGTTTTGTGATTTTAGGTCAATCTCTCACAACATGAACCAAACTAATTCTTTCCAAATTATCAAAATTCATGTGACACATCCTCCAATGCCATAACCAACTATCATTAATCTGTGACATAAAGCAATGAACATCAACACCCTTAAGCTAATAGATGTTTCCATTCGTTCTTTTACCAGCAGTAATCATAGTCCTAAGCCCTTTACGGATCTCGCATGCTTCATCCTTGAACACAAGATTGTACCCTTTGTTACACATTTTTCCGACACTCAAGAGATTATGTCTTAAGCCCTTAACATAGTAAACATTTTTAGTATTATGCTTTCCATCAAAACTGATTGAACCTATTCGACAAATCTTAGCTCCTAAATCATCTCCAAATTTAACTAATCCTCCATCATACTTTTCAAGTTTAACAAACTTACTTTTGTCTCCGGTCATATGATTAGAGCAACCACTATCAATAACCCAGTAATTATTATCCTCTTTGACATGAAAAGCATATCCCAAAGTACCTTCAACCTTATCCTTCATCTCCAGAACACTTGCCTTCACACAACTTTCAAAGTTAGAAAAACCAAATCCTTCTTTTATAGCCAAAAATAGACATTCATTATCATCAAAGTTTCCATAATAAAATTCATCATCATAAATACCAGCATCTTCTTTCACATAGTAAGCTTTATTAATCATCTTTCCTTTATTTTCCTCGTTCTTATTGCTTAAAGCTCTTTTTGGACATCTTGAAGCATAATGACCTATCTCACCACAAATAAAACATTTGAAAGATAATTTACCTTTGTACTTATTGATGCCCTTTTTTTTTCCTCACAAAGTTAGCTTCCAGATCATCAAAATATTTATCACTTGAATCTTCAACCTTCTTTGATTTACCAGCCTTGAAAAAGGTCTCCACTTTTCTACCTTCACTTTTCTCATTTCAAATGTAGTTTGAGTACCAATTAACTGATCTGTAGAATAATTATCAAAATCAACTGTTTCCTCAATAACAAATACCTTTTTACTGTAACAATTTGGAAGATATTTGATAACTTTCTTCACTACTTTAGATTATTTAACTATTGCACCAAGACCTCTCATATTACTCACCAATTCATCAACTCTCTAAATGTAGCCTTTAATTGTTTCATCTTTAGACATATGCATCATTTCAAACCATGCCGTTTTGTTCTTTTACTTGCTTGTTTGATCTTTGGATATCCTTCATAAATTATTTGTTACTTATCCCAAACTTCTTTAGCAATATTCAAACTTGTAACTTTAATTAATTCAGTATTTGAAAGATTATTCACAATAATAAATCTTTCCTTAGCACTGATCTCATGTGCCTTGATTTTTGCACTTGTACTTGGACCATTTGGAGGTGGAGTATATGTATTATGATAATCCTTCTCAATCTCATATCCTTGAGCAGACAAATATCATTCCATCTTTGTCTTTTAGAAGACATAATCTGAGCCATCGAATCTAGGATATTCCAAAGGAATCTTGTTTTCCATCTTGGATCTACCTCAAGTGGTTAAGCTCTTCTTCAAGAAACCAAGCTTTGATACCAATTGTTGAAATGAAAAAGACAACTAAGAGGGGGGTGAATCAGTTGTAGAAAATTCAACCTTCAAAAACCCTCAACAATAAACAGATCCACAAGCATTCATTAAGCTCTTATTTTGTTAGATTGATTAAACATGAAATACAGATAACAAAAACTGAAATCACAACACCATACACATAAGAAAACAAAATTTACGTGGAAAACCCAATGAGGGAAAAAACACGATGAGGATTAGCTCATAATATAAGTAATAGAAAAACTGATACAAAGGGGATCATTTCCATAATAGAACACACTATCCAAAAAGGCTCACATCCAGGGTTCACTGCCATAGAAAGAATACAAGAAGATAGAAGAAGAATGTTACATAGAGAAAGCACTTCTCAATACAACAAGGATTCCACCACAATTTCTCACATACTTTCAATCTCACATGAAATATTTTGGATTCCTTCATCTCATTGCCTTTAGGAACCCTAACATGAAGTTTTCATTGCTCTGCTCAAATTCGCATCACACACATCACTCACATCAATATCTCATCTATCTTGCTTCTTAATCTTTTGTACTCTCAACTTCAATCAACACCATGTTGGAAAAAGACAATGAACATGTCATCTAGTGTTGTCATTGATGGAAAACCTAGTTAGTTATCTAATATGCACTTTAGTAGTTGCTTATACCAGAAGTCAGATTGAAGTTTTGTGATTAACTATCAAAGATAGATCAGAGCATTTGATAGAATTGTGACTATCGATTCATATGCAAGTCTCTATCATAATTTTTAGTTGTGGATCTCAGGGAAGGTTTTTCAATGTATGATCTATGTTATCCTTGAATCATAGAGCTTCATATCGATTGCTGTGAAAGTTAGAAGATCCAGTCAATTGTTTTTCTTTCTATCTGTGCAAGAAATCTGACTAAGTGAATATAGTGTGTTGTGGATCTTTGAGGAGTAATTATTTGAAGTGTTTTGTGTTTGAGCATGTTGTTTTGGGTCATCACTATATTGTGGCTGACTTTGGTTGGTGTGCATTGAAAATTATCTATAGATTGCATCGACGATTTGTAAATATTTTATGTTTTATTGAAGCCAACATGTGGTTGATTAAATCTTTAGTTGCGGATATATATAAGCAATCATTTATATCATTTGGATTTATGTATGAAGTGTGTTGATGTGTGTTGCGAAAGTCAAAAGGAAGATAGAGCGATCATGCACAATTTCACTTGTGCATAAAAGGATTTGTGATTTGAATTAAAACAAACAGAGCAGAAGAGCAGAACCAGATAGAAGGTCAAGAATGTGATTGATGTGCTTAACCAAAACTATAATCAGGAACTAGCAGATGTTATTCTCTCAATTCAAAGCCTCTTGATATAATCCAAATGTTATGTAAGACAGTGAGTCTTCCTTTTTGTATCTGAGTAGCGAGCTCTAGACAGTGCACCTGAATGCATGTGCATTCCCCACTTGTAAACATTTATTTTGAGTATACTCATCATATTGTGGATTTTCCTTCCACCGTGGTTTTTCCCTTAATAGGGTTTCCACGTAAAAATCCTTGTGTTATGGTGTCATGGTTGGTTGCTTTGTGTTCTTGCATTTTTATTTTGGTTCAATGCTATAAGTGGTTTAAAGATCAGGTTAATAAAGTTAAAATTTGCAGAACACTGATTTACCCCCTCTCAGTATTCCTTGATTCCAACAATTGGTATCAGATCCTAGTTCCTCGAAATAAGTTTAAAAGCTTGGGGAAGATTAGGGAAAGTGATTCAATGGATTCTAGCAGTCTTCAACAATAACTTTTGGTGGTGCTAGATGATCTTGATCAGTCCAAATCTGAAGTTCGACAATTGCAAGCAAGCCTCATGAATGCTGAGAAATTTATTCAATCATTGAAAGAAAAAATCAATAATTCCAAGGAAAAGAGAAAGGGACTTTGTGATAAGCTCAAGTAGAAAGAAAGTAAAAGCATGGAAGATGAACACCTAAGTCAAGCCTTGAAGGAAAAGATAGAAGAATGTGAAAAGCTCACCAGAGAAAATGTTGTCTTAAAGCATGAGATGGAATCTATTGTGATGAGGATGACCAAGGAGATTGAAGACAGGAAGAACAATGAAGAGAATCTTGCTTAGTCCTTGAAAAATAGATCTGATGAATGCAGCAAAATTAATGATAATTTCATTCAACTGGCACTTGATCTGCAACAATCTAGAAACAATGAAGAAGAGCTTGAAATACATATTGTTACCTTAAGAGATGAACTTGCTACTGCAAATGAATACAAGGAGAAGTTAAAGATTAGCTCAGCCAAGCTTGATGAACTGATTAAAAGTCAGAGGACTAGAAGTGACACGCGAGCTCTTGGATATGAGAAAGGAGAAAGTGATGTAGACCCAAGGTGGAGATCAACTTGAAATGACAAATAACAGATGGTCAACCCAAATTTCAAAGTAAATTCAAAAGAACTTCACAAATCCACTTGTTAGGTACATTCTTTCCACCAACACTGCCAAACAACTTCAAGGGACTTTTCACTCAAATTTCCCAAAATAATTTTCAATTAAATGATGGATTTAGACACCCATTAAGGACTTACACAACATACTTCAATATAACTCCTTTGGATCAATTTAGACTTCCAATACAACCTCCATGGAAAAACTAGGAAAATAGGTAAATTTAACAAAGGAAGTACTCTTCAAAGTTATCCAATCACCTTGAAACCTTGGGGAAGAAAATTAAATGGCTAAAAACCACATAATCTACAATTGGTTTGCACCTGTATGGCCAACAACACTCCCAACTCAAAAAAAACTCCTTTTCTAATTCAAAACAAGGATTTTGTCAAAATATTCATTCCCAGGCTTGAATAAACAAATCAATGGTCCAAACACCTTTCATAGGGTCTTCCTTGAAATTTTCAATGCTTAAACACTCAACTCCATCAATAATTCATTGAAAAGCACTTCAAAGCCATCACTTTTCAAGGGAAATTTGCATTTTCAGCCCTAGGGCATCACACATTCACCACAAAAACACCTTATTATTATATAAAATGTATTAATAAATCTAATATAATATATTTCATATCAATCTTGAGTTACAACAGTATTAGACAGTGGGTGGATTGATCAAAATCTCATTTCTTTGCCTTCAAACCCTTCACAAAGGAAAAAAGCAGAGGGGTACTTGGTACAAATTTCTCACAAAAATAATGAATAAAACTCAAAATCAAGTAAGAGATAAAATTAGACACATATGCCCTCAACCTTTGAATATTTTAAGGCATCGAGGGAACTATCTGGGATCGTCACAGTAAACAAGTTCACGAAAAAAGCGTGAAAAATATAAAATTTGCTCAAAAAGCGTGGTGTTTTTATTGAATATGAGTTATTACATCCCTCAAAACCATTCCTTCAATCCTTGGAAGGCCTTATAAATAATTTTTCAACAAGTAACCACCCAAACCAACCATCTTCACAAATAATTACCACCTAATGACTCTAATTGTGCAAATCAACAAAATCAGCAAAATTGTCATTATTAATATTTGCAACATTTTACATTTTGCAATTATTGAACGAAAGACCTCTAACACTTCTAGAAACATCAGAAACTTGATCATTTAGACCTTATTTGGCTCCTTTATTCGTGATTCAAAACACAAGACACCAAAATACCCTGCCTTTTACCATGTATGACAACTTTTGACAATATTGACAACTTTTCAGGTTTTTTACATTTTTTCCAATTTCCTCATGGAACAAAGATGAAAACACCTTGAAATGACCCTTTAACATTTTGA